>JBBBDQ010028626.1:752500-877500 GCA_037127315.1 Ascarosepion bandense | reverse complement strand
TGATATAGTCTGTTTTAAATGTGCGTATCGAAAGTATATATGTGTTGGCCTTTAGCAGATAACAGAATGTACAACCATTCAGATTTATCCATATATGATTTCTTATGAAATCAGGCGTAGGAAGATATGTACAGATACGTGTTTCATGATACGTTGCAGTAGACGGTCTTTTTAACTTGTAGCTTACATTTGTCTACTGACTAAATATTATTCACCAGGCGACACACTTGAGCAATTTCCAGGAATCAATATATTGCGTAACATTTGTTTACATGAATCCGCGTCAAATTCAATCATTCTCTTACTGACGGTAAGTTAGATTAGCTTAATCCAGTCAGCATATTTGAACTAATACAACCAATTTGATGCTTAAGAGCAAATTAAAATCAAACTTTAACATCTTCTGCAGTTTCTGGCACGAAAAAGTATCGAATTATTTGCAAATCGCACGGTCGAAATGAAGAAAGACTCTTTCTCGAAATCATGGTAGGGAGTATGGTCGTTTAAAAAAAGGCACCAATCAATAGTTTCTCTTATATGAAATGTCAAAGGTCGCATCCGTTTCTCTTGTAATCCTCAAGTATTTTCTGAAAAAGAAAAAAAAGAAAAATTCATTAAATAAGCCATTAAGAATAATAATGGGTGTTGTAGTTTTATTTGCAGTATTAATCCTTTCCATTATAATAATAAAGACTGTTGTATATATATATATATATATATATATATATATATATATATATATATATATGCGTGTGAGTTTGCGTGTGTGTGTTTTTTACATATAATACTTCGAAAACTACATTTGCTTATTTTTTTTCTTTCTCCGTTTGTTTATTTTTCCTTTTATTATTGCTACCATTTTTCCTTTTCTTTTCTCTCTCCTTGAAATGAACTTTCGGTATATTTACTCACACACACTCTCAAAAAAAGAACGCTGATGAAGCGAATTTATTTTTGCTGAAGTATATGATTTTCAATACAGACAAAATTGCTAGGAGTGTGTCAGGAAAAAGACTTAAATTTAAAGGTGAATTAAAATGTAACATTTTGTTCATGGGAAGAATTCGCAAATTGAAAGTGTATGTGTTCCCTGGTTCAGTAAACCTTTTTGGTTTAGACTGGATCGTATTGCTTAATATATGGGAATTACCGATAAATGCATTTTGTAACAAAGTTAACGTCATAAAAAACAATAAGACAAAGAAAACAGAAAGGTTTATTACGGATTTGTAAATCGAATTCCGTCGCGTCTTTTCAGAAGGTCTAGGTCTGTGCACAAAAACAAAAGTCAACTTCGAATTGAAAGAAAATGTGAATCCAATTCTTAGACGAAAGAGAAAAGTATCTTTTTCGGCACTAGACACAATAAATGAAGAATTAGGGAGGCTAGATGTTAGTGGCGTAATTTCAAAAGTCGAGTACTCGGATTGGGCGTCTTCAACCGTATATATAAAAAAGAAAAAACCGAAAAGTGTGTACTGACTTTTCGACAGGCTTAAATGACTATTTGAAAGACCATGCGTACCGTCAGCGGAGGATATATTCATTAGATTAAACTGAGGTAAAGTGTTTTCAAAGTAGGACTTGTCGGAGGCTTACCTCCAGGTTTAAGTCAGTGAAGAATGTTCGAAGTACCTGACAATAAACACGCATAAAAGGATTTAAAAACTAAATCGTCTACCGATTGGATTGAAGTCTATTCCAGCAAATAATGGAACAATGTTCGCTGGTATTGAGTATACAATCGCATATTTAGATGATATTTTGATTAAAAGTGAAAACATGGCCCAACGCAAAACACATATCAGAGCAGTATTTCAAAGAATTGAGGAATACGGGTTCAAGCTGAGTGCTGAAAAATACGAGTTCTTCTTAAAAAAGATAAAATATTTAGGGCAGATCCTTGACAGTAAAGAAAGAAAACCGTATGCAGAAAGTGCTGAGGCTATAAAAATATGCCAACGCCTGATAATGTGGCTAAACTCCAGGCGTTCTTGGGATTAGTAAGTTACTATAGCATTTATAAAGAGATAAAATATTTAGGGCAGATCCTTGACAGTAAAGAAAGAAAACCGTATGCAGAAAGTGCTGAGGCTATAAAAATATGCCAACGCCTGATAATGTGGCTAAACTCCAGGCGTTTTTGGGATTAGTAAGTTACTATAGCATTTATAAAGAGATAAAATATTTAGGGCAGATCCTTGACAGTAAAGAAAGAAAACCGTATGCAGAAAGTGCTGAGGCTATAAAAATATGCCAACGCCTGATAATGTGGCTAAACTCCAGGCGTTCTTGGGATTAGTAAGTTACTATAGCATTTATAAAGAGATAAAATATTTAGGGCAGATCCTTGACAGTAAAGAAAGAAAACCGTATGCAGAAAGTGCTGAGGCTATAAAAATATGCCAACGCCTGATAATGTGGCTAAACTCCAGGCGTTCTTGGGATTAGTAAGTTACTATAGCATTTATAAAGAGATAAAATATTTAGGGCAGATCCTTGACAGTAAAGAAAGAAAACCGTATGCAGAAAGTGCTGAGGCTATAAAAATATGCCAACGCCTGATAATGTGGCTAAACTCCAGGCGTTTTTGGGATTAGTAAGTTACTATAGCATTTATAAAGAGATAAAATATTTAGGGCAGATCCTTGACAGTAAAGAAAGAAAACCGTATGCAGAAAGTGCTGAGGCTATAAAAATATGCCAACGCCTGATAATGTGGCTAAACTCCAGGCGTTCTTGGGATTAGTAAGTTACTATAGCATTTATATCCGGAAAATGTATGGTATGAGGGCTCCTTTAAATAAGTTGGTAAAAGAGGACGCAAAGTGGATATGGTTGAAAGAATGCAAATATGCGTTTAAAATGAAAAAGCTGTCTATTAGCAGACCTATCGTTAGTGCTTTTCGACTCAAAGAGGACAATTATTGTAGCAGCAGAACCTAGTAATGAGGGACTGGGTGCTGTATTGCTTCATAAATTCGGATGTACGAAGCCAATAGCACATGCCTCGAGAACGTTACTGTTCGCTGAACGAAATTACAGTCAAATTGAAAAAGAGAGTTTAGCAATAATCTACGCTGTAAAATATTTCACAGGTTTCTAAACGGAAGAGAGTTTATTATGCAAACAGATCGCAAACCGCTGTTATGAATATTGAAAAATAAAAGTATACCAACACACACTTACTAGACGCAAACAGAGTTGTAATGCCGGTACTCTGCAATAGAAAATTCTGAAGGAATTTCACACTGGCCATCCAGGGATTTCGAGAATGGAATCTCTAATGAGAAGCTATACTTATTAGCTGAGGATGGATCAAGACATAGAAACCTTGGTGAAACAGTGCAAAGGATGTCAAGTTGTAGCAAGGGATCCACCGTTAATGATTCAACCATGGCCATAGACAAATGTCCCATGGACTCGATTGCATGGCCCATAAATGGATCTTATTACCTAATTATTGTGAACAGTTTCACTAAGTGGCCAGAAATTGTTAAGTGCTGACATCCAACTGCAACAAATACTATAAACGTACTTCATAAAATTTTGAGTCGCTTTGGTCTGAAAACTTAGTCAGCGACAACAGAACGCAGTTTACGGGAAGAGATTTCAAGGAATTCTGTTCATCACGTGACAACGCCAGTATATCATCCAAGATCGAGTTGATAGGCAAAAAAAAAAAAAAAAAAGACAGGTCATATATGACATAAAAGCGGAACAAAAGACACTGAAATCAATTGAGACCCAGACACACTACAGAGGTCACGGAAATATCCGAAGAAATTCTAATGGAAGTCCGGTATGACGCATTTGAAATTCCCGTTTCAGCAACTCAACATTCGCCAATGTTGGTATTCTTAGGGCAGAGGTACCAGCATGTCAAACGCAGGTAGGGTTGAGGCGAAAAAGACTTAAGAAAAAATCAATCGATTATGTTTAAACTGTAAAAAGGGAAAATATTGAAGCTAAATTTCACGGGAAAATTTAGCTCAGTGCGAGGTGATGTAATGAATATTCATACACCTTGGTCCCCCTTCACAGTAATATGATTGGCTGCTGTAAGCCATAAATACAGACTAAAGCGGGGACGCCTAGGACTACGACTATTGGAACCCTATTGATTACGCCTGTTGCATAAGCCTACGCATAAGCATACTGCATACGACGACGACGAGTACCAGTCTATTACGGCTACTTGCTAGATTCTTCTACCGGGTCACATTGCCAAAACCACTTAGCTACTTTGAATAATATATATATATCTTTCCAGGACATATCAGTAATAATAATAATAATAATAATAAGAAGAAGAAGAAGAAGAAGAAGAACGAGAATCAGAAATATCTTTAAGAACAAACAACAAAAGAGACATTTAAATGCGTCAAAAAAATTAAAAATGTTTTTTTAGGAAATTTCAGTCAAATCTTCAGACAAATGTGATATCATACGTAGTAATGCATACAATGAAATAAACAATCCTCGATATTAACGCAAATGAGAAAATAGACGAACGCAAAACAACGTTAGAAACACAGTATTTAAGACATCAATTTAAAAAAAAGTAATTGGGAATAGACAAGGTATGATAGAATACCACCCTGAAATACCACCCTGAAATACCACCCTGAAATAACACACTTTACCGTCACAAGCATGTTTTTCAATGCGAACATTTATAAGTGTTTGTAATATTTTTAAACCGAAATACACCATTCTAATTATTTAATAAATAGAACAATCAGGAAATATCTGTATAGTGTTTTTCCATAATCGACACGTACACACGATCACACACACATACATGTATGTACGTCTTTACTTAAACCATTACGTATATAGTTTAGGATGTGGTTTCCGGCTTTCTCTCTTCAAACCTTTTCACTCTTTTCTTTTTTCTTTTTTTCAATTGGAGAAGATAGACTAGACTATCGCCCGGTTCACACTCCACCCTCGTCTATTGAACAGGTGTAGAGACTCATCCCTTGTTCCCTGTTTAGGATGTGGTTTCCGGCTTTCTCTCTTCAAACCTTTTCACTCTTTTCTTTTTTCTTTTTTTCAATTGGAGTAGATAGACTAGACTATCGCCCGGTTCACACTCCACCCTCGTCTATTGAACAGGTGTAGAGGCTCATCCATTGTTCCCTGTTTAGGATGTGGTTTCTGGCTTTCTTTCTTCCAACCTTTTCACATTTCTTTTATTCTTTTTTTCAATTGGAGTAGATAGACTAAACTATCGCCCGGTTCACACTCCACCCTCGTCTATTGAACAGGCGTAGAGGCTCATCCCTTGGTCCCTGTTTAGGACGTGGTTTCCGGCTTTCTCTCTTCCAACCTTTTCATATTTCTTTTATTCTTTTTTTCAATTGTAGTAGATAGACTAAACTATCGCCCGGTTCACACTCCACCCTCGTCTATTGAACAGGTGTAGAGGCTCATCCATTGTTCCCTGTTTAGGATGTGGTTTCCGGCTTTCTTTCTTGCAAGCTTTTCACTCTTTTCTTTTATTCTTCTTCTCAATTGGAGTAAATAGACTAAACTATCGCCCGGTTCACACTCCACCCTCGTCTATTGAACAGGCGTAGAGACTCATCCCTTGTTCCCTGTTTAGGATGTGGTTTCTGGCTTTCTCTCTTCAAACCTTTTCACTCTTTTCTTTTTTTTCAATTGGAGTAGATAGACTAAACTATCGCCCGGTTCACACTCCACCCTCGTTTTTGAACAGGCGTAGAGGCTCATCCTTTGTTCCCTGTTTAGGATGTGGTTTCCAGCTTTCACTTTTCCAATCTTTTCACTCTTACGTAGCCCCCTGCACCTTAGTGGCTTTATCGCCTTGCTCGGGGTGATATGATTAAGAAAAAATATAGTGGATGTGCAGTGCGGTGCAGCGGATATCGGCTCGGAAGGAGACTTCGAAAAGTCTAGTTCAGTTGAATTCGTTTTATTCAGTTACGCGTAAATATCATTAGGAATGATATTAATACGTAGATGGGGTTTAAATAGCAGGTTAGATCTGGATCTATAGCCTTGGTTGGCAACCAACCTACTCAAGATAGTAATGGCTATCTGCTGCGGGAAAATCTTCTGCTCATTCATTCATATCTCTTTCGAGTGTGTATCACGTATGGCACTTAACTGACTGATAATTATCCTATAGATGCTAACGTCTTTTTTATCCATGGCCAAAACAGATATTTTTTCTGTAAATATAAGATTTAAATTCAACTTATATCAAGTAATATTCATTCTAAAACCAACCGTATAAAAGATAGTGAAATTTATCAATTATTTTTCATTCATTTATTCAAATAGCTGAAGATCATTGCGAATAGTTCGACTGCTGAGATGGAGAAAATAATATAGCTGGGATAATTATGGCTACAATTTCGATACTCGCCACGTTCTTTGTTTCCATGGATGACTCAGGTGTGAAATTGTCTAAGAATCTGTGAATATAGGATAAAATTTAATACAGTGCTGGAGATTATTGCAATTTCTTTGAGTTACTGACGTTTCTCGTCTCGGACCAAATAAGAGTTTCATAAAAAATCAATAAGAATAAGAAAAGTAGGTAAAAAATTAATAAAAGTCCTACAAAATTCTTTAAAAAAACCTAACAGATATTCCCATTTGTATATAAATATAAATCATGGTTTGGTCTTTTGCTTAACAGTACATCAACTGATTATAGTCAATTTTATATTCTTATGAGCTTTCATAATTTTTCCCAATAATGTATTTTTTAATCGTTTCACCGCAAGCAAGGCGGTACCGCCACTGATGCACAGGAGGCTACATAAGTAGGTAAATCTTTATGCAGGAGGAGAGTGAAGAGAAATACGAACCAGTTACATAGGATGGCAGAGAAAGGGCAAAGAAAAGGATGAGAACACTGGTGTGAAGTCAATTGCGAAGGTAGAGGAAAAAGGAAAGAACTAGATACAGGGGGTGTGTATAGAAAGAATTGGACTCAGATAAGAGATGGGAATTGACATTGAATTTAAATTCCGGCGGGAAGTGCCAGAAAATAAGCTGCTGGAGTAGAATTGTCGGCTGCATTTTGTTCATTTAACTGTAAAAGGGTGGGACCATTTTACCAGTCTGGTTGCACGAGTAAATTCTTGTAGAAGAGACAGAGGGAAGCCACATCCCGCCGGTATGAAAGTGGCTAGAGTCCAGCTCCCAGGTAGGAACCGATCATATTACAGATTCTCCTTTGGAGTCTGTCGAGAATACTGAAATGAACAGTAGCGGTAACTGACCAGATATGACAACAGTATTCTATGCACAGTCGGAAGGTTCATTTGTATATGTGCAAGATGGAACCAGGCGGAACAAAACCTCCTGGCCCGACAGAGTGACGCAACCATCCTAGCAGTGGATTTAGCTATTGATTCAAAGTAATGATTACACTTGAGGTCGAGAGAATGGGGAAGTCCGAGACGGCATAGTATATGTCTTTCAGAGAGACTCGAATATTCCATGCTTATGGTGGGGGGCAGAAGAGATTGTCTATGATGGTTGACAGATAGCAGCTTCGTTTTAGAAGCATTGAAATTTACAAGCCACTTTTTACCTCAGCCAACACTGAGTGAAGGTTCTTCTTAAGATCAGCAGCGAGGTTATGTTTGTTCGCCTCGACAGATTTCTTATTGATGCTGGAGTAAATGGTGTCGTCGTCTGCGTAGATGCCTACTTGGGATTTGACCACGTCTAGGAGATCCTGTATGAAGATCCTGTATGAAGATCCTGTATGAAGATCAGAAAGAGCGTCGACCTAGGATAGGGCACTTGGGGACACTAGCGTTCGTGCGTAGGATGTGGAGGCATGATCATTCAAGACGACCTTCATGATGCGGTTAGATAGGAATAATTGGACCAAATCAAGCAAGCGTCCAGTGATACCATAACCCTGTCGCTTTCGCAGAAGAACAGCGTTTCAAATCCCACCAAAAGCCTTGGAGATATCAACAGCACGAGCCACGACGGACTTGTCGAAGGCTTGGTATATTTTTTTACTTAATTGCTAGAGAAATGTATTGCTGGTATTTTTTCTTATTTATTTACAATAGAAATGTATTAATGGTATTTTTAATTTATTTTTAGATCTTTATGTTTTGACTTAATTTGGGTGTTTAATATTTACACATAGCTAGGATCCTAACAAATGCTACCACACCAGGTAAAGGTGTACCTAAAACAACAGAAATTAAAAGTTGGCTCCATGCTACTCAAAACGTTCTGGCCAGATGCTTTGCTACCGGATGTAGTTTATCGTCATAACGAGTACAAAATAGGGTGTCACACTTCTTAAACAGTTTTGTGTAGAGATCTTGTCTCGTATTTAGAGTTTCAATGGGTTATAATTTCGACATCACTTTTTTATTACTAGAACCTTTCTGGAATGGGAACGAAAGCAATTATATCATACTGACTTTATCATAAAATTTCAGGATGTAGATTTATTAAATAGTACACTCTTTAAGCTACACCACTTTTGAATCAGTTATAAAAATGTTACAGTAGCCAAGAAAATTGAACATATAATAGTCTGCACCAGAAGTAGTTTTGCCCAATACCGCAAATTGCTACAAAGTCAAAACATTAGCCTGAAAACTAAGATAAATATTCTTAAATGACCTCGTCAGATCGGAACTTTCATATGGATGGGATATTGTAGGTCTTTGCAAAGACCATCTTTTATTAACAAATGAGAACTGATGCTACAGATCATAAGAACATGTACCAAATCATATCTCCTGGGGAATATCAGTAGCAGTAAGAGTAAAATTGAATAGCACATATAACTCGAAGAAAAGGTAATGACATAATGAAGTTTTAAATGTTCCGCACTGCTATATAAAAAGCAATAAAAGTTTTGGAAGGAAACTCACATTCATACCGACAAAAGCGATAACCGCTACTGGATGTGAATATCTACTTTTTGTGAACCCCTTTCATTCAGGCAAAGCATTAAAGCTTCTGACATAAGATGTTTCACTTAGTATATAAAAAACAAATACTTGAAAAAAAAAACAATGAAAGAACAAAAGTTAATAAGACAGAAGGTTTGCGATTGATATTAAATTTAATTTTTTGAAAATCAAAGTTGTCTAAGAAGTAAGAAGATAGAAAGAAATTCCACAAATGAGAAGTGCGATAGAGGAAAGTCTTGCCATAAAATATACGGTTATATCTCACCATTTCAACAGTACAAAAGATGATACCCGGTGGTCATTACAGCGGCGGGAAAGTGATTGAAACCGAAATGCAAGTAAGGACTAATAAAATTGAAGATTCTTCTTTGAGTTTTGTCAAGAATCTCTAGGGCCCTATCCTAGGTCGACGCTCTTTCTGATCTTCACACAGGATCTTCATACAGGATCTCCCAGACGTGATAGCAATATTCAAAGCAATTGCAAATGTTAGACTTATAAATATGCAAGATCCTGGAGAGAAAAAACTGTCTAGCACGACAGAGTGAAGAAACTTTTTTTGGCGGTTAGCATCAGCCATGCCGAAGAAAGCAAAAGCACTTGTCTTAGACGATTAAAAAGTTTTAAGAAAGACGTATTATAAATTTCCATCGACAGGATTTTTTAATGTTCGGTTAAAGAATGATTTTTTTGTAACGATCGGCTAACATTCTTCTTCTATGTGTTGTTTCTTCAGGATGTAACTGATCATGGTCTTCAACATCTCCCTACTTCTAGTAGCTCTTAACACGTTTTCATTTTGTACCCCTCTCAAAACCCTCTCTGCCATCCATTTGCTCAAGCCCATTAAGTGTGTTACGTGTTGCTTTCCTCTGTCTCTCTTTCCATCTGTGTGTCCCGTGAGTATCAGATTCTCTAATCCCACTTTCGTCATTACATGTCCAAGGAACTTCAGCTATATTTTCCTGCTGTTAGTTAACCGTTTCCTTTTCGTTTCCATCCTCTCCAGAACCTCTTCGTTACTCCAATGTCCAGTCTATGGTATTCTCAACATCCTTCTGTAGAACCACATTTCGACTGATTCAAGTATGTCCTTCATCATTCGCTGCCATAGTGAAGATGTTCTTCACTATGGTATCACATAACAATTCAGTATTCACTTCCTTGTTTTCAGCGAAATTTTTTCTGTCTCTCAGTACTCTACTCATATTCTGGAATGCATACACTGGCAATGCCAATTCATCTTCGGATCTCAGTGTCGCACTTACGATCCTCATATGTTTATATTTATGTGCCTGTTTGATATGGATATCCTCGGCCTGTAGTTTTTGAGTTATTCTTTTTACTGATTACCATGTATTAAACTTTCTTGTAGTTTATATGTCGTCCTTTCTTTCCGCTTTTTTCATTGACATTCTGTAGGATATCTTGTAGTTTTCTTTTCATGTCTGCTATCAGTACTGTATCATCTGCGTATCTTATATTGCTCAGATTGAGACCGACAATGACGAATCCTGGCATGACTTCTAAGGCTATCAGGATTGTTTCGCTGTTGAATAGATCTGGTGGGAAGACACATCCTTGTTTTACATCCCCTGTTTCTTGTATATTTACTGAATTTGTTTCCTCTTGATATGCAGAAGTTTAGCTGCCAGTAAAGGCTCTAATGTCTTTCCCGAATATGTCTAGGTATCTCTATCAAGTTTTTGTGGCTTACTTTCTCGAATGCCTTGCATTCTAAACATAAATTAGCCATAAGCTTTATTTTAGTTACTTCACCTTATTCAGTTGATCCCCTTATAATTACTAAAAATTAAAAGAAAATTAATGATAAGAATTAATAGTGTTCATTGCAGTAAGAAAAATTGTTAAATCAATTTAAAATATATGTTGGATATTAAGATACGAAAATAAAGTTAGCATATACAGATTTCAACGAGAGATTTGTATTCCTTAATTAGCTAACTTGGATTTGTCTTACCATGGTTTCCAATAGCCTAATTGACTGGGCTATATTTAACTGATGGAAAAAGAAAATACATGTCTGGATTGAAGCATATCCTTATTGATCGCTACTCTGATTAACATTAATTTCACTGTCTAATGTAATAGTGACGTTGTAGTGAACACGAAATTAAAAGTAACTCTCTTCCTTTCTTCACTTTTACAAAAATTCACAGCACTTCAATCAGGGAGATGGAAGCAGCAATATCATACACCAGCAACATGTGACAAAAACTTTAAACACTGACCAGAATATCCTAGTCCCTACGCACATTCGTTCTTCTTCTTCACTCGTGCTAATTTCCTTTACCTCTACTTCACCATCCTCAACAATCTCGCAGTCAACAAAGAAGATGACGTCGAAGACAACAACAACAACAACAACAACAACAACAACAAGATATTTTAACTGACTCCTAAAAATTAACGTCTGATAAATACAATTTCCTTTATTGCTTCACCTTCCTTTTCACCTTCTCGCCGGATATAAAAATGGAAAGGAACACAGACTTTATTAAACACATTCGCTACTTACAACTGGAATTCTGGACAATTAACTCCTTACTAGTATTTTTCATTGAACATTTAACTCTTACAAAATGATTAACTACGTACATTTTCGCTTTTAGCATTTAACTACTTCAAAGTGATGTTATTATATTTTGTTAATAAAATTTTACTTTAAACATACAGACGAAATAATTTTATGCTTCCACATTCCGACAGCAGCCTTCCACCTTCTGATGACCTTCTAATAATCCTAAGTTGTTGGGATTGTTGGCTATATCTGTAAATTGGCCTTGTACCAGACATGGCTGATCGTCCCTACTACAATGTCAGCTCAAACACACTACAATTGACGCCTATATTTTAGTGAGTTTTAACGCTTATCTCACAAACAATACGCTGGGTAGGGGGGCATAAATATTTATACATTATTTGAAAATACACTTTATGCACATTATTGAACGTATCTGTTCGCAAAAATTTTGCACAAAGCTTCCGACATTGTTTTGTTTTATTTTTTACAGTTTAAATTTGGTAGATCAAAAGAAAAACATACATGATCAAATGATCGCATTGAAAATGGTTGGTTTGAAGAATTGTGAGGTGATAAAAGAGTTAAATGCTTGTAGGCAAAAATTGTTTTTAGAGTGTGAATTAGTTTCAACGCGAGAAAACCACCTTACGAAATCGAATTCCAGACAGAAGACATTCAGTTCATACCAGGGAAGTCATTGTATCTGTCAACAAGAGGGTGAAAAGAAATCCACAAAGAATCATGAGGAATACGGCATAAGTGCTGTGTATTTCGGATAGGTCGCTAAGGAGGATTGTGTCAAGCTAGACTATACAAAATGCAATGATGACAGATGATTTTACGTGCTTATAAGCCATGAAAAAGAACCAACGACTTGAAAGAAAGAAGAAAATGTTGAAGGAGATGCAATGGACCGCTGACAAAGTCTTTGTTTGATTGAACGAGAAATGTTTCATTGTGGAGAATGTGGTCAACTACCAAGACGATAAGGTTTACACCACTTCTCCAGAAAACATTCACAAAAGTGTCAGAACACATTTGAAGGCACATAAACCAAATAATGTCCTTCTATTATGCAGCTGCTGCTACTGATAGCTCGGAATCAACCCTAGAATTCAGTGAAAGTAAGTAGCAGAGTTTACCATTTTTGACAGAAATAATAATTAAGAAATACAACTCTCTTGTTCAAATCTGTAAATGCTAGCTTTATTTTCGTATCTTAATGTCTAATACAGATATTTTATATCGATTTAACAATATTTCTTACATCAATAAACGTTATTAATTTTTATAATTAATTTTCTTTTAATTTTTAGTAATTACAACACAAAAGGGATCAACTGAATAGAGTGAACAATTTAAAAATAAAGTTCATGCCCAGGATTCCGGGTAGATCTGTAAAGTAATTCTTCTTTACTTTACGACTATCAGCGTTAGACAGGGATGTCTACATTCTATTTTTGGAGAGATGTATGCAAGAAACACGCTACAACCACAACATTGTTAGCTTATCGGTGGCAGAGCTGCGTTTTGCAGATGATATTAACCTTATGGCAGACAGTAACATTGCGCTGAAAAACCTGATCAACAAACGCGAGCTAAGCTCTTACGGAATAGAAATCACCATATAAAAATCCAAAGTAATGGTGAACAGCACAAGCCGCAACACCGCCAGCGTCACCATGGACGGTGAACAACAAGGGGAAGTGTCCTGCTTCAAATACTTAGGATCAACCTTATCAAAATGGAACATGTGACGCAAAAACCGCACATGGATCGTCCTATTAATAGCCACGACAGCCACACTGGAAAATATATGGAAGCTCTACAAAACAATGGTTATATTGATGCTGCTTTAAGGACACTCCTGCTTGAAGCAAGAAAAGAAGGATCTAGGCGTTTGAGAACAAATTACTAGAGAAGATTCTCCGCATCTCCTACTCGAAGCAGAAAATTAATGACTGTATAGAGTAATGTCAAAAGTCTCCTGTGCCAAAAGTCTCTCCTTTTAAGCATCGGAAGATATCATGATTTGACAACGTTACACGGCATAACAGTCTATAGAAGGCACTGTAGAAAACGGACGTAGAAAGCGGAGACAGAAAAACAAAAGTTGGTCAGACAACACCAAAGAATGGACGGATATGAAAATGCTGCAACTCCTAGACCCAACGCAAACAGATCATCCGAGAAGAGTTTGTCTGATTCTTCTGCCCTCGGCCCCATTCCAGACGGTTTACTGGGAAGCATATGAAACATATAACCAGATCTTACCAGCTATGGCAAGCAATGACCCGATAAGACCAGTTTAGTACTTGATTACCGCGTAATCGAGGACTGAGTAATCTTTGACCAGTGGCCTAATCTTTACGCGCTCGGGTTCCCCACGTTAAACACGCTTCAGTGTTTAAACAGTGGGGGAATAGAGGAAATAACGCATGTATTAAAGATAGATCTCCAGTACACGGTCAGTTTGACGAAAGACTGATGCAAAAGATATTTACGGTTTATTTCTTTTTTTAAACAAATCAATTTGTTTTCCACCAAGCCCTGATATTAACTGTAAGGACTTTCCGATTTGACCCATATTGGAGAGCGATGGTTCTTATGTCTCATACTCAGTTGTAGCTTAACGGAATTAAGGCCTTGTGACTTCGTGGTACAATGTGAGCGAATGTGTGGTGAAGAGGCGATGCACATTAGCTGAGGAGAGATTAAGGACAATGGTGAAAGCAAATAGCGGGCATTATAGATTGTCAATGCAGGTTGCGATAGATAATTTATCGCCATTTTACATTTTTATTTTTGCACATGTGCATTGTTTTTTATTTTATTTTCTCGATTGTACAATATAGTAGGGCCAATTAAGTACCGTCTCTGAGAAAAAGAGTACTGTGAAACAATACACTAGAAGTCTGGAAACGGCAAATGTACTGTGTAGAAATTATATCGATAGCTCTAATGCGAATATTTTAGAAGGTTTGAGTGTCAGTGCACAGGGCTCGGAAAGTAGTGTATGAAATATCGTGTTAAAATCATGGTGCGTCGAGTGATCACGTTATTCCACTATTCATCTTCCCACAGACTCTCAGACTCAACGCGGATGCCTACATCAATTACCTTGAGGAAGTAGTGTTGCTTTTGGTCAGGAGCATAGCTATTATGTACGGCAACAGGACTCTGTACCATGCGACACAAGCAGGAGAACTCAGTCATGGCTCTCAGACAATTTCTTTGACCACATAACACCTTACATTTAGCCACCTAATTCCCCAGACTGCAACTACCTTGATTACTATGTATGAGGGCGAAGTTGAGTGAGAAAGCAACATAACTTCATGTAGCACTAAAAATTAAAATCAAGTAAATGTTCTTAGCAATTGAAAGAATGTATAGAACGCTATTTTTATACTATAAACTAAAAATTACATCAAATACTGTCACGTGTGGAAATATTTGTTTTATTGCTGCGTTGACGGATTCAACCATTTTGTTTTGATTTCTTGATACTGTTGTGTACATTTGTTTCGGAGAATAGTAATTCTGTTAAAAAAGATGAAATAGGGAAAAGGTCTGGGTGTAGATTAATATTTGGATAATATTCAATGGCGGCACTCACGAGGATTTTCCTTCTAAGTGAGTTATTTTCTTTTTTATGAGTGTAGCATTATTAAAATAAAAATTGTGGTTGAATTTATATATATATATCTATATATATATATATATAGGATGTGCGTTGTGGTGCAGTGGAAAAATCGGGAGCCGAGTTCGAATTCCAGTTGAATTCTTTGCATTCACTTACACAAAAATACCCTTGGGAAGGATATTAAACCGTCTTTTTCCACAAGTTATGAGTTAACTAAGAGGACAGGTTGGGTTCTATAGCCTAGGCTGGCAATCAGTCTACCGCAGATAGCAATGGCAACCTATTGCAGGATAATCTCCTGGCCAGTCAGTCATGTCTAGAAAGAAATATGATCGCCCAAAGCATGTATCACGTATGACACTTAACTGACTGATATATATATATATATATATATATATATATATATATATATATATATATCAGTCAGTATATCAGTATATTAGCCTAGAATATATATATATATATATATATATATATATATATATATATAAGTTAAAATTATGTTATATAAGTTGAAGTTAAAAATCTCTTTTATTTTCATTTTCCCTGATTTAGACGATCACACCCTGTATAATGTAAAATATTGTCAATAAGAATACATTCATTAAGTAAAACCTAAAAATTATCATTATATGACAAAAAGAATTAACGAATAGATATATTAAGCCGCAGCCAGTAGAATGCTGAAAGGTAGGAAATTGAAAGTAATTAATACCCAAGAGTTGATTGGAAAGAGTTTCTATTATTCCGAACATTTTAAGTGCTTCTTTAAAAAGTCTTTCTTTCTATACAGCGTTAACTAGTTTTTATTCCTTTCTCGTCAGAACTCTATCGAGGACCCAAAACTTTGTGCGCAGCAAATAAAATAGAAAAATAGCAGACAGGATGTTAGAAGCATTCCTCAAGCAAATTTACCCCAAGTAAAGCAGTAAAGTCACTAAGTGAGATCTTCTTCAACATGTGTCGTGTTCCTACCAGACGTAGTCGATGATGGTGTTCCACTTGGCCCCCTATTTTATCGGTCTAAATATTTTCCTCTTGGTATCTCACCCAAACTCCGCTCCGCCATCCATTTGCTCAGGCTTGTCGAGTATATCACGTGCTACTTTCCACTGTCTTTTTTCCTTCTATCCGTCCTGTGAGTATTAAATTCTTCAGTCCCTCCTTCCTCATTACGTGTCCCAGTAACCTCATCAGTCTCTTCTTTATATCAAGTATGAGTTTTCTTCTCTTTTGCACCCTCTTCAACACCTCACCATTGTTCACGTGCTCAGTCCATAGGATCCTCAGCATCCTTCTGTAAAACCATATTTCTGCTGCCTCAAGCCTCTCCTTCATCCTTGATGAGATCGTCCAGCATTCACTTCCATATAGAAGGACAGATATCACATAGCAATCCAACACTATTTTCTTGGTTTTTAATGAGATTTTTCTGTCTCTCAGAAATCGAGTTAGCTTCAGAAATGTATCATTGGCCTCTTTGGACGTCAATGTCGCACTTTTCATCCTATATCATAACACTTCATAGGCATTTAAATTTTTTACTAGTTTTCT
The DNA here is from genome assembly GCA_037127315.1 of Ascarosepion bandense. Lineage (NCBI taxonomy): Eukaryota > Metazoa > Mollusca > Cephalopoda > Sepiida > Sepiidae > Ascarosepion > Ascarosepion bandense. Next base: position 860,819 of record JBBBDQ010028626.1, on the reverse strand, counting down.
TTTAGTTTCTCCGGCCTGTAGTTGGCATTTTTGGGGGGCTTCTTTATTCTTAAAGTTTATGCTCAGTCTTTTCTTCTTTTCTGCTTACTGAGTCTGAAAGAATTAGAAAACAATAGAAGAGTAATCAGGAAGACAGTAGACAACGATTGACATTACATTTACATTTTTCAAGATCAAAGCTGGCCGAAAGACATGACCAGAAGATAACCACACAAGCTAGAAGTGCGAGAGAAGAAACCGTTAGCCTAGAACTTACGGTTACATCTAACTATTTCTACTCCAAATTTATGAGAACTTGTTGTCAATCTAGACAGTCAGTCAATTTAGTGCTATACGTGATACTCTTTGGGCGATAATGTCTCTTTCTAGACATGACTGGGCAGAAGATTATCACGCAGTAGGTTGTCTTTGCTTTCTGCGGTATACTATTTGCCAGCCAATGCTATAGAGCCCAATCTGTCCTATTATTTAACCCATAACTAGAGGGAACGGACGGACGGATTAATATCTTTCTTAAGGGTATTTGTGCGTAATTGAATGCAAGGTATTCAACTGAAATTCGAACTCGGCACCCCAATTTGTCGTTCCGAATCGATATCCACTGCACCAAAAAGCACCACAACCACAACGCTAAACTAGTAAATCGCACCAATTCATTAAGTCTAGATACCTTAACAAAGAGCTCATCCAATAAACTTCCATTCATATTACTCATAAAAAAGGCACAGAAAATCAACTTTTTCGTCAGTAGAAAAGTAGCTGCAGCCGAGTTGACAGGTCAGGGCCAATAATATTGCTGATTCTTAACATTTTCCCAAGAATCTCTAAATAAATAGCAGGAGTACCGGATAAATATATAAATATCAATGTCTGATAACATTTAATCGGAAAGTCAATCTGCTTACAAACATAGAGCCGTAAAAAAATATATATCGCCTTTAAGATGTTTGAGAAACATTTGAATTAGCCATCCTCAGAACAGAGGACATGCCTCCGTTATAGGACCGAGGACACCGATGGTTATTTAATAAATGCTCAGCTAATGTCGACCCAGATATATTGACGCACCTATGTTAATTATCTGTATTTCTTTTATTATATTAAATAACACTACAAATCGGACTCTACAGCCTTGGTTTGTAAAGAGTCTACCGCAGAAAGATGACAGCTTACTGTGGGAAAATTTTCTATCCGGTAAGTCATGTTTCTTTCGAGATATGATCGCCCAAGCGTATATCACGTATGTTACTTAATTGACTGAAAATTTGATAACTAACTAATTCTAAGTTATTATCTATACTACTTATAAAGCCAGCATCATAAAGACATAAAATAAGAATTTTTTCAAGTCACCTTTAAGATAAGGAGAAAGAAATAAGGTTTCAGATCGGTCCTAACATCAGTTTTTAACAGAAAAGATTAAATTCTTAGATTTCTGACTCTTGAACATACAACATTCAACTGGCCATGTATTTAAATTTCTGTACCTGCTTGATATATATATATATATATATATATATATATATATATATATATAATATTCTATGCTGTTGTCTGATTTTAATATGTCAGTTTTATTGCAGTAGTTAAATTTGCCTAATCCTCATGAGTTTCTAAAGAAATGATTTTCTTTTGGAAAATGTAAAGTGTTTTATATTATAAACTAGCAGTATAGTCCGGCGTTGCTCGGGTGTAATGAAAGTTTTCAAACTATCTATTCCATTTCCTGGAACTCAGACTCTTTGGACGTTGGCATGAAAGACTAAAAAGCAATAGTTGTTTCCAGTTAAAACGAAACCGTAGACTGAAAGAAAAATGAATGGATGTAAGTTAAATTTTGATTTCCTGGTATCGATATCAAATAAGTTTTTTCGTCTTAAACTGAATTTTGAAGGCTAAATAAGTCCTCTAAGTAATTGGTATCATGGCTGACACTAAGAACTACAATTATACCTACTTAGAGCCAAACCTGAAGCAAAAACTAAAATAAAAGGGCTGAACAAATATACAGACATACAGGCAGATAAACAAACACACACACAAACAAACATCTTGCCTTATATATATATATATATATATATATATATATATATATATATATATATAGAGAGAGAGAGAGAGAGAGAGAGAGGGATTTTCTGCACTATTGTAAGAACTGCAACCTTGAAACTTCTGAATATCGTTTCTTATGTCTTTGTCTATGAGTGTATCAAATTTGATTAAAATCGGACACTTCCTTCTATAATCCGATTTTTTCGATTATCGATTTTCGATATTTATCGCGGGTACCTCGACACAAAACCTAGCTAAGAACACTCGCAACTGTGTAAATTCTTAAGAAAATCGGTTCAGCCGTTTCGGTGTCTATAGGTAACGGACACACAGACACACACACAGAGACAAAGTTCCATTTATAAATAAGTTTAGATAATACTTTGCGAGCTGCAGAGAAAGTGCATAAAACTTTAGATACAGACAAATTGCATAGAAATCAAAGAAACAAGTGAAAATAACAATTCTCTATGTCATGAAAGAAGGACAGTAGATGACACAAATAAATAAGTTTTAATATATAATAAGACACAATACAAATAAATGCAGCCAAATGGAAAATAAGAATAGATTCATATGCGGAGATCGCAAAAACAGTGAAAGCAAATCTAGCAGGTATGCACAAAAAGATGAAATATAAGACAGAACACGTATTCTTCAGTAGGTTATTAAACATTGATTGTATTGAATAATGAAAATGTGCGACAAAGATGTAAGGAATACATAAGAATTTTTTCCATTACAGAACAGGAGACACGCTACAATATATAAAATCATAAAAGGGCCAAAAATATATTTTTTTAATCATTTCACTCCAAGCAAGGCATTCCACTGCCACTATTGCGCAGGGGGTTACATAGGGGAATGTGATGAGAAAGAGTGGTTAGTTATAGAAAATGTCGGAAAGAGGGTGATAGAAGGATGAGGATACCGAGGATGGGGGTTGGGTTGATGGAAATCACGCCAGCAGTTGATAGAGAACTTGTATATTGACAGAAGTGATAAACGAAATATATATGACAACGAGGAAATCCTGGATGACTTTAATTAACTCAATCATCATAAAGCTGTCAGAGAAACCAGGTATGTATGTATAGGCTAAATGTTTGGAGTGACCCTTTTAATTTAGAAGAATCGGCTAAAAAATTAAATTCTGCGTGACCTCAAATGTAATTTACAAGCACACTTCGGGCCGGAGAAAAAATCTTTTCCTAAAGGTTTTTATTATAACTATTTTGCAACACTCTCGCGCGTGTTGCAATTCTCGCAGCTTAGTATTGTTGAAGCTATAGCTAAGATTTTTGTCCTGATTTACAAAGTGTACATTTCATTCAATTTTGCGAACCAAACGATGAAATTTGAATAAGTTGTTTCGCTTGGAAAAAATATTGTCAAAAACGCTGCGTCAAGGTATAATATTCTTTTAAAATTTAATTTAATTTTTCCTTTTCCTTTCTTAACAAGGAAGAATAAATTGTTCCTTTTGAGCAGACAAAATTCAACTGGTTATGCGAAAATATTTCTTTCTGGGGCCAAATTACAAATTGTGTCGACGCTTTTGGCTTTGTGATCTTTTTATATTTTTCACAAAAGCAGTGTAAAGTGGATGTTAAATTATTTTACATAAAAACTTAACAAAAACGATATACAGAAAACAATATTGCATTTTGATCAAAGAAGTATTTGTTATTTTAATCAATAAATTGTTTTTAAAATAGTGGGAGGACTTTTTATGTTAAATAATAAAAACCTTAATTTTTCAATTTAATGTACTAAGCTACGCACCCCAGTAACGAACTATACTTTATACCCATTTGACCAGTTTTCTCCAAATCTGGTTATGATCGGTTAATATATATTTATTTTAGAGGCTATTACAGACAGACGGAAATCACAGAATTTTATTTATAGATATTCAATAATAAAATATGACGAACTTGATATTAAAGTTAAATAAAAAAAAAGCATGAAAGTTAATAATTATTAATTCTCGAGGGTAGCCAAAAATGTTTGACTATCCATCAATTCTCCCAATGTGGTACTGGACAATTTGAATTTAAATGACTCCCACGAGTTCTTCTTAAAGTGGTTCTGAAAAAATTGACTTTGAATGATTTCCATGAGGTCTTCCTAATATGGTTCTGGACAAGCGAACTGTGAATGACTTCCATGAGGTTTTCACAATGTTGTTCTGGACAACTTGACTTTGAATAGCTTCCATGATGTTTTCCCGATGTTGTTCTGGACAAATTGATATTGAAGAATTTCCATGTGATCTTCCCAAAGTGGCCGGAGCGCTACAAAAGTCCATGGATTTGGGGGATCATATTTTGAAGGATATTTAAGTTTTGTACTTCTTTGAAATAAATAAATGATTGTCCTTGAAAAGTCTTAAAACTTCTGGAATGCACTTGCACAATTCTAAATGAGAGTTACTGCTACAGATAAATAGTTGCAAAGATTTTCAAAGTATTATAATATCGGAAAATACGATTTAGATATCTGAAGGTGAGTAAAAGTTCGAATCCTGTTTTTTACAAACTGGGCAATCTATTTCAAGAGCAGAAAATGTCCTGAGACAGAAAGTGTTATGTAATGTCAAATAACCATTCTGTCAGTTAGTGCAGAGCAAGTTTCTTATACATAATGAAAAGGCTTGAAGCAACGATGATGTAGAATTGTTTCAGAAATGATAATTTTAGTGTGGGAATAAAAAATATAATTGTATTTTATCCCGATTAGAAATTCAAAGCCATCGGGAAGAAATATTTTTTTTTATTTTTCCACTAGAACTGAACAAAAAACAGCAACATTTTCCAACAGCGTTTGATAAAAATAATTGAAAAAATCGGGTAAATTTAAAGACTAACGACAACATTTCCAGTCTTATTTCTCATTCGGATGCTCTGCTGCTACTATGCATGCTGAGACAGAATCCAAAAAATAATATGACCTGACCTGACCTGACCTGACATCTAGACTTTTGTTACTTTTCCACTGCCGTAAATTGTCTTTCCTGTGCCTTTTCTATGAATATTCTAATGGAAATTGTTTTGATGAGCATCCCTATTTGGTAGCGAGACTTCATGGATTTAAATGTAATATTAGATTGGCAACTCGATTTCACAATTTTACTATTGAAATTGCTTATTATAACAGAAAGATTTGTTCATTTTCCTCTCGGAATTCTTGACTCTGGAATCATCCTCTAGTTTCCTACTTTCCTATCAACAAAAATCTGCAAAAATTTAAATTTAATGTCAGTGGCTATATTCTTTCTCCTCGAATATTTTTATTGTTCTTTCTCTTCAATAACGTTTTCTCAGTTTCTTTCACTGTCAGTAACTCCCTGCGTCTTAGTAGTTTTATCGCCTTGCTTCAGATAAAATGATAAAAGATAGCAGATAAAAATTTTTGGATATCTTAAATACTTTTGATGAGGAATGTTATGTTATACTGAATAAATGACTTGCGTTCATATCAAAGACATTAATCGCATTATTACATACATTTATATATAAAATTACTATAGCTCTTTATGACATAAGTGTTTATGATTCTCCACAGATTCCTTTGATTTTGTTGTTGAATTTACATGCATTCTTTGGGAATATTGCGCGTGTGTGGGGGGGGGGTCTAGTTGCATTTCAACCGAGCTTTTATTCTTTTAGAGTGGCTTTCTTCTAAGACAAAGTCGTGCCTATTATTATACTTCTTCCCAAGCGTATTAATTTGCATTGGACGTTACTCCAAGGAAGCGTACAAAAATTGTAAAGCTGCACGTTAATACTGGCAAGACTTACAAAGAGATCACGGATATTGTTGATGTTAGCCTTTCAACTGTCAGTCGTGTCATCAAGGCGAAAAAACAAATCCAAAACTTTAAAAAAAATGAGGCCAGAAAAGAAAACCTACGCCAAGAGATGACGTGTACTTGATTAGGGAAAGTGTGAAAGATCCTAGGTTTTGTTTCAATCAAGTCGCTCAAGAGTAAAGGTCCTATTATTTGACACGCATGAATCCTCGTCAGGAATGAGACAATATTAATTAAATAACGGTACATAATGTTTTTAATATTTTTAATAAAAATTTAGTAATTATAAATATAAAATCTTAGCCTTATAATAATTTTTTTTATTTTTTGGTATAAAGAAACATACCGATTTTTGTAAAACAAAAGACGTTATTAGCAACTATACTAAATTTAAAATGTATTGGTAATTTTCTAACAGTTTCTCAACAAGCATCTAACATGTACCTAAAAATCTATAAAATATTAGAACGTTTAAAATATTTAAAAATAAGTATTAAGATTACCGAGTAGTTAAAAACATATGATAAAAAGGTGTTCATTTTATTAAAATTATCTCCTCCTTACTAAAACTTTTCAAACAGCAGCGTATCAATTGATATAACAACCGAGCCATCTTCGTTTTAAAAATACTCAAATGACTAAAAGTATTTGAACAAAATAATAACGAAATATGAACTTCGAATAATCCTTCCACAATTTTAATCTCAATAGATAATACCTTAATTGGAAATTGAAAATATGAAATAAAAATTAGGGAGGCAGAACTTGTGTGTGCTTTTTAACCACAATAGTTTTGACATATATATTCTACATCAATTCAAAAACTTGAAGAAAATTCGGTTAGAAAAGAAAAACTACGCCAAGAGACTACATTTACTTGATCAGTGAAAGTGTAAAAGATCCTAAGAATACATTATTCGTTTTGTTGCACTTAATTTGCTGAAGAGTAACTTGGTTAGTTGATCCTGTTTAGCGGCATATCTACCTCTATGGGTTATTTGATGTCGAAATGCAATATTTTCAACATAGTTTTATGGCCTCAACTACAGATAAAATGTATTGATGGTGATTTTGCTATAAAATCTGCTGTTAGTGATTCTGCTTTTAAAATGTATTGCTGGTATTTTTATTATAAAATATATTGTTATGCTTTCATAGTGTTGTATTGAGGGGGTGCTGTTTGTCCTTATCTGAGACCCTAACAAGTGCTACCAACCAGAGTCAGGATAGATCTGGGATCAGCACCAATTCAGAGGCGGTTCTACGCTCATCAAAACTTCCTATCTCGCGATCAGATGTCATGCTACCGGATATATTTTATCGTCAGAGCCAAGATTGTTCTAGGGGCTTCGGTGAAGTTTATAAAATTGGCCTCATGCCAAATACAACCGAAGTTCCCACAATTTAAAATGTCATAAGGTTGAAGGTTGGATGTTGGAATATGGAAAAATAAAATATTTTGTTTTGTATGTTAAAGTAAAATGTTATTAACTAAAACAGTATGAAAAACTTGTAAGAAGCAAAAATGTTCAAATAGAAAATGTATGTAGCTCATTAATTTTAAGAGATAAATGTTTAAAGAAAAAAGGGAACGTAGTTAAATGTTCCAGAGAAATATCAGTCAGGAGTTAAATAAATCCAGATCTTATATGTGCTAGTAGCAGAATGTGTGTATGTAGAAAGATTAAAAGGTTACTAATAAATTCTGTGTTCCTTTCCTTTTTTATAGCCGGCGAGAAATGGAAAAGGAAAGTGAAGCAATAAAGAAAATTTTACTCATCGAACATTAATATTTAGGTGTCAGTGGAAGTAGCCTGTTGTTGTTGTCGTCGTCTTCTTTGTTGACCGCGAGAATGTTGAGAATGGAGAAAAAGAGGTAAAAAAATTAGCATGAGTGAAGAAGGAGAACGAATATGTGACGCGACTGTACGTCCTGATCAGACTTGAAGTTTGCTTTCTTCCATATTAGCGTGTTGTCTCTCTCTGTTCCCATTTGACTGTCTGTTTCCATTTTCGTTCCCTCTTCCTTTATAGTGATTCACCTTTTCACACTCAATTGTCAACTTTCTGTCAGTTTTGAAAATCGATTCCTTTCATTGGTTAAAAAATAAATTGGATCTCGAAATTTGGCCACGTCTGTTTTTTCCACTATACGGTCAATCATTTTCCTATTTCTCAAAAGGAAATTTCACACTTGATTGTGAATTGTTGCCACAATCTTGTTTTTTCAAAACGCTTTCAGCCATTCTAATCCGATTTTGCAGGTGAGCAATTTTACTTTTTGCGTTTCAGTTAATTTTTAGATAATATGGAACTTGTATCATCTATTGTGGCGGGAGTAATTTCTCTTTTAATTAATATATTCTAAATATTTACTGTAGATACGACATTTTTTCTTGGTCTGTGATGAATTTATCAGGATTAGTCAGGTTTTAAAAAATGGGGATAGGGGATACGGCTGTGAGGTAAAAAGGAAACATTTTCATTCCATCAAAACTTGAGGGAGCGTCTAATGCATCGGGGCGTCTTATAAGCCACGAAGTACGGCATCATTCTATCTATCTATCTATCTATCTATCTATCTATCTATCTATCTATCTATCTATCTATCTATCTATCCTTTTGCTGCTTACAAGACGTATTATTCCTATAAAATATCTAAAAAATATAAACCTACAGTTTTTATTATGATTGGTTGGTTGGTTGGTTGGTTGGTTAGTTGGTTTTGTTTAGCGGCATATTAACCTGTAAATTGTAAATATTTTGAACACAGCTTTAGGGCTTCAAGTACAGATAAAATGTATAGTCATTTTGCTATAAAATATATTGTTAAAGATTCTATTTTAAATTTGTATAATTTATAATTTTACCCAAAAAAGAAGAAGCATTGGCATTTTTTTATAAAATGTATTGCCAGTATTTTTATTATAAAAAATAATTTGTATACTTTTATAGTGATTGAATGTATTTTTCATTGGCAAAAGAAGTACCCCAAAATGCCAATTACAGGTTGGATATACTAAAATCACACAATTAAAAAAAAAATTAAGTACTTGTGAAGAGTTCTATCGGAAGACGGAAAGTGCGACACTGAGATCCGAAGGCGAATTTGAATGGCCAAGGAGGCATTCCAGAAACTGAGCAGTGTATTAAGAGACAGAAACATTTCGCGAGAAACAAAAAAAAAAAATGAGTAGTGGATAGCGATGTGATGTCTGTTCTTCAATATGGCAGTGAATGCTGGATAATATCAAAGATGAAGGAAAAACTTGAAGCAACTGAAATGTGGTTCTACAGAAAGATGCTGTGGATATCATGGATCGAGCATGCAAGCAATAATGAAGCTTTAGAAAGGATGAAGACGAAAAGGAAATTGATACTTAGCCTCAGAAAGAGACAGTTGAAGTTCTTGTAACATCTACTGAAGAAGGAAGGTTTTGAGAATCTGATACTCACAGGTTAGATAGAGGGAAAAAGAGAAAGGGGAAAGCAGCGGATACCATATTTGAAGAGCCTGTGCAGGTAGATGGCAGAGTGAGATTTGGGTAGGGTAACAAGAGAAAGCTTGCTAAGAGCTACCAGAGATAAGGAGACGTGAAAGGCTATAATCGCCTACGTCCTGAAAGGAACATGTTACGTAGAAGACGTGTTAAATGATGGTTCCACGCTTCTCAAAACATCTAATCTCTCAATCAATGGTTTGCTGCCGGGCGTAATTTAGCACAATGCACAGGTAAAAATAACTAATATTGCATTATGAAGGTCTATCTCGTCAGGACCCTTTTTTACTGGATATTCACACGTAGATGCGCTGCTTAAATAGCCCAGCTTAACTACGCGGAAAACTGGATTTTCACGTGCAAACAACATGATCTGCTAATGATTAAACAATTACTGTTTAACAAAGTGGTGTGATTCGTGGTACACTATAAGACCAATTACCCAATGTCGTAGAACGCTTAACTTCTTGCGCTCGAATTACCAACGAGGCGTTAGTAGGTTAGCATATATGTCCTACCCTTTTCCTGTTGAATTTGTTAAATGTAACCACCATTTATGCCTACATACTCTAGCTACCATATTTGGAATCAAAAATAGAAAAAATACCATAAAAGAAAAATTTATAGACAAATCCAAAAAAGAATTATCAGCAGCTAAGCAAGAATTGTCATTTCAAAATAGGCTCTTTCATGAAAACTTAGAATGACATTTTGAATTGAAATTTCTGAAGATTGCAGGTGACAGGAAAGCAGAAACTTACGGTTCCATCTAGCTTATTCAACATTGAATCGACGAGACCTAGTTGCCAATCTAGTAAACGCTTAACTTTTTCTGTTCGAGTTACCAAGAGGGAGAGAGGGTTAGAGCAGCTGCAATAAAACTATTAATAAAAAATACGGGTGGAAGCTAGGTCAAGGCGGTGAGACTTTGACTGAATTTGACATGCCATATCAAGACCAATAACATTACTGACTCTTCTTCGGATTTTTTCAAGAATCTCGAAGCACCAAACCAGGTATGGAGGCAATATTCAGGGCATGGATGAATGGCAGATTTTAAATAAACAAAATGGATTCTTATGAGAAAAATTGTCTAGTCCGACATAATAAAACAACCTTCTTACCAGCAGATATAACAATTGGTTTAATATAACCACTCCATTATCATGGATAACTACAAATTATTTAACGATGCATACTTATGTAAGTAAATGGTTGGCTGTATTTTTTACGAACAAGCGCATTAGCTGTGGATAGATAATACTAGTTGTAAACACGTGTTCAGACACATTATTGTTTCTTTAACGTTCACAAAAACAAACTGTGATCTATACTTCTACTTTCATGAACATACATTACTGACAGTTTTTATGAGGGATCGCATAATCTGGCGTGATTATTTTGAACAAGGTCAACACACATAGGTCCTCTGACATGATGGCTTGTGAATTCGTGTTAGCACAGCCATTAATAGGTTCTTAACAGTTTCACCTGACCAAATCAACTCACAAAACTTGGGTCAACCAGTTGTATGACTTGTGTATCGCAAATCTAAATTATATCATCACGAAGTCCTCTCATTGATGAATCAACCATGTTGAGATACTGAGACCATGAGAAATATTATCAAGAGGATATAAAAGTAAAAGACAAATCAATTATGCTGATATTCGAAACTGAAGTCTCAAGTTCTAATTACATGATCGCGGACCCATGGTATAGTTAAAAATTACCTTAGTGCATATGAACCTCAAAAATCGTATAATTATGTTTTTTTTTTTTTATTATGACTCAATTTTTCTGCATGGATAAAATAATCTGAGTCAATTAATTGTTGTACATGATTCACACTTTGGCGATCATGTCTCTTTCAATCTATGAGTGACTAGGCAGAAGATTTTCCCACAATAGGCTGCCATTACTTTTTGCTGTAGACTGGTTACTAACCAAGGTGATAGAACCCAATATACTCTACTATTCACCCCATGGCTGGAGAGAGAAGAGATGGATTAATACCTTTCCCAAGGGTATTTTGTGCTCAACATTTCCGCCTTGCATGACAGCATTTTTAACTTTGAAATATGAAGACAAGTAGGAAGATATTTTCGTCTCAGAATATCTAAAATAATGCAATCACGAGTAATACTAATAGTCAGTCAGTCAGTTAAGTGCCATGCGCGATTCACGCTTGAGCGATCATATCTCGAATGAGACATGACTGACTGGGCAGAAGATTATCCCGCAGTAGGTTGCCATTGCTTTCTGCGGTAGACTGGTTGCCGACCCAGGCTATAGAACCCAATCTGTCCTATTATTTAACCCATAACTGGAGGGAAGAGACGGATTAATACTTTTCCCAAGGGTATTTGCGCGTAAGTGAATGCAAGGATTTCAACTGGAATTCGAACTCGGTTCCCCGATTTCTCGTTCCGAGCCGATATCCACTGCGCCACAACGCACATCCATATTAATAGTAATAAGTAGAAAAAACCGTAAAATTCTTGAAAAATCATTTCACTTCAACCAAGGCGATAAAATCACTAGGATGCTAGGTGCTGGGTAATGAAAAACATTACCGAGAAGAAAGGACACTAAAAAGAATAGGATTCAAAGAGACAAATGACTATCTTTTACATTGTAATAGACAGAATAGCAATAAGTTGGAAGAGACTTCCAAAGGTGATGCGTGTGTGATAAGAAACTATTACTGTTACAGTGTCAGCATTAAAATGATGAGACCCAAGTGCCAACTAGTACTACACTAAAATTCATGAAGTAGCAATAGCAAAGAAGAACGTTTATCTGATCAATTACCATGTAAATATTTATATGAAAGGCAGGGTGGAAGCTAACTTACGGCGGTGGAAAATGACTGAATACGAGATGCAATGTCGTGAACCATAACGAATCAAACTAGATTTGGTAACAATACTGAATGCACGGGTGAATGTTATACTCATAAATGTGCGAGACAGATTCGGTTGAAAAAAAAGCACAGCACTGTGTGTCAAGTTTCTTAGCAGCAGACACAGCGATTGAACCGATGTAATTATTCTACTGGAAATCGTTAACCCGAGAGGGCGTGGTGAGTTACGGAGGTTAGCACCAGCCATCCTTATGAAATGTAATAATTTTTTTTCTAAGTCGATTAAAATATAGCATTTTAGTTCTTGGAGACATTAACAATAACAAGGCATTTCTTGCCCTATTTAACAACAGTCTGATGTTCATTTTCAAAATCAGCTAACAATTTGACTATCGAAACTATCAAGACTTACCATCAAGACAGGTTTTAATAGTTGTGCATAGATATCGAGTCGATGGGGTAGTCGAGGAGAAAGCGTGGGCGATGCACTAAATGAAGGAAGTCTGGTCGTTCAGAAGATTGTTTTCGTAGCCAGATAGGCATGTATAATTGAGTATGCATGTATGGAGAAGTTTGTGTCGTGTATGAAGGAAAATCTATAAAAAACCATCTTCAGATTTAAATTACGTTTAATGGGTCGTATAAAACCATAACTAAAATAACCATCAATAAAACTAAATTTTAATATTTGTATTTATTGATGTGGGGTCAACTTGAAGCCATGTTTCTTTTTATTTTTTCGACTTGATATTTTTGCTGTTTTTTTTAATTTTTAACATTAAGCAATCTGGAAATTCAACTGTGGGGTCGATTGTGCAAAGAATAACGAGGCCCACTTTACGAAAAATTATTTTTCTTTTTTTTTTTTTTGGTCATCAGTTTATTTTGTTTTATAATAGAATGAATGAAAAGGGAAATAAATCCCCTCCGTGTCATCAACACAATCGACATGAAGCTTCAAAAGACGGAGTTCTGCAGCCGTATTTCCTGCCATTGTTTGGTTTCATGATTGTGTTCGCTTATCTGTAAAATTATATGCGTGAATATGTCTTGTGTGCAGACCATTTTCTCGTATACTAGGAAATAGCGTCTGGAGCGTTTACTACCATTTGAAAGGTCGTATTTCCGAATGTAAGGCTAGATTGAAGATCAAGTTGTGATTGAACACTAAGATAGCATTATATTGGGATCCGTTTCAGACATCAGTTCTGAACTAAATTATCCCATCCTCTGTTGTGGAGTGTCTGAATAAAGTTTAGCAAATATGAAAACTCACACAACTATGAAACTGGGGTAAGCAGACTGAACTTGCAGGCACTTTCTCTCGTACGACCTTCCATTCTCTTACAGAGCACTACAAATTAAGTTCAATAAATACCTATAGTTCTTTGCGTGAAAATAACATTTATCAGTAAATACTGTAAATACAACCTCATCTCAGAAATATAGAAAAATGTATTTTGTTGTTTGAAATTGGAATATTTTTATAATATTTGATAATGGCTGAAGATACTTGACATTCCGTTACTTAAAATTATTAGATAAAATGTTTTTAGATCAGAACCGATTAATTTCATTTGAGATTCGAATAAACATTTCATTGTCTACAGTTGGCAGAACGTGGCCAAAGATTTCATTATGCTTACATTACTACTGTTTGATAATCTAATCTAAACTTATTTATAAATGGAACATTGTCTGTGTGTGTGTCTGTGTGTGTGTGTCCGTTACCTATAGACTCCGAAACGGCTGAACCGATTTTCTTGAAGATTTACACTGTTGCACTATAAGCATCTGCGACTGTTCTTAGCTAGGGTTAGTGTCGAGCTACCCTCGATAAATATCAAAAATCGATAATCGGAAAAATCGGGTTATAGAAGGATACACTCATAGACAACGACATAAGAAACGATATTCAGAAGTTTCAAGGTTGCAGTTCTTACAATAGTGCAGAAAATCTGATATCGATACCAGGAAATCAAAATTGAACTTACATCCATTCATTTTTCTTTCAGTCTACGGTTTCGCTTTAACTGGAAACAACTATTGCTTTTGAGTCTTTCATGCCAACGTCCAAAGAGATATGTAGGAGCATATTACTGTAACCTTGGCTTTTTTCAACCATTGCATGTTTTTTTCACACGCAATTGTTTACACCACCTCTTTTTCAGGTCGTTAACATTGAGGAAAGAACGATGAATACCGAGCAACGAATAAACCTGATATTTTCGATACGGTTGCGAAAAACTCCGAAACAAGCACTTAAAATGCTTCAGCAAGTGTATGGAGACAGCACCACGTTACGCACACGTGTTTTCGAATGACACAAGAGGTTCATGGATGGGTACTAGAAGATCAAAGATTACACCAGGGGCGGGAAACCTTCAACAGGCAAGACGGAGGTCCACTTTGAGAAGATAAATGTGGTGCCTAGCGATCGTCGCTTGACTGTTAAAATTATCGCAAGTAAGCTGGACATGAAAAAAGAAAGTGTTTGGAAGATTATCACGGAAGATTTGGGTATGCGAAAAGTTTGCAGAGAATTGGTGCCAACGCGACTGAATATTAATTAAACGAAGCGTAGCAAACAAGTACGTCGTTCGATCATCGAGCGTCTTCAAACTGAAGTAGACTTGCCTCGTAAAGTCATCGCCGGCGATGCGGCATGGAATTTCTTTTGAACGACTGGAAAGCCAAGCGCCATATGAACAATTGTGAAACTGGATTCATTTTTGACAGGTGTGATATACACAGATGTTGCGGCAAATCATGGAACTTTTCTGCTAACCGTTTTCTCTAGCTGAGTCTTGTTCCAATTAGAAAATCCTGTCCTCCTATCGTACTTGGAGTGCACAAAACTGGCTCCATAAAAACTCATCTGATTATCAAACATTCCATTCATCTTAGCGTCGCCATATTTAAATTCTTTTGAGCAAGTGATCTGTTAAAATGATGTAGAAATGGTAAATTAAAATGCCGTCTGAATTAAGAAAGAAATCTCGATCATTTTTCTTTATGGATCTCCTGTCACATATTTTCTAATCAGTGGGAAAAGAAATGGCTTGTAAATTTCAAAGTCACCACAACAAAACTGTTCACCTTTAATTCCCTTAGACAAACTATGCAGTCTGCCACAAGTATGGATGATGCTATTCTCCCGGAGAGTAACAAGCAACGCACAGCGCTTCCTTGGCCTCACTTTCTCAATTGACTTCAAAGGAAAAGACTACATCGAATCAATAGCTGCGAAGATTGCGTCACTTTGCCGAAACAGAAATATTTTCTTGTCAGAATCCATCTTGCACATTTATGAATCTACCATTCGTCCATGCATTGAATACTGTTGGCATATGTGGTCGGGTGCTCATGCTATTCATCTCAAGGGTCTTAAAAAATCCAAAGAAATATCTGCACTGCATTCGATCTAGACTTGCATCTCGATGTCAGTCACTTTCTCATCGATGTGACGTGGCTTCCCTCTGTCTTTTCTACAAATATTTTCATGGCAACTGATCTGACGAGCTTTTTCTCCTGATACCCCGACTACATGAATTTAAGCTCGGTACCATGTTGGTATCTGTCCCACTCTTTTACTGTTGAAATAGCATACTGTAACTACCATATTTGTAACTCAAAATAGAAAAAGTACATAAAAGAAAGATTTTCTCAACAAATCTAGCATTAACTAAAAAAATCTTTCTTAGCAGGTAAGCTAGCATTGTCGCTTAAAATTTCAAAAATTTCGAATGACATTTTGACATATTTCAGCTGTCATCGAATCTGATATTCTTCAATTAAATTATCTACATAATGAAGAGTGTTTGGTTATCTCTTGTAAATATTATTCCCAAAGTCCCAAATGAAAAAGGAATCTGCGGCTCTGATATCAACGAACCATGTTGGCAATATAATTCGTTCCACCCTCCCTAGGCATCAATTTGATTATTTTCTTTCCAAGAGTTCTCTGACAACTTGTGGATAATGTATAGATGTACCATACTGCTAAATGTTCATTGTTTGCAAAGCCCTTCTGGTTAGTTGTGGGAACGAAGCAATTGTCTATTATTCTAAACTAGATTTCACCGGTAATATTTCCAACGATGAAGAAAGGTCGGTGATCTCTTCTTAATGAAACCCTCATCCAGACTTTTATCTTTCAAACTGATTTACATTAAACAATTGTTTTTGCCTTCAAAAATAGTTCCCTTTTGATTTAGTAATAAATTGCCTTTTAAATTTTTCTTTTCTGTTTGAATTCGTATTGGATAGCTACTTTATATAAGTCCTCTTTGCTAGCATAGTAAAGAATACAAGTTTGGCTACAGTGGAAATCTGAAAGTGGGGAAGGCCATTTAGGGGCGAGATTTTTCTGAGGAGGAGGGGGTAAACTCAAGAAACGTTTTCATTTTCAGACTACACCAATATCATATATACAACTTAGCAATGTGTTAGTGGGTATCAGTATGCTACTTCACTAAATTAGGTGGTTGCCTATGAAACTACATATCAAGTTACGGACGTTATTTCGAATTAATGTCTTCGTTCAGATATGAAAATATGACGATTAAGTCTCTTTCTCTCTCTAACAATATGTATGTTTCTATCTATCTAGTTGTTTTATTTTGTTAGTTATTTTGTCAAACGGGTCTCTGTATGTGTATGTGTCCTTAAAAAGCTAAATGAAAAAGAAAATGTAGAGGGAAAAGTGCTGAAGGTCAAATTTTATCAGAATTAGAAACTGATCAGTTTCATAAATTTTTGAAGCTTGCGAGGAGCAACCGAGGGCTGGCAAAAATTCTGAGGGGTTTGGTCTCTTCCCCTCCTCCGTAGAATTGCCACTGGATATATATCTGTTAACTAAAACGTCACGTGATTTCACGTGAGATTGTAAGGCGGGAGTAAAAGTGAACGAATGAGAGAGATACGATTTGATGCTAGACTTATAGAGACCAAGATTATAGTTGGCAGGAAAGCATTCTCCTGGGAGTTTATTCCATAGAGTAAAAGTTATAAGAAACTGTAATAGTGGAACTTGTTTTTAGCAACAGAACACAAAGTTAATGGGGATGATTTGAAACCCTGAAAACCGTATGGCGGATTATAGCTGGCAGTACTAAGGAATGTAACTTGCCCGTACATCTGCCATATTAATAGCAGAGAAAGACTGGTGACTTTTCATCTGTGTGATAAGAGTTGCTGGATAGAAATTAATACCTCGTTGACAAGGACGCGTAAGAACCTTTGAACTCTATCGAAGCTGGGCAGTGAGGATTGCATAGCCCTACCTCAGATAAGCAGAAATACTTTATAATTGGCATGATCCTACTCTTAAGAAGATAGAACATGGCAGCTGGAGTTAGACGAATACCTAGAATTACTGAGTCAATTCATCGCGGTTTTCATTAGGTGATGATATCACGTGACTGAAACTTTTGACATATTTATTCTGAAAGGTGACGTTTCAATACTAATTCTTATACTATTCGTGCATAAATTGTGAATTTTACAGGTTCTTTTTAAATCATTTCAGCCCAAACAAGGCGGTACAGCTCCTGATGTGCAGAGGGCTAGATAAGAGAGTTAAAATTTAAGACAGACAGACAGACAGACAGACAGAGTGAAGACAAAAACGAATCGGCTACAGGGAGTGAAAGAAAAAGGGCAAGAGAATGACGTGAACACAGGAATTGAAGACAACTCCTGCCCTTTTCACATCACCCCGTGTATCTTGTTTTTTCCTTTCTCTCTACCTTCGTAAACTTATCTTGAGAAGGAACTCCGCTCAGTGGTGTATTGGGGTAAGAAATGGCTCTTAAATTTTCATGATTCTAAAACGAGTGGAGGTCCTTCTCAAGATCAGCAGCGAGCTTATGTTTGCCAGTCTCACCAGATGTCTTACTGATGCGGGAGTAGATGGTGGTGTCATCTGCATAGGTAAAAATCAAAATGGAGGAAATCTGATTCATTTTCATCGTTTGTTACTCTTTTTTCCTCTAAGAATGAACACTGCACAAATTAACACCAGTCGACATTTTTTCTCGATTCAAATGTTGTTGGGCAATGGTCACATGCTTTAACGTAGAATCTGAAAATCAAATCTATTTTTCCCTATTACATCACGTTTTCTTAGTAAAGATAATTTCTATTTTGATTAGAATAGGCCTAAATACACATTTAACCGTGGTAATTCAGGGTCAAGTAGAACTAACCTTAAATGTTTACAAGTTAGACTAACTTATACTGGATTAAACACTATCCCAATTATACATTTTCTACATTTTCAGTCCCGAAAACTTTTTCAGAGAAAAGTTTTCATCGGCAGAAATGAATCTCCAACCTGTTAAATTTTGTCCCCATGAAGTAATAATTTTGACAAGTACATAAGTATATAAAGGCATCTCAAAAAGCGAACAAATAGATTTTTAATTGTGTCAATAAGCATCAAACTGCTCTGTATAAATTTTTGGCCAGAAAAGATGCTGATATTAGGGATTGGTAGGAAAATTGCCTAGTTGGCTATGACTATCTGGTGTTTAGTGGCCATTTTAAGCGTTGATGAAGAAACTTCTGATCATGCTAGCCTCAAAGACACTCACCAGCAACCTAACAATTCTCATCTCTCAATGTTCCTATGCATGCTATACAGCGTCTGCGTGGCAATACCACGCATCAGTAAATTCAAGTGATATGATAAAGTATTATAAAGATTTCAAGTGTAAACTGAAAACTAGTTATAAGAAATTAAATTTCCTGTTCTTGGATGACTTCCAAAGAGCTTTTTCTATGAAAAATAAAGAAGAAACGTAAAATCACAAAGTTTTAACAAGCTAACAACATTGAAGGCACAAGAACTTTTTCCAGTGAAATATCTCTAATAAAATCAAACATTTTCGGTCAGCTACTCAGCTCACGGAAATAGCTCAGATATCATTTTGAAAGTTTTTTAGGTACGTTCTTTGAATGATAAACCATTTTACCATGAACAAAATGTTTCAGCTATCTCATTCACCTATTTAAGCTGAGACATATTTCTCTGAATTAGGCATGTTTACCTATTTTTAGCAAAACAGAAATTATCTGTACTGAGAAAATGTGAAGAAATAGCCAAGAATAGCCAAGAAACATGCGCCCATTGCTGAACCACATTTTGGTCGAACAAATGTCGACTGGTGTAATAAAAGTGATGCGCTATAGCTGTGAGCACATATGTTAGCTTCCGAAGGGGAAGAACATTCTGGTAGGCCTGAAATTGTTGATGGTAACCAAATCGAATAGCTTCTTAAGAAGAATCGCTGTC
Source organism: Ascarosepion bandense (assembly GCA_037127315.1). NCBI lineage: Eukaryota > Metazoa > Mollusca > Cephalopoda > Sepiida > Sepiidae > Ascarosepion > Ascarosepion bandense. Next base: position 841,290 of record JBBBDQ010028626.1, on the reverse strand, counting down.
ACACTACATGAGACATTGCATAGTTAGTCTAGATATCTTCCATAAGTTGTGTAAAGCATCTGGAAATACTTGGATACGTAAATCGCTTCGATGTTTAGGTGAATCACGATTTCATGAAAAAAACATGATGAACCGCATTTCTACCTGCAATATTTTACTCAAACACAACAAAAATAGCGCATTTTTGAACGTGTTGCGGCGTAGATGGTGGGATTGTATATTACGTGCTTTTTTTTAGCAAAATAAGAAATTGAATTCATTCAAGTATTATTCGCATTTGAATTAATTTAAGTAAGCAATCAGTGAAAAGTGTTTTGAATTAGGCAATCAGAAGGACTATACATTCCATCAGTACAACGTTTGACCAAACGTCCTTTTGACTGGGCTATCCTTCTCGATCTCAGTTTTCAGCTGACCTTGTACTTTCTGATAACCATATATTTCAATCCCTACAAAATTATCTAAAATCCTGAAAAAGCATTTAGAATATCAATTTATCACCTGTTTACACGCCAAGTTTTGGGAGGGTGGGACAATGAGAGTGAAAGTTAATGGCAAGAAACGACACGTGTGACACGATAACTAGGCGTATATTAAGGTGCTTTGTAAAATATGTATTTTATTATAATAGATTAAAATAAGAAAATGGTTAAGAATAGAAAATAGATTTAAAAACATGTTTCGTTTAACAAAAGTGAAAAAGAAGAGGAAAAAAAATAAATAAATAAACGCTTTTTCTTTTATGAGGAAAATTGTGGAAGAGAAAAGGGTATCAGATTACTGTCTTAAATCCTACCACTCTTCCGCTAAATAAATAAAGCATCCTTTCAACTCATCCAAGTCGTGGAAGTTAGTTCCTTGTGGTTTAATCTTGTACCCCCAGCTTGAGGCTCCGACATTTTCAACAAACTCCCGGCAAACATCACAGCGTGGAGAACGGCCGCCGGAGAAATTGTTCGGACAGTCCGTTGGGGTGTTACACACGTATGTAGTTGAACGTTTTTTATACAAATATTTAAAACGAGTCATTGAAATTTATTTAAAAATACTAAAAACTTTTGTTTCGATCCACTATTATCAGCTTCAATAACTTGACAATATTATAAAAATATATTCACTAAACTCTTTTTATTTCCTTTGTTTGTCAAATTCTTAGATAAACTGACAAAATAAATTTGACAGTTCTATAAAAATAGTGTATACAACGCCAAAATATCTTTACTGGACAACTGGCCATAGAAACATTTTCCATTTTAAATTTTTTTTTAATATCATGACTTTTTGGGACGTAGGTGATCATGACTCTGTACACATTCCGTTTATTTAATAATCTGTGAATTGTCATAACCTTTTGTAAAATACAGTGGTGTGGTTTTGAATATCTGAGTTTTCCTTCTTTTGTACAGCTTGTCATCTAACACTAGAGAGAGAGAGAGACAGAGTGACAGAGGAATCTATTCCGCTGTTTAAACCCCTATCTGGGAAGAGAAAAGATGGATTCATCTTTTTCATAAAGCTATATTTGTACAAATGAACGCAATCTAGTCTGGAGACTGAACTCGACTCGTTGACATTGATAAAGAATACTGAAAATTCCATGGATGGAACATGTAAGCAACAAGAAAGATTATTTTTATCATTTTACCCCAAGCAAGGCGATATTGGCTTTACAAAGAGTGAAAGAAGATAAGAAAACCTTAGAGAGGACAGCTAAATAAACAGATTTCCGGAAGACAAAAGATAACGAGTGATGAGGCGTTTAAGAAAGTATCTGTATTTTTTGCAATTCAAGACGATGTTTTCGGGCCTATGTAAGTCATCCTAACGATTGAGAAATATCTAACCTAGGGTTGAGAGATGCTGCACAATAACAGGCGCAAGAAATTATTTTAAAGAACAAAAGTAGCTGTAATACTAGATTTTCATATATTACATGACAAACAGCTTGAAGAATCAAAAACGATTGAGCTGATTTATAATTTTAAATAGTAATTTGTAGTTAATTCAATAATTTAACGATGGAACCTAATTGCCAATCTAGTATTAAGCTTAAATGCATGTAGTCGAGGTACAAAGAAGGAGAACTCGTTAGAACAACAGCCATAAAAATATTTATAGAAATGAAAGAGGGAAGCCATATTACGGCAATGGGAAAGTGACACAATTCGATATGCCTATTCAGGACTAATAATATAGCAGACCATTCAAGCTAAATAATAACAAATCAATATTTGATTACAATAAGAAAAAACACTTATAGCATTTCTAAAACATATAATGAAGAAAGAGGGCTGAGAGAATTTGAAATAAATAAGAATGGAAGAAGTTGGTGAAAACTAACGAATACGCATAAATGAATGATAGCAGAGGAAGTGGAGTATATATTAATGGTACATTTCTCTGAGATTTGTATTGGATCATTTGAGCACTAATCGTGGATCATAAGATTGTTGAGGCGTTATGTTCTGTTCATGTCATTATTTGATCTGTTTACGGAGCTATAAAGATGTCTTTGAAACGATTTGAATCGGCAGATATGTTCTTTATTTCGAATAAAATCGAACACCTTTTTTACTCTTTTTCGTACGTTTCAATGGATTTATTAGCTGTGGTGTCTTACAGTTATCTTCACAGTTGTATAATTTTTGTAATAATTTCACCTCAAGCAAGGCAAGTAGTACCGTGGTGGATAAGAAATTAAGGATTAAAAGCAACTTTTTTTTCATTTTTAAAAAAAGATCACAACGACGTGTGAAATCCTGGTTTTGCCGAATATAAAAAGGATTGACTTAAAAAAAAAAAGTCGAAACCGGATTTCGCGAGTAGATGTTAAATTGATTTTCTGAGCAATGGGAGCGATTTGCAAGACTTGCAAGAGTTAGCGATCCAGTGCGAAAAAAACTAAAAATGGTTATAAAAGGCGAGGGAAAGGCTAGCCAGATAGTCAGATGGGATTAGCGAGAGGCACGATACACTAAAATGTAACGGGAGAAACTTCAAGTCGACCCGTACGTAAGGTCACCTCTCACCTTCGTTTTCTTTCTCCTTCTTTCTCGTGTGCTGATTCCTTTTACTACTACTTCTCCATTCTCAACATTCCTACTCAGCGATAACATACATATTTACATATGTACGCATAAACTCAATCTTGCAAGGACTGCTAAGAACTCTACCCTTAACTTCTTTATAATGTTTTTAGTTGAACATTAACTTCTACCAATCATGTTATTATTTTCTTTTAATAATGTTTTTAACATGCAAAGTTTATATTTTATTTTTCCACAAATCCACACAAATCCACACATTCCCACCTCGAACCACCAACCTACTAACAACTTTCTGATGATTACGAATAAATCGGTAAGCTGTAGGGAGTTCGATTATGTATGACACAAGGCCGATTCAAAAGAACCACTTCTCTATAGCTTCAGTATACAGGCGGTTACAGTGAGGGAGAAAAAATAGATCAGGGGCTATTAAAGAAAGGATAATAGATGAACAGGATTCAACATGATAAAAGGTAGCAATTGATATATTCCCTAAATGTTTATTTATTTAGTTGAAATTCAAGCTAATGCGTGAATCGCAACTTTTTCCGTTTAACAACAGCCATAAAAACAACACATTTCCATACATTAACATTGTTACCTTTTTTTTATTTCCTTTAATGTTCAGGATATATTGGTTCTTGTTTTAATATGCAACAGAATGCCTGACTGGTTTTGCTTCAATCTGAAATTAAATAAAAAATCATTTAATCAATTAACTTGTGATATTCTCATAAAAAAATATGAAACAAAAGATGCAAGTAAAAGGTCTATATTCACGATGCTGCGTTTAGTAGTTAATATAGAAATGCATTGGAAATGATGTTTCAAATCTCAGTTAATGGCAGACAAAGGCAGCCTTCTTCTTCTTCTATGTGCCCTGTCCCTTCAGGACGTAGGCGATCATGGATCTCCACGTCTTCCTATCCCTTGTGGCTTTTAGTATGTTTGCTCCTGTTGCTCCTGGCAACCCCCGTTCCGTCATCCACCTGATCAGACTCTGCAGATATGTTATCCGCTGCCTTCCTCTGTCTCGCCTTCCTTCTATCTGACCAGTCAGTATCAGGTTCTCCAGGCTCTCCTTCCTCATTGCATGTCCCAGGAACTTCAGTTGTCTCTTCCTGATGCTCAGCATCAATTTCCTTTTTGTTGCCATTCTTTCTAACACTTCGTCGTTGCTTGTATGCTCAGTCCACGATATCCGTAGCATCCTTCTGTAGAACCACATTTCGGCCGCTTCCAGTTTTTTCCTCATTTTCGATGATATTGTCCAGCATTCACAGCCGTACTGAAGAACTGACATCACGTAGCAGTCTAGCACTCTTTTCTTCGTTTCTATTGAGATCTTCCTGTGTGTTAGTATTTTGCTCATCTTCTGGAACGCGTCCTTTGCCATGCCAATTCGCCTTAAGTTTTAGATTGTTAAAAAATAATAGCCGTTCTAAGTGCTGTATTTTGAAAAGTCATTTTAATTTAGTACTTACGGTATATATTCGGTGAATTTTGGTATACATAATAATTAATGTATGCTCTTGAATAATTTTTAACTTCTTTTCAGACAGAAATATTTTAAAATTGTGGACCTTTCTCCTTATGCTCTGTTGATATTGGAAGGGGTTTGAGAAACACTGTGCCTAAGTTTGAACTCATGTAAGAAAGGTAATCGAACATTATGTTTAGTCATGTTCATAATTAAAGGCTTCTATGTTTTAAGAGTATGTTTTTTAAATCCATGTCAAAAGTCAGGTATAAGCCGACATCATGTATCAATATACATGATGTCGGCTTATACACGTGTGTGCACGATATTTAAGAAAATTAAAAGCTTAACATATTATTCCTCGCGTAAGTTTATTTCATGGCACAATTGGTATTTTTGCATATCTCTTCGTCTTTCGATACTGAGACGATTTTCTATTCTGCTTTTGTAACAAATACAAAAACAACACCGAAATAAAATCATAATTACTGAAGAGTTTGAATGCAGACACCACGCTTTTATCATTATGAAAAAATTTGAAATGGCTTTATTTGATAATAAAACGTATTTTATTTTAGAGTACATTATCGATACGAATATGACGGTTAAATCGTAGATTTGATCTCGTTTAAAAATATTGGCAAATCTGGACCTACGTTCCCGTAAAAAGTGAAGTGTAGATGGGACGGTCTTTTTCTTGACAACGCTATTATTTGAACTACCTTCTCTCCTCGCTAATGTTTATTGTTTTAAAAAGCAATGATTAGAATTATAATAAAGCTTAAAGATACATTTTCTTTGTTCTTGAGAATTGAGCATAAAAATAATAAACACTATTTATTAGATTGTTTATTTACACTGTTTATCATAGTGTTTATTGGAATGGTTGGCAAAACATCAGTTAACTGCCAATTGCTTCGAACTTTATAAAATTGGTGAATAATAAGGATTTCTTTATATTTGTTCACTTATTTTTATAATTCTAGAAATTGTTTATAAAATTCTGAATAAAATTGTTAAAAGAGAAATAGTGTATTGTAATAATTCTAATTGTATTTGTTTTTAGAATGTTGTGAATATAAAATTATTCTTGTAAAAAGCAATCAAATAAATAGTGTTTTATACTTTTCTTTTCAATTCTCAAGAACAAAAAATCTGTAAATTTACTTGCATATACACTATTTACGTTATCCAGATTATTGTTCTCATCTTCGTTGCCATTTCCACAAAGATTTGGCTGTTGTGCACTCCGGCCTTCTTCAAGACCTAGGAATTTCTATCCGAACTCATTATTATGATCATCCTGGTGTATCATTCTCATTCCTTGTGCGAAGCTGCTTCTGGTAGCCATGAGTTATCTCCTTTTAACCCGACTCTCTAAGTTACTTGTTCAGCACTGATGTAGCCTGGTATTGAACTTCTAACTCTAGGGGGTCAAGTCGCTGGAACTAACCAACGCCTATATCCATGGGGTCTTGGTTAGTTCCAATTCACTTCCTATCCGTACGCAAGTGGTTTGCCGACCGCCAATATAGATTCTTGATTATCCTAATATCTTTTCTGAAAATATCGAAGTTGCCGATCATCTTTATCAAATCTTTGTAGCGTACTTCATCAAACGCTTATATATAGTCTATAAAGCACATATAAATGTCCTTCTGCATTAGTCATACTCTTTCAGATAACATTCTGAGCATGAATATAGCATTTTTCATTCCGGTATCTTTAACGAAGCCACATTGCTTTCCCTATCGCTGGACCAATTCTGCTGCTCGCTCTGTTCATCAGAATGATCGGATGATGAGTTTTGTTATATGGCTCATCAAGCTAATTCACACTCCTTTGCACCTGGCTCCTTAGGAAGTGTAATGAAAATTGATATGTTTAGGTCCTCCGGTATAGTGCCGTTGTTATAGTTTTCGTTTATTATTTCTGCAAGCCTGTCTACACCAAAGGCTTCTAAGGACGTCAAAATCTCTAATACCATCACATCGGTCCTGATGCTTTGTTTCTGTTCAATTTTGTTATTGCAGATTTCACTTCGGTTTTTAAAACTTCTGGATCAGCCGTATTTTTGTGAAAGAGATCACCAATATATTAATCTCAATTTGAATTAAAAATTGTTTAAATTTTCAATTTGTTTCTTTTTATATACAAGACCGGAATTTTGTCCACTGATTGTTGTCATGAATTCATCGGATATTGATCCTCATAGTGCACATGCAAATGAATTTACAAATTTTTTGTTCTTGAGAATTGAAAAGAAAAATATAAAACCCTATTTATTTGATTTGCTTTTTACAAGAATAATTTTATATTCACAACATTCTAAAAACGAATGCAATTAGAATGAATACAATACAATATTTATCCTTTAACAATTTTATTTACAATTTTATAAACAATTGCTAAAATCATAAATTAAGTGAACAACTATAAGGAAATCCTTATTATTCACCAATTTTATAAAGTTCGAAGCAATTGGCAGTTAACTGATGTTTTGCCAACCATTCCAATAAACAAAACAGTGTAAATAAACAATCTAATAGTGCTTATTATTTTTATGCTCAATTCTCAAGAACAAAGAATATGTATAAATTCCCTTTCATAATTTCTTAAAGTTTTATTACAATTTATTTACTAAAGATGTTGGAAAAATGGTCGGTTCATTCTATCACGTCAAAAAGTATCTGACTCCTACTGGAATGCTTTAGCTTTACAAGATGAAGATTCGACCAAATATGGAGCTGCTCAATGTTAACTTTCAAGTCTTGATCCGGGTTAAGATCGATGACAAAATTTTGTGGAATCAGACTTATTGTCCGCTCTGCAACCACATTTGCATAGACAAATCATCTTGCTCTTTCAGTATCAATTGTGCAAATGAGCTCCATTTTTAAGCTCCGCAAAGCTACTTCCACAGAATCGAATTCCCCTTATTTCCTTCTTATTCTAAATGTAAGAAAAGAGTTTCAAGAATTGATCCTTTATGAACCCGCCTCTTGCATGAATCGTTTTAACCTCTTCAAGTCAAGAGTCAAGGGTTAGCTTTCCTCTTTATTATCAAAAACTTAATTTATTACCATTTCGTTTATATATCTCACACACCGCGTTCATTACAGCATGATTTTGCATTGAGTGTTTTTCTGGCCTTTTATTTAGCGAACTTTGGTATAAAATATACTGAAGCTTGTTGCATAGTTTACTCTTCACCTGGTTAGTTTTCTTCATGTTATAGCCGATCGTAGCTCTCTACAACTTTCTATTTCGTGTGGCTCTCAGCTGATGTTCTTTATTTACTAAGACACCCGACCTCGTTCCGTCATCCATTCACCCAAACTTGTTAGATAAGTGGCTCGCTGCCTTTCACTATCTCTTGACCTTGATATGCCCTGTGAGGATTAAGTTTTTCGGGTTTTCCTTTCTCATCTGGTGTCTAAAGTATTTAATTCCACTTTTCTTGATTCTGACTAAAAGTGTTGTCTTTTTGTTTAAGAATCCCTTATTGCTGACTCGCTCCGTCCATGAAATTCTCAGTATCCTCCTGCAGAACCACATTTCCGCTGCCTCTGGTTTTTTCTCTCGTCTGTGTAGAGATTGTGCAGCATTCTCTGGTATATAAGAGAATGAATATCACAAAGAAATCCAGGGTGCTTTGTTTCTAGAAAATGTTTTCCATTTCTTCTTCTGTATGCCATGTCTCTTCAGAACGTAGACGATCATGGCCTTCCACCTCTCCCCATCCCTAGCAGCTCTTAACACGTTTTCTCCTGTTACCTCACCCAAACCCCGCACTGTCATCCCTTTGCTCATGCCCATCAAGTATGTTACGCTTTGCTTTCACCGCTACCTGACCTGTGAGTATCAGATTTTCCAAGCTTCCTTCCTTATTACTTGTCCCAGGAACATCAGCAATCTTTTCCTGGTGTTAAGTATTAATTTTCTTTTTGTTTCCATCTTCTCCAAAATCTCATTGATTCTGACATTTTTGGTTCATGACATCCTCAACATCGTTCTGTAGAATCACAGTTCGGTTGCTTGAAGTCTCTCCTTCATCTCTGAGGAGATTGTCCATCTTTCATTGCAATATTGAAGAACAGATATCATATAACAATCTTCTTTGTTTCCAGCGAAACTTTTATTCTGGTATAACTTTTTTCCCTTCAAATATCGTTGAACAAAATTGAATATAAAGTATGACGGTTATTTTAAATAAGCTGCAGTTGTTTTTTTTTTCCGATTTCAGTTTGCAGTTCGCCTTTTGCTGTGCTCCACAATCCGATTTAATAAGTTAATGATACACTTGCCCTATGCGCGAACGGAAAATTCTCCATATAATTTATGTTTGATAAAAGAAAAGAAAACAGCCCACGACATCTTTTGCCTCATCTTTTTTAATGGTAAAATATCCGATGTCTCTTCAAAACGAAATTCAGCGAATGACAGTGACGAGTTGAGCGGCATTACTTCTACTGATTTGACGTTAAAATGTTGCCGACAAGCCATTCATCATCATTAATATTCTTTTCCCATAAGAAGCTTGTTCGTGTCCTCTGTTTTTATTTTTAAGCTTTCCCATTTCTCGTGTCTTCATTTCTGTTTTTATTTCTCTCTCTCTCTTTCTCTCTCTCTCTCTCTCTCTGCATCTCTTCCTCTTTCTTTTAATCTTTCTTTTTTTTCTTTTATTTTCTCCCTGTTTCTACGTTCTTTTCCGTGTGGAGCACAATTATTATTCCACATCTGAAAAACGTAATTCAGGCATAAAAACACTTTTCGGACAAGTCGTTATTTTTTCTTTTCTGTGTTCTTCTTTAACTTTTCTGCAAAGCAGAAATACGGTGATCGTTATTCGTTCTGCAGGAATCTTCTGTTTCATGCTAAATGCTGAAAAATCTAATCAGTGAACTCAGAATCCAATTTACTGAGTTCGATCCAAATATTCACTTTATGCTAATAAAGGTGGTTAAAGCGTTTGCTTTCTGAGCATGAGACTCGAGTTTGAAACTCTTCATAGTCAATTTATCAGGAATAAGCGGAGGCGATGCAAGCTAGCGGCACCTTTTGAAAGTGCCTGAAAACCATAGCAAGGGTTGATCCAAGCCTGGTATGTGAAACTGCGTATTCCGTCGATGGTTATGCTAATTGGAATCACAAGTTATTGTGACCCAGACTTTGAGTGTTTTGGTGCTTTTGAAGATGTTGATCACTCCAGATTAGGCACTCTCACACAGACACCATTACTAGGGCTCGCTTAGATAGTTGCAGTATAAGTAGCATCTTGACTTTATAGAATGAAAAACAATTTGCCTGAGCAGGTTTATATTAAACTGGGACTGTCTAGACACCCCAGCCAACAGGCATACACAAAAACGAGCGTACAGATATAAATATCTTAAAATACCTGCAAATTTTTGTTCCAGTATTGGAATAGGGATTAAAGAAATATTTTAATAAACCATAATATTTTAATAAACCATAATATTTTAATAAAGCATAATATTATTTCACCCTGTTATATTTGTATTTATATACAGTAACTTCTCTTGAAAATCGTTCTCCGGAAAAGGCAAGGGATAATAGTCTCTGTCCCGATATACACACAGACGACATAATTAATCATTCACATAATTTTGCAAGGCCTAAGAGTCACTCACAGTAGAGTGTTTTTGAATGAGATTCTTTCAGATATATATATATATATATATCTGTGTGTTATATATATATATATATATATATATATATATATATATATACATATATATATATATATATATATATATATATATATATATATCTGTGTGTTATATTCGCACAACGGCCCTGACGAGCCGTTGTGCGAAACCGCGGTAGGTCTTGGCGATCTTGTGATCTTTTCACGTGTGTTTTTGCTCTACGTTACTTCCTCTTTGTTAATTCGATTTGGTTAGTTTGTATCGAGCACTTTTTTCTTTGTGGTTGGTTCCGTTTGAGGGTTTTTTTTCTTTGCTGCGAGGTACTGTATGTATTGTCGGTACTCCGCTGTTTTCTTTTTTTTCCCCTCTTGTCCAACGCTTTATAGCGACGGACAGTAACGGAGTTAGATTCTGCGGTTATTTGTGGTCCTCAAAGTTTACTTTTGTAAAATTTTAGTATTTAGATACGTACAGAGTCGGTCTTATTATTATTATTATTATATATATATATATATATATATATATATATATATATATATATATATATATATATTTCATGCCTAAATGCAATGTTCAGAAAGTTTTTATATTTACACACGCTATTTCCCTGATATTGGACACTTTTGCAATAACTATGCCACACTTTAAAACTCCACACACACACACACACACACACACACACACATATATATATATATATATATATATATATATGTAAAGCAGAACAAAATATATATATATACATTACATAAATATATTTAAAAAAGCAGAAAAATTATATATATACATATATAATTTTAAAAATTACTGTAATAATTTTAAAAATTACGGTAGAAATATAGCAACAAAATTGTAGGGTCATTTCGTTACTACGACTTGCGCCACTGAAGATAATCTCAGAAGGAGACTAAAAATACTTGGGTCCTTGAGAAATGGAAAATGAAGACATCCTACCCAAATAAATGTAATAAACTTTAAAGAATATAATTATAGACTTATCATCCAAATACGCACTGGTCATCGTCGACTTAATGATTTGTTTGAACAGTATTTTTGATCGATAATCATATTTAAGTAGATATTCTGCTAATTTGACTTCATTTAGACTGATTGTCATTCGGGGTCGGGAGGTGTAAGACGCACCAGATCACATGGTGGCTTCTCCTATGTGGATAGGGGTCGAAGGTGCCGATTGACACACATTTTCGTAACAAAGATTTATCGTAAATAATCAGGTCGGTAGAAAGAAACATATAATATTGTTTGATTATAAACAGAATATCTACTTAAATACGAGTATCGATCAAAACTAATAGTCAAACAAATTATTTCAAATTGTCGGTTGTTTATAACCATTTTCGTTAATCTTTATACATATATATATATGGGTGTGTGTATGGAAAATTTATGCTTTCACATTATTTGCCAGTTAGGCATAACATGTCGAAATAAATATTTTGCAAAATTCTTAAGAACACACACACACACACACGCACACACACACGCACACACACACACATATATATATATATATATACTTTAATTTGCATCATGAAAATCTTATTATATAATTACTTTAATTTAATAGTCCCTTGCTAACTAACCACTGCGTCAACTGTAGTCTAATTGTTCGAATGTATTACACACACACACACGCGCGCGATTTTATATATATATATTTGGTCAGAATGTAATGTCTGCACGGTTATTAATCAAGTTATTGGCCCTTAGATCTCTCCACTTTGCGAAGGGTTCTTCTCGCTTTTCAATGTTGACTGCTCAATGCTATTAACGAACTCTTATAGTCTGTCTCATTAGCAATTAATTTCTGCTTATCAAGGCAGACTGTCCTCTGTGTCACTGGCAAATTAGCTTTCTCCACCACAAGAAAGATCTTCTGGCCAAACCATAAATAACCCAATTAAGAACGACTCAGCTTGACCTTAAGCATGAAAATTCACTTCTTGGGATCATGAATCTTGCAAAACATATACCCAGCACTATCGTAAATAGCTTTAGGCTTAATTACACAAAATGTTTATATTCATATAACTTAATTTCATCAGTTGCTTAGTTTATTAGCAAGGCATATAATTAAATCTGAGAATGCGTATTCAAAAAGACGTTAATTTTTGTTCCTGAACTTCTGTAGTAAAAGCGAAAAGAGGTCGGCTTTCTGTATTCGCTCCAACAAGTGGCTGATTCCTTCTGCTATCCTCTACCTTTCTAAGAACCAGATCCTGTTGAAAATGGTGTACTGCTACCATATATAGACAGAAACCGCCTAGTCTCCACTTTCCAGTCCTAATAGAGTTCAAAAGAGTCCCTGCCTCCTTGTGGCAAATATATTCCCCTCTACAACCCGTTTCCTGACAGACGGAACATCGAATGCCTCTTGCTGCTCTATCGCTATTTCAATGGAAGGTGTTCATACGAACAAGATTTCTTAGTTCTATCAGTTCTAACCGTCACAGCTAGGAGTAGCCATGCCACGCATATTGTAATGAGCCACCTTCATTCTCTTCGTATTCTTAAGAATACGAAAAGAATAAAGATTGGTTTCATTATCAAGGATATATGGTCGTTCAGGTCACTCTCTATATCAGCGGTTTTTAATCCCGGAACGCACGAGACTCTGTAAATCTAGAGATTTCAAAATTCTTCATAGTGTCTGTAAGCTGTCTCATCTGTCTGGAACCCATTATCTTGTGCTTACGGCATATCACGTCGAATATACCGGTTCTCATTCGATCATAAATAACAGGATGGGGCCTGGAGGAAACCCACCTAGTGTTGGTTTCACAATAAAAACAATATTGGTAGTCCTGGCGAAGCATCAAGTATTCAGCTATTTGACAAGATAAGAATTTCGCTACAAACTGCGCCGGGGTTCCAAATGCACAGAGAATATTGGAGGGGTGTAGCGAGTTCTATATCGGCCAATGGCCGCAAGACGACGACAATCTTGTCTGTTCAAGATTCGACGTGCTATAAATATAGAATCAGTGTTCTACTGAGGATAGTGGCAGAAGACGTGTAATTACTGGAGAAGAAATAGTTAGTTCCCTGTATTGAAAACTTTTATAGTCAGTTCCCTGTAGGGAAAGTTTTCAAGAATGTCGTTTATTAGCATAACAAAATTTAAAGTAAGTTTTTTACACACTTTCGTTTGTTAGAATTTATGTCGCTTAGCGTCCTTCCTAACTTGCCTAGACTTTTCTGCTAACCTGATGAATATATAGTGTTTCTCAAATTTAAAGATCTGGAAAAACAAACAACGTTTTGGCTCTTGTCTATAAATACTTGTTACAGATTAAAACCCATGCATTAGCATTAATAAAGTCCTTAAGAGGACGAAACGCGTCAGCTAAGTTAAATTTTCTTTTTGTCTTTCTTCTCTCACTTTCTCTCTCACTTTCTCTCTCTCTCACACACATTCTCTCTCTCTCACACAAACACATGCATACATATTGGTCATAGAAGAGGAAATGATTTAAGTTTACATGAACAAATCTGATTTTGGCAAAATGGTAGTACATAAAACAATTCAAGTTATGGACTGCATGAGTTCTTCCTTGTATTTCTTGTTTCTACTTAAGTCTCATGGTAAAAGAATATTGCACGGATACTTTAGAAAAAATAATTAAAAAACATAACATAAAAACATAACAACAAAGTACTCAACAAGTATTATGATACAAAAAACACGGTAAATTACAATGCTCAAATAGATCGCACCAAGGACAAAAGGACTAATACCCGCGGATGTAACTGTAGAAATCCTAAAGATTGCCCTTTGCATAATAACTGTCTAGTTAGTTCCATAGTTTATCTTTGTACAGCATCCACAATTGAGAATCCTAATACTATATAGGTTTATATCGGTTCAGCTAAAAGCCCGTTCAAGACTCGCTGGTATCAGAACACATTGTCTTTCAACAATAGTTCTTATAAATACAGCACTTCATTATACAAATACTATTGGTCTTTGAAAGAGAAAAACAAAACACCAACTGTTAAATAGAAATTCCTTACAGAGGCCCGAACTTGTAACTCCCTCTGTGCATATTGCTACCTCTGTCTTAACGAAAAATTAGAAATTATCAAATTTAGGGACAAGGTTAAACTGTTAAACCAGAGGAATGAGCTCACTGTTCATTGTAAAGATAGTCTAGCATTTACATTAAAATCCGGGTTTTATATTGATACATTAAGGAAATTAAAGAAAATCTCTTTAACTGTCTTTTTGATGCATGTTTTTGTTCGGCTTGGGCGTTCGTGTTGATCCTTAATGGGTGTGTCGTTCGCCATGTGTTATTATATTGATATTTGCCAGGCATTCGATCCGACATTGATCGAGAGGTTGTATGGTTGTTGGGTGTTCTACCCGACATTGGTTTTCGCGTGGTCGAGGATTCGTAAACAGTTGGGTTTGAGAATCATGGTTATTAGGTGTTGGTTTTACAGTCGGCGCTATGGGGAAACGTGTTGGGCTTTGGTCGGATGGTATGTACTAGTTTGGACTCTGTCGAGTATTGGCACGAAAATCGATGTCGGATTAGATGCCTCATGGCTGTATAGGTCGGCGGTCGATGTTGGGTTTGGTGCTTGCCGAGTGTTATTGCGTTTATATGTGCCGGATTGTGTATCTAGTGGGAATACGTTGGAGCATCCGGGTCGGATGAAGGTACCAATCAAATATAGGCAAATTAATCTCTAAGTATTAGTGTATGTATATATATAAGTGTACATCTGCTCTTTTGTACTAGTAGACATATTGATATTTCTTTTACTTGCTGATGTGTATGCATTTACTTGTATGTGTGTGTATGCCTTATGTTCATGCACTGAAATGCAATTCTGTCTGACATGACCTCATTCATTCAAGTCTAGTCATGTTACGAATTTGCTCTTACTGTATCCAATATTGTGGCAATTCAGTCTGTGTCCAAATAAAGCTTTAAAATTTAAAATGGACAAGTCGATAAAAACAAAATTTTTTTTTGAAATTTGCGCGTATATATATGCGTGCGTATATTAATCTGTATATGTGTCTATTTGCCAGTGTATGTGTATATACTTGACTATTTTTCCATGTGTGGATGTTTGTAGGTTTATTTATGTGCGTGTTCTTTCTCTTCCTCGTTTAAATTGTTAAACTTAGAAAATGTTTTAAAAATTTCGCAATAATAATAATGTAGATCTTAATAGTCAATTAATAATGCTGATCTCAATTTAATCAAATATTAATACCAATGCCCTCAAAAATTTTTTTAAAGTCTGATCAAATATTCTCCAAATTAGAAGTTGCTTTATTCTGATTGGTCCACATCTTATATACAAAAATGCCTCCTTGATTAAAGAGGTTTAGCTTGTTTTTACCTTTTAAAACACTTTAACTTGAAATAAACTTCATCACTTGATAAGACATAAGAAGTGTCGAAACAAAATAGTTACTTTTGTAGTGATATTATAACATATTCATGTTATAATTTCTGAATAAATATTATATATATATATATATATATATATATGTGTGTGTGTGTGTGTGTGTGTGTGTGTGTGTGTGTGTGTGTGTGTGTATATATACTCTGCTGACAAGTGAGACAGGTTCAAAACTGTGGAGGTTGGCAGAAACAACGCGCAATTAGAATCTATAGAATGGTATAGCACTTGGGAAAAGGATGCAGTTCTTCACTCACAAACCCGAATAGATAGCTTTAGTTTGTGTATGTGTGTGTGTTTGTGTGTGTGTGTGTGTGTGTGTGTGTGTGTGTGAGAGAGAGAGAGAGAGAGAGAGAGAGAGAGAGAGAGAGAGAGAGAGAGAGACCGTAAGTCGGTTGATTGCTAATAGATAAAAATTATTATAATTTTGAAACAAAATCTTCCATTTTACTTCACTTAACCTGACGTTTCTTCAAAGATTACATCGAAGAATTTTGCTATCTCTAGATTTACAGAGTCACGTGCGTCCCGGGAAAACTGCAGTTATAAAGATTGAACTGGGCAACCATATGTCCTTGATGATGGTACCAAAGTCTGTTCTCTAGAATTATCTACAGTAGGCTTGCGCAATTAATGACTGCAAACAGTCTCATTGATCACAGAATATATGCCGGGGTCTGTAAGATTAACGTTTTAAAGTAAATTACTGACTAGGAAAAAATATAGACAGAAAAAAATGTCGAGAAAATTCTGCCATTTCTTTTCTAGGGAGAGTTAATTAGATATAAAGATAGTGAAATATTGCTTGATTAAAGCCATGCTTTCGCAAAAATGCATGTTTGGCACGCGATCAGTCGCCGAACTTTTTTCTGCTGAACACAAAAAATGACTATTTTTTAAATACTTCGCGGGCATAAACTGTGCCGTATTCTCTGCAAACATGGAAAAGACACGACAAGGCGATATTATGAAAATTCAAACCATATTCAATTCAACAATTCTCACACACAAATGCACCAAGTTACTATTGTTAACAAAATGACTCCGAAAACATCACTTCACCTGGGTTCCTAACTTCGCTATATAGTCCTATGAGGTTTTGGTAACGAGGGTTCGATAAATCACGGTGTTACGTGTAACAAAAGGAAAAAATGATGGACCAAAACTCAGAGTTAAATTACAGACAAATATTTAATTCACAAAACAAAAGATAAAAAACATTTACAAATATACAGTTTTGCTTTCAAATACAAACTTAGAGTTTACTACTGGTAGGCGGAGTGTTAGGAGGAGAGAAAAAGAAGGTAAAGCGAAGTGTTACGAGGATAGGAGGGGAAAGTAAGTTGTCAAATGTCTTTACCCAGTTAAGTTGGCGGGAAAGTTAAGTGCTATTCTTTTTGGAAATCCTTAAATGCGTATATAAAAACTACTTGTGGACTTGGTCATTGAAAGAGGCAAAAATATTTATTTACTCAGATAGGTCCATGAGGCTCTCTTTCAGGTTTTAGTTGTTCGGACTTTGTCTGTGAGATTCTTTTGACTGTATATAGACCCCTGAAACTTATCCGGAGGTGATATGACAGCAAATCATTACGAGAGCTTACAAAACAAAAAAAAAAAGAAAAGAAAGAAAATAACTTACTTTTTTTTTCCGGTGACAAACTCATTAATATTAAGATTCTTGCAGAAATCAAATAGTTGTTGGATTTTAATGAAGATTTCAGGACTTATTTACAAATGTGCTAAATTGTTTCTGAAATTTTTACTTTTAAAAAATATTAGTAAAAATCATTTAATATATGTTACCCCCGCCACGTAAATTTATGAAATTTTAAGAAAATAAATTTTGTTGCGAAAATTGGTTTTATTAGTTAAACGCAGGACTCATTGGGGAATGTAAATCATCTATTATTTTTTAAAACATTTGGCCTGTATTTCCGAAAATTTGCTGCCAATAGTAAAATAAAAAATGCAGTATAACTATGACATTATTCAATTTGAATAGCTTTTACATCTTTGAATAAAAAATATTAAAAAATGTTTTCATTTGTTTTATTGTAATAATTTATAAAGTTTCAAAATATTTATATAATACTTCAAAGATTTGTTGGGGTTAGTTTAAAAAATTGTTTAGTGAAGATTATATTTACTAATCGAAAATTAAAATATTTACTACAATTAATCGTGCCTTCGTATTTTTAAAATGTGATTTTTGTTTATTTAAAGTTCCTTTTTGCATCGTAATTTCTATGTGTAAATTAAAAGATCATGTGTTTCAGGCTTTCTTCACCTTACAGAAAAAAAAGTGTACAGTTATGTGACTTGTGATTGCCATACACTGATCTTATCTCGCATCTGTCAACACATTTGAAATGTAGTGGAAACGTCAGAAAGTTGTACTTTGTGTTTAAGAAATAGTTTTATTCTAAATTTCATGCTATAAATAAGAAAAACCTTGGGTAAATCAGATTAATTTAACAATAAATTTGCTAATTTCCAAAAAGTAATGTGTCACAGATATATGTATTATTTTTGCAAGATTTTTAAAACCGAGAAAATACTTTTGTTTAAAAAATAGACGAAAAATTCAAAGAGTTTTTTTTTAATTTCAAAATTTTAGATTCGAATCAGTGTAATTTCTGTTTGAAATATACCTGAATATTTTGCTTAATGGAAATAGTAAATTCAGTCATTTAGCTTTCAATGAAAACTGAAATAAAAGTTTTCAGAAAACGTTGTTACGTATAAAAATAAAATTTAAAAGTTAGTTATCGGAATTGAGTGGAGGTACATACATTAATACTTATTTATAAACTCATTTAAACGTTTATTTAAATTAAAAATTGCGGAATTTTAATGCAATTTTATTTTACTATTTAGAGAAGATTTTCGGAAAAATGGATCAATAGTAAAAATTACATTATTTAGCGGACCTGAAGAAGACTACCACCACCATTAAATTTGTTGTTTTTTATTTTATTTTATTTTTTATTTTTTACTTTTTTCAGTGTGATCTTATAAATCTAAACTTTCCCAATGACAAAAGAATTTGGCATTTCAATATTTGAACATATTTGGGGATGGCTAAGTTTTTCATAAAACATAGTAAATCGGTCCTCTATTTTGAAACCACTCGCCGGTATGACATTACCACCGCCTGTAAATTTGATGATTATCAATTTTTTTTACTTTTTTTCAGTGCATTGTTATCTACTAAACCGTAAACTTTCCGATTGTCCCCCCCCCAAAAAAAAAAGAAATTGTAAAAATTTCAATATTTAAATAATTTTATGGGGGGGGCTGATTTTTTATACAAACTTATCGTAAATCGAACCTGTGCAATTAACTTTTTTGTTTGCGCATATTCAACAACTGAATCATTTGCGAAATTTTTGAATAACGCCATTCTTGAAGTTTCCGAGGAAGTTGCCATCGTAAGAACTGAAAAAAACTTGAAAAAGAAAAAACAAGAGCTAGCCCCCTACAAAAAAAAAAAAAAGAAACAACACAAAGTGACCCCAATGCGAGTTGTTACATAATGTAGGATCGATTTACTATAACGTTGTATGAGAAACTGAGCCCCCACCTAAAATTGTTTAAATATTAACATTTTTCAAAATTATTTTTTTGATAATCGGAAACTTTATGTAATAATCGATAAGACTGCGCTGAAAAAAGTAAAAAAGAGCAAAACAAGAAATTTAAGGCTGGTGGTAGTCTCCTTCAGGTCCGCCAATGATTTATTTTTCCCAAGGTATCCTGCATTTAACTAATAAAACAAGAAATTGTGATCAGTATTGAACTTCTAAAAATGTCAAGAAATTAATTAGGATGGGGGTAACACCTGTAAAAAATATCACCAAGATTTTCTACAAATATTAATTGTAGGTACCTCTACTAAATCGCTGAAAAACAACATATTATGAATAAAAAGGCCAAAAACGTGATAAAAACGAACTTTCGCCATCAAAATGTTTATATTATTATTAAGAAAAAAGAGCAAAGTCATTTTTAATTATTTCTTAAAATTTTTTAATCCATTCTAACACGGTCGAAATGTTGGTAAAAATCCTGTTTTGATTTTAGTTAGAGAGTAACCAGATCTTTACGAGAGTTTACAATGGAAAATGTAATATTACATAACTCAGTTTTTTGGGTGACACACATATTAAAGTGGAAATTCTTGCAAAAATCAAATAATTGTCCAATTGTAATGATACTTTCAGAACTTATTCACAAATGAATGAAAAATCTT
This sequence comes from Ascarosepion bandense, assembly GCA_037127315.1. NCBI lineage: Eukaryota > Metazoa > Mollusca > Cephalopoda > Sepiida > Sepiidae > Ascarosepion > Ascarosepion bandense. Next base: position 821,391 of record JBBBDQ010028626.1, on the reverse strand, counting down.
TTTAACGTTATTATTAAAAATATTGGCAAAAATATTTTTCTGACATCTGTTACCATTCTTCACGTATATTTATGGTATATTCAGAAATTAAATTTTGTTGAGAAAATTTGTTTTGTTATTAAACGCAGGAGTCATTACCAAATGTAAATCATCTATTATTTTTTTTAAAGATTTTTTTTCTATTTCCGAAAATCTGCCTTCAATACTAAAATAAAATGTAATATAATTATGACATTATTTAATTTGATAAGCTCTAAATTGCTTTAATAAATAATAAAAATTAAGTACATTATAGAGTGAAGAAAAAAAATCGGTTAAAAATTAAATTTAAAAGAATGGTTTTCATTTTTTATTATAATAATTAATAATGTTTCAACAAAATTAATATTAAAAAAACTTGCAAGATTTGTTGAGGTTAGTTTATAAAAAGATTACATTCACTATCGAAAGATTAGTCAAAAAATTACATTCACTATCGAATATGAAAAAGTTTAATTCAAATAGTTTTGCCTCCTTATTTTAAAATACTTTTTATTTATTTATTGTGTAGTTGAAGTTTATTTGGTATAGTAATTTATAAATGTAAATTAAGAGGTCACGTGTGTCAGAGGTTCTTCCGCTTCCCCGAAAAAAAATGTACTGTTATGTCACTTTTGATAGCCATACCTTATCATATTTTGCATCAATAAATCTGTCGACACATACGGTGGAAAAGTTAGAAAGTTGAACTCTGTGTTTAAGAAATAAGTTTATTCTAAAAATACTGGAAATTGTAAATTTAATGATTTAACTTTCAGTTAAAACTAAATTAAAAGTTAAAATAAAATTTATAATTTTAAAAAATTCCATTTATAGTTAGTTATCATAAATTAGAGTAGGTACCTAATTAATTGCATAAATAATTTAATTCATTTGTGAATAAGCCCAGAAAGTTTCATTAAAATCCAACGATTATTTGATTTTTTACGAAAAATTCTAAATTAATGTGTCTTTCAAGGCCAAAAAATTGACTTCCGTAGTATTACTATTATTCGAATTGTAAAAATCTCAAGTAAATATTGTATGAATCGCTGACGAGAAGAAAAAACTTTGAACGTGTTAGAAAGGATTAAAAATCTTTTAAAAATAATGAAAATAAACTTTGATCTTTCCTCTTAATAACAGCATAATGATAAAACTTTTATTATGTTTGGTCTTTTTTCGTGCTATGCTGGTTTTTCTGCGAATGAGTGGATCTAAGTGTTACCAAAGTGTCTGTTGGAAAAATAAAAATAAGTGACTGATAAAAGAAATGTTTGTTTTTTTTTAATATAAAATAATGTACTCAGTATACAAAACATTCATTAACAAGTAATAACAATTTTATTGAAATCGTATAATTGCTTTTTGTTTTGTTGTAAATATTTCAAACAGAGTAACTTTTTTTAAAAATTTTGATAAAACAAGCATTTTGGTCACTTTTCTTTGTTCAAGCAATCAGCGTGAAATTGGATTATTGAAACGGTTCGGAAGCCGTGAATGTTTATTTCAACGGTCTACCCGCCCGGCCAACAAGGTTGCAATATTTAATGATTGAAATGTACTTTTCAAATTGTCACCGTAAACAGTCGGTAAAGTTAATACAGTGTACTTATGTCAATTTTTCTCATGACTCTATGTCTGTGGGTAGATAGCGGTGGCGTATATATTATAAACAAGGTTTAATCTGTGTTCGGCACGTGTGACTTTGAAAGCATGTACGTAATTTACATGTATGTGAGTGACTTACACATGACTGTGACATTTAATGTACACTCAAGCACACATACGTACATATACACAATTTAAAAGGGATTTAAATAAGACATTAGAATATTATCTTCCCTTCTCACTCCCCTTCCCTTGGAAATGCAATAAAAGTTGAAGACTAGAAAGAAAAAAGTAAGAATGATCTTTTTCTATGTGCCGTGTTTTTTCAGAACGTAGGCGATCATGGCCTTCCACTGCGCCATATGTCTATATAGCTCATACGTACCTCCAAATATCGCTGAAAAGGCAGCATAGTACGAAGGAAAAAGACCCCAAACTAAATAAAAACAAAGTTTTATCGGCAAAATATTTATGTTATTAAATAATTAAGAATTATGTTATTAAATAATTAATAATTAAAATTACTTTGATCTATCATTTTAAGTAATTTTAATTATTTTTCAAAATGTTAAATTCTTTCTATCAAGTTCGAGATTTTGGTAGAAAATCTTGTTTTTCTTTCGTCGGTGGGTGACGTAATTTTTATAAGGGTTTATAACGGCAAACGTAATATTAAGTAAGGCAATTTTTGCCGATGAAAGACACATTAATTTGACAATACTAGCAAAAATCAAACAATGGTCAGATTTTGATGAAAATTTGAGGACTTGTAATTGACTGAAATCATTTTTGAAGTAATTAATTTTAGAAAATCTTGGTAAAAATATTTTTTTACATATGTTAACCCCCAGTAATTAATTTCCGGAAATGTCTAGAAAGTTGCCATCGTTTCCCCATAAACCTAATATAATTTAAATCTAGGTGTCACTGGGTAATTCTAATCAACTATATACTTTTTCTTCAAAATGAGCCCATTTTTAGAAAATCTGCTCCGAACTTCGAAAACGAAAATGCAAGAAAACTATGCCATTTTTTATGTAGATAAACTTTTAGTTGATTTCATAAACAATATAGATTAAATATATCATAGTTTGAAAAGAAAAAAAATCAATGAATAATGAATTTTTATAAGAATAGTTTTCATTTTTATTATTTTTTATTATAACAATTTAGAGTTTCAAAAAATTTTTAAATGTCCTCCTTCATCGTTAACGCTAGGGTGTTAATGCATGAAGACTATATTTACTAATCGAAAATTGAAAAGTTTAATACAAATAATTTAGCTCTTGGGTTTTTAAAATAAAACATTTTAATTGTGTGAAGGCGGATTGCCCGTATATTCTTGTTACGGGTGGCTGTACACATGATGTATATCAGTAAACGGTCACGTGTTTCAAATGTTGCGCTCCATAAAAAAGAAAAAACTATATAAACATTTTTGGCGGAGTATAATTCTTTCATCTCGCTTCAGTGTTTCCTATGCCCTACGTTTTAACATTTAATGGGCTTTGAAAGTCATCCCTTCAAAATTTAAAGCAAGTTTTATATTTAATTCCTAATTACCTAATTTTGTTAAAAATAAAGAAAAAGTAATTGTGAAATTAACAATTTGTGGGGGTACATAAAAAATATGAAAATAGATATTAAAAATAAAAATTAATTATTGCCATAACATTTCATCAATTATTGAGTTACTTATGCCGTTATATAGTTTCATTCTGCTATTAAATTGTAGAATGTTTTTTTAATTTATATTATTGAAATTATTATTTTTTATAAAACATCTTCAAACGTAAAACTATAAAGCTAAATTAACTAAAATTCTATAAAATATTGGATAATTGTTGAAAATATTGTGTTAAACTTTTAATTTTACCATATAGCTAGAGAAAAAAAGACGTAGTGTACGAATATGATTACGTCAGACTGATCCTCCATACTTAGTATTTTTTTACAGCTACTCTCCGTCATATCATTTATCGCCTCAGAAGCACGATAAATCCTTGTTATCGGGCTTATCATAATTAAAAAAAGCTTCTAATAGTACATTTCAGGCATTAAGCAAGAAATTCTTGTTGCAAATTTGATTAAGGTAAGTTTAAATTAGCTAATTTGAGTAAAATAATGTATCAACGAAGTGTATTTTATTTTTGAAAGTTTTTAAAACCGAGAATTGGCTTTTGTTTATAAAATGTATCGATCGATGAAAAATGGCCGAAAAATTGAAATTTGTTTTAAATCAAAAATATTTTAGATTGAGAAATCAGAGAGCCGAGTTCGAATTTCAGTCGAATTCGTTGTATCCGCTTACGCACAAATACACTTGGCAAAGGTATTAATCCGTCTCTCGTCCTCCAGATATGGGTTAATTAGTAGGATAAATTTGGTTCTATGTCCTTAGTCGGCAATTAGTCTACCGCAGGAAGTAATGCAACCTACTGTGTGAAAATCTTCTGCCCAGTCAGTCATGTTTCTTTTGAGACATGATCGCCCGGTTCACACTCCACCCACGTCTATTGATCAGGTGAAGAGGCTCATCCCTTGTTCCCTGTTTAGGATGTGGTTTCCAGCTTTCTTTTTCCCAATCTTTTCACTCCTTTTTTCTTTTCCTTTTTTTTTTCAATTGGAGTAAATAGACTAAACTAACGCCCGGTTCACACTCCCCCCACGTCTATTGATCAGGTGAAGAGGATCATCCCTTGTTTCCTGTTCAGGATGTGGTTTCCGGCTTTCTCTTTTCCAATCTTTTCACTCTTCCGTAGCCCAATGCACATCAGTGGCGTTATCGCCTTGCTCGCGGTGATATGATTAAAAAATTAAAAAAAAAATGAATCACGTATGGCACATAACTGACTGACTGAATTTTAAACATTCTAAAAATATAGTATATATAATGTTACAAAATACGCAAAACAATTCGATAAAAAATTATCGTCAATGTCTTTGTCAATAGAAAGAACAAATATTTTTTTATTAAAACATTATTATTCTATTCATTATAGAACCGCGGAAAATGTGTTCTTATTTCTTTAAATTTTTCTTTTTCTTTTCTCAAAGCAGAAAATTTGAGCAAATCTTTTGCTAAAAAAATTATTTGGCAATTCTTAAAAAAAGATAATTATCGGATTTTAATTAAAGTTTCAGAAATTATTTAGAAATGAATGCAAGTCATTTTGAAACGTTTCTATTTTTTTATTTTTTTAATCATTTCACCCCGAGCAAGGCGTAAACGCCACTGATGTACAGGGGGCTACATAAATGTAAAAAGATTAATTAGAAAAGAGTGAGGAGTACAAACTAGTTAGAAAGGAACAATAGAAAGCTGAGAAACAGGTGCAATTACAGATGGAGAGAAAGAGAAGGTTATACGGGGGTGGGGAGAGAGAGCTAGAGGCCAGTGGTTAGTAGATGAGTATTGACTTTGCATTTAAATTTCTGGAGGTTGTAGCCGTCAGGAAAGCAAGAATACAGGAGCGAGTTCCACAGGCGGGAAGTGCGAGAGAAGAAGCTGCAGGAGTAGAATTGTCGTCTGCATTTAGCTAACCTGACTGTGAATGGGTGGGACCCAGTTGCCAGTCTGGTTGCATGAGTAAACACATGTTGAGGAGGCATCAGTGACTTAAGTTCGTCTGAGCAGAAGCCATGAAAGTATTTATAGAACAGACAATGGGAGGTCACATTTCGACGATGGGGAAGTGGCTGCAGTCGAGCCGCCAGATCAGTACCTATCACATTACAGACTCTCCTTTGGAGCCTGTCAAGAACACTGAGGAGAATGGCAGGGGCACATGACCATAAATGGCAGCAGTACTCCATGCACGGACGGATGGTTGACTTGTATATATGCAGGATGGATTCAGGTAGAAAAAACATCTTGGATCGACATAGTGATCCAACCTTCTTAGCAGTAGATTTGGCTATGGATTCAATATAGTGGTTCCATTTGAGGTTTGAGGACAGGGTAAGTCCGAGGAGGCGTAGTGAATTACTCTCCGGGAGAATTGCTTGGTCCATGCTTATGGGAGGCAGGAGAGGGTGCCTGTAATGGTTGACAGACAACAGCTTGGTCTTAGATGAATTGAGGTTGACAAGCCACTTCTTGCCCTAGTTCACCACAGAGTGTAGATCCCGTTCAAGGTCAGCAGCGAGATTATGTCTCTCCGCCACGACAGGTTTCTTACTGGTGCGGGAGTATATTGTAGTGTCATCAGCGTAGATGCCTACTTGGGACTTGATCTCATCTGGGAGGTCGTTGATGAAAATAAGGAAAAGCGTTGGGCCCAGGATAGAGCCCTGTGGGACACCAGCATTCGTACTGGAGGACAAAGAGGCACGCCCATTCAGAACGACCTTCATTTTGCGGTTATTTAAGAAAGATTGGATTAGGTCAAGCAGGCGACCGGTAATACCATAACCCCGTAGTTTGCATAGGAGGCCAGTGTGCCAAACCCTGTCGAAAGCCTTGGAGATGTCCAGAGCAACCGTGCGAGCCTCGTCAGACTCATCAAGGGCCTGTAGCATGTACTCCGTTACGGTTGTTAGCAGGTCGGCCGTGGACCTGGCAAAGCGGAATCCATATTGCCTGTCAGAGAACAGTTTGTGGGCGGTGAGATGATGAACTATTTCAGAATTGATTATAGCCTCGAATACTTTCCCGAATATCGATAGAAGACTGATAGGGCGATAGTTGGATGGAGCCGAGGGTTCACCACAATTCTTAAATACAAGAACGACTGAAGAGAACTTCCAGCATGCAGGAAAGCAGGAAGCAGAAAGGCAGTCGTTAAATAGTTTAGAGAGGACAGGGGAAAGTTTAGGAGCACACCTCTTAAGGACTATCACTGGGATTCCATCGTCTCCACACGCCTTATGGGGGTCGAGTTTTGAAATTACTCTGGATACTACTGTCGTGGTAATATATACGTCGTGCAGTTTGGCCTCAGTTCTAATAGGGAAGTCGGGTGGGTGTACTCCGGACGAGTCGAACGTGGAGTTGGATGAGAATCTGTGAGCAAAGCACTCAGCTTTGTCTGCAGATGACGTGAGATCCTCAAATCCATGGATTAAAGGGGGTATTGAGGATTTCCTATTGCTGAGCACTCGTTTACAAATCCTCCAATAGTCCTTGGAGCCGAACTTGCGGTCAGCTATGTGCTGTCGCATTCTCTCAGCAAATAACTATTTGGCGTCATTTAGGGTTCTCTTGCACTCATTGCGAGCAGATATGAACAGGCGCCTATTGTGATCAGTTGACTGTCTCCGGAATAGACGGAAGTAATGGTTCCTGTGGGCAATGGCGGCTGAGCAGGCCGGAGAGAACCGCGGAGAGGAATGAGGTTTTAAGCAATACTTCCTGGTGGGTATGAAGGCATCAAAGCCAGCTTTCACCCATGACGAGACGTCAGAGGCACAGTCATCAACTGATAGGTCGAACACTTTTCCCCAAGGGACGTCACAGAGGAAATCGCGAAAGGCATCCCAGTCAGCATTTTAGTAGAGGTAGGAGGTCCTATAGGTAGGGGGCTCCTGGGTGGAGTGAGATTGGAAAGAAATACTGAGAGAGACTACAGCGTGGTCGGAGTTGCCGAGAGGGCAAAGCTGCGAGACTTGACAGGCGTCAGGCGCAGAGGTGAAACATATATCTAGTCGTGAGGAATGACCCGAGGGAGTGCTTGGGAAGCGAGTGGGGAAGTCTACCACTTGCGTAAGGGATTGGGAAATAGCAAAGTTCATGGCGTGAATGCCCGCTGGATCAGTAACGGCGTTTTCAAGCCACTCAGAGTGATGGGCATTGAGGTCTCCAAATACAAATATGTGGGCGAATGGGTGATAGGAAATAGCCTTATCTATGTCGTCAGCAATGCTATCTAGTAGGGGGCAGTCAGGAGAGGAGGGATAATTTTTAGGAAATCTTTTAACAATATTTTTCTAAAAGTATTATTAATTTTATTATTCTACAAAAATAAAACCGTATTTACTAATAATGAATGGGAAACATGATCACAATCCAACGACCCGAAGTTTTTAAAAAACAATTTAAATTTTTGTATGGCTGTGTGTATAAACAGCCGTCCATACATAGCATAAACAGAAAATAATATATAAGATATTATATTTAAAATTTACTGTTAATTTTCTAACATTTTCTGTCCAGTTGTTTTCTTAAGTAGATATTAAACAATTTTTTAAAATAATTTTACCCAAAGCAAGGCGATAATTCCACTAACATGCAAAGAGTAGAGGAGAATGTGACTTTAGTGAGGAGATAATACAATAAAAGAACAAGTTTATAGAAAAAAGAAAGCTGTCAATAAATCACTTAACCTATCAGATAAACAACCCGTCCATGTTTTAAAATATTTTTCTGCTATATTTTAAGAATAAAGCGAGTAACATTTGTTTTATTTCAGATCAATTAAACAATAATCGAGCCAGTTTTTTTCAAGTAATGTTTCAGAAACATCTTGAAAGAAGTTTTTTTTTAACAAGGAGAATTATTTTATTGACAAATCTGTCAGTATTGACGGTATTATATATTTATTGATAAAAAGAAAAAAATTCTAATTAAATTTAGTTTAAAGTGCACTAAAGTATTTTGCTTATTGTGAATATTAAATTTAATTTATTAACTTGAAATTAAAACTAAAATTAAATCTCTAGCATTTTTCATTTTTTTTTCAAATATCTTTTGAACTTTGCATTTTGAATCTAAGTAAAACAAAAAATTACAAGGAAAAAAGTCCAAGAAATAGGTTACAAGAAAAAACGAAACAGAACAACGTTAGCACTGCTTCTGCATCTTTCTTTAATGGAATAATTAAGTATCGAATTCTCTATAATACTTAGTTTTGTCTATTTCTGAGACGAGGTCACTATTTTCGTTATTCACATTGGTCGCATTGTTGTTCTCATCTTTATTGCCAGAGTCACAACGTTTAGGCCGTTGTGCGCCCCGTCCTTCTTCAAGCGCTTAAGATTTCGAATAGAACTTTTATCTCTATCACTGGACTATATCGTTCTCGTTCCATGTACCATGCCACTTCCAGATGCCATGTGGCTATATCTCTTTAACTCTCTAAGTTATTTATTCACAACTGCAATAGCCAAGTATTGAATTCACAACTCTTTGGGTCAAGTCACGGGATCTAACCAATACTTTTATCCACTGGGTCAAAGTGTTGTTTGAAGATGTCAAAGTGTTGTTTGAAGATGTCTGGAGCCAAAAACGTCGTGAATACAACAAAAAGATGAGGGCAACAGTCCGAACGATGTAAATAGTGTAAATATTTGGTTTTAGTGAAAATAATTTAAAGTGGTTTTTGTTTGCACCATAAATTTACACGAGCAACATAGGTAGTAGACCGAAAACAAAGTTATTTTATGAGGAATGAAGTGCTTACATAAATATTTTTATTCACAAATTAACCTTTCAATTGTTGTCTTTTTTTAATTAGCAAATTGAAACTTAAATTAATAAGATGTGAAACAAATATTATTTGTTTATGGCATGAAATTTAGAATAAAAGTATTTTTCCTCAAAAAGGTCTGACTCCTTGACCTTTCAAGTATGCGATGACCTGTTATCAATCAATCTGGAAATATGGTCACCAAAAGTTGACATAACCCAGTTTAACATTTTGTAAGGGTGTCAACACTTGAAACATGTTACTTTTTAATGATAGCTTACAAATTACAAATATTCTGAGTTTCCATAGTAAAAGAAAATGTGCAGTTTAACATAAAAAAAGTATAAATTATTTTTAAAATTTTAATTCTAAATTACCTGAATTAAACTTGTGAATTTTCGATTTGTAAATAAAGTCTATTTTTAATGAGTTAATAACCGAAGACACTGAGTAACTGGCAGAAATTTAAAAGTTGTTTAAAACTTAAATTATCAAACAGTAAAATGAAAAAAATTCTTATAAAAATACATTTACATCGAACTTTTTCTTCAGAAAATGTTATCCTAAAATTATATTATTTATAAAATCACTTAAGAGTTTATCTACATTAAAAATAGCGTAGTTTTAATGCATTTTTGATATTACTATTGATAAGAGATTTTCGAGAGAAATGGTCCCGTAATTAAAAAATATTACATGATTTACATTCCCTAATAAGTCCTGCTTTTAACTAATAAAAACATTTGCATAGATAATGTATTTCTATAAGTTTTCTGCAATTAATTGAAATAGGGGGGGTAACCAATGTAAAAAAAAATTAGAAAGATTTTCTAAAACTAATAATTGCATAAATAATTTCATTCATTTTGAATAGGTCCCAAAAGTTTCAAGAAAATCGGACAATTAGTTCATTTTTTTAAAGAATTATTAAATTAATGTCTTTTAACGCCCGAAAATGACTTGTGTAATATTACGTTTTGCTTTATAGTCACGTTATGAAAACAGCGCGAATCGCTGACGAAAAATAAAAAAATAAATTTTAACTGAAATTTCGAACGTGTTAGAAAGGATATACAAATTTAAAAAATAATGACAACAAAATCTGATCTTTCCTCTTAATAATAGCATAAAAAATTTGATGATAAAGCTTTGTTTTTATTAAGTCTGAGCTCTTTTAACATTATGCTATGCTGTTTTCCAGCAACTGCGTGGAGGTACCTAGAAATTCAAATACGTAACTGCAGTTTAAAAAATACCAATTGCAATTAAATTTAAATATTAAATTATGAAATACGTTTAAATTTAATGCCGGATCTGTTTTCATCAGAATAGAAATCGAGAGCATTTAATTAAACTGTAATTAATTTGACAGAAAATATTGGGTTTTTTGCAAACATAGATTTATACAGAAGGTCGCGTATTCATTTTATTGCACAGCTAGGTTTTCCTAGTACCCCTTGATACGAAAAACCTATATAAACACTCAGTCATGTATTGCCAGTTCATAACTGATTTAAAATATTGTGTTTTATATATATTACTTTCTTTATGTGTCATTTTCACGTGACTTTATTACCTATATATAAATTTAATGATTTTTTCCGAGCCAAAATTGTAACTTTTTCACTCAGTGACTTTATTTATTAACGTCCGCGCTCGTAATAATAGCACAAAGATTTTGATGATCAAATTTTCATCATGTATGCACATTGTTCGCTTATTTTTGAAGGTTCAGAAAATAATGTGCATTTAGATTTAAAATATTAAAGATAAAAATTAATGCTCATAAAAATTCAAATAAGGTAAAAAATGGCGCTCGGAGATTAAGTGTAAAAAAATTGGTACGACGAATTTTTCAGTGGAAAAAGGTAAATTTTTTTAAATAATAAAAAAAATCTAATAATTATAAAATCTTATTGAACTTATAGAAAATCATTCAGTCATAAATAAATCTTTTTTCAATATATATATATATATATATATGGAATTATTTTGAGGTCGGATATTAGATTGAAATATACATACACACCTCCATAAATTTATACAATTTGAATTAAATTGAAATTGACATCTTAACGTCAGGGTAACCGGCAAAAGAGTGTAAACCGAAATGCGGCTCTTTGAAGTCGTTTTCAGACGCCTTTTAAAGAGAATATATTGTTAAGTAAATGTGTCAATTTTTGAAAATACGACAACTTAGATTTGAAATTTGATCATCTTGTCGTCCGTGAAGCGACGTGCTATGGAACACACACACACAAACACACACACACATATACTACTAACACACACCCACACACAGACACACACACACACACACACACACACACACACACACACACACACACACATACTACTAACACATACCCACACACAGACACACACACACACACACACACACATATATATATATATATATATATATATATATATATATCGTGAACGAGAGAGAGAGAGGAGGGAGATAATGTATGTGAATGTGTGCGCGGGTATAGAAAGAGATTGGAAGGAAAAAGAGAGAAAGCTACGTAAAAATCTGTAAAAATCAATATCTAAACCATAGGTACCTTCAGAGTTAAGTTAAAAAATAAATACAGTAAAATGTCCCTTCTTATTCTATGTGTTATGTACCTTCAGGACGTGGGTGATCATGGCCTTCCACGTCTCCCTATCCCTGGTAGCTCTTAGCACGCTTTCTGCGGTTCCTCCATCCAAAACCCACTTTGCCATTCACCTGCTCAGGCCCTTCAAATATGTTATCTGCTGCTTTCCCTGTCTCTTTTTCCCTCTGACCTGTGAGTACCAGATTCTCCAAGCCTTCCTTCCACATTTGCAAGAATTTCAGCTGTCTCTTCCTGATGCTCAGTATTAATTTCCTTTTCGTTTCCATCCTTTCTAAAACCTCATCGTTGCTCACATGCTTGATCCATGATATCCCCAGAATCCTTCTGTAGGACCACATTTCAGTTGCTTCAAGTTTTGCCTTCATCTTTGATGTTATTGTCCCGTATTCATACTGAAGAACAGACATTTCATAGCAATCCAGTACTCTCTTCTTTGTTTCTACTGACATTTTCCTGTCTTTTAATATTCAGCTCAGCTTCTGGAATGCGACCTTGGATATTCCAATTCGCCTTCGGATCTCAGTGTCGCAATTTCCGTTACAACACTTCCTAAGTACTTAAAGTTTTGTACTTGCGTGATTTTAGTATCCTCAATCTGTAATTAGCTTTTGAACTCCTCTGTTTGCTGATGACCATACATTCAGTTTTCTTGTAGTCCTTTCTTTCGACTTTCTTCACGATAAGGAATTTTTGGTACTTACGTATTATCGGGAGGACCTTTAAAAAAACGACTCAAAAATTAAAGTAAATTATTTATTGAAACGGTTAAAACAATAAAATAACATTACATTTGTAATTCCGGAGGCCAGAACGTCGCAATTGCTTCCAAAAGTAACTCAAAGACATCAGTACAGGCAACATGCTTCCGCCACATGAATTCGGCCAAATACGACTCCAAATGGTGACGTGCAGTGCCACAGTGCTTCTTGTTTCGCCACTTTGTCGATCCCCATAGGCGTTCCACTGTATGCGTATGAGCCCCGGTGTTCGAATCCACAAAGTTGTACTTGTGGTTGACGTTGAGGTGATGAAAGCCTGATTTTTCCAGTTCCTTAGTGTTATAAGCGGGCCACAAAGGTCCTCCCGATAATACGTAAGGACCGAATTTTTTTTAAATGTTTTCATTATTAAAATATATTTTTTCATTCATTTTAAAAATGTTAGAAATTTTGGTCAAAAATTTTCTTGCATCAGCGGTGTGACAAAATATTAGAATCGGAAATTTTAGCGTCTTCTTTGCAGTGAAAAGCACATTGATTTAGAAATTCTTGTAAAAATCAAATAATTGTCAGACTTTAATTTAACTTTCAGAACTTATTTGCAAATTAATAAAATCATTTTAGAAAATCTTGATAAAATTATTTTTTTATATTTATTACCTCCAACTCACGCAATTTTATCGAAAAATTATATTTTGTGGAGCTTAATAGTTAAAAAAAAACTGAACTCATTGGAGAATTCAATCGTCAATTAGTTGTTGCAAAACAGGACACCTAGGTATAAAAATTTAAATATCTGGGACGGGTTTTAACAGAGGAAGGAAAGTACGACACAGAAATCCGAAGGCGTGTTGGGAAGGCCAAGGATGCATTCCAAAAGCTAAGGCAGAATATTGAGGGACAGGAAACAAGGAAAAGAGTACTGGACTGCTATGGCAGCAAATACTGGACAATCTCCTCAAAGATGGAGGAGAGACACGAAGCAACAAAATCGTAGTTTTACAGAAGGATGCTGAGGATACTATGGACCGAGCATGTGAGCAACGACGAGGTTTTAGGGAGAATGAAAACAAAAAGGAAACTTATACTTAACATCAGGAAGGAAGAGACAATTGTAATTTATAAAACACGTGCTGAGAAAGAAAAGCTTGGAAAAATTGATACTCACAGGACAAATAGAGGGAAAGACAGACAGAAAGAAACAGAACATGATATACTTGAGGGGATTAAGCAAATGTATAGCAGAGCCGCGTTTGGCAGAAATAACAAGACAAAATCTATTAAGACAAGAAGATGTGGATTTTGGAAAATTTGCTAACATTTGTTAGTGCGTGCGTATTTACATTTTTTTTATTATTGCCCTCATTTTATTCTCATGTTTACGACGTTTCGACGGTTGTATGCTACGAACTTCTTCAGGAGCTAAGACTTGTGAATCGAACCCTTTATTTCGCTCACTGGGGTATATAATTCCCATTCCATGTGCGATGTAGTTATCCCCCTTTAACTTAACTACGTTATTTATTCACCACTGCTATAGCCTGGTATTGATCGCACAACTCTGTGGTCAAGTCGCTGCAACTATACCCACTGGGCCATGTGTCTTTGAAGATATGGAATGTGAATGATATACCCCGGTGTTTGAAATAAATCCTTCGGTTCGAAATTTCTAGCACTTGAAGAAGGCCAGAGCGTACAACGGCCGAAAAGTCGTAAACAAGGCAATAAAGATGAGGACAATAATCGGAACAATGTCAATAATATAAATATAACCTCATCAAGTGCTACCAACCCGGGTCAGATTGAGACTGAGAAGAACAGCAATCAGAATTTCCAATCTCCCTATCAGAGGCCTTGCCGCCGGATGTACACTACCGGCCATAATTATTAGGCAACCCAGATAGTTTTTTTTAAAGAAATGATGTATTTCATACTATTTTTAGTATTTATTGCCAAGTGGATAATTCTAAATGAAAATAGAATGGTTCTTTGTTATTATTACTTTGCAAATTTTTACAAGGCAAGGAAGCATATATGAACTTGTCTGAATCCCCTTAAATTTTTCATTGATGAAACTGCAATATAGATAATTATTAAATATTTATAAATTCCTTTGATGCACATGTTATTGTGCACTGTGCAGTATTAACAAACGAACCATTCTTTTTTTCATTTACAATTATTCACTTGACAATAAATACAAAAAATAGTATGAAATATATCATTTTTTAAAACACTGAGGTTGCCTAATAATTGTGGCCGGTAGTGTAGTTTATCGTCATAATCAGGACTAAGACAACGTGAAGTAGATCATAATCAAATCGAAATAATATAATTTAATGCATTTATAAAGTCAATCGTAATTGTAGATAGTGAAAACATTTTATATAATCAAATATATACTCCATATACGAGGCAACATCATGTATTTCTTAAAAAGCACAGGAGCGCATTTTAAATAAATATTCTCTTTAAATAAATATTCTCTTTGAACTTGGATTTCAGTTTTTGAAACAAAGCTAAAATAGATACTTTTTTTTTTCGAAAGGAAAGCAAAAAATAAAAAAATAAAATTAATAAATAAAAACTTTGGGTAGACGAATTTGACAGACGAAAAGGTTCGGAATCTCTCGTTTTAGTGCTAACACGAAGTCACCGGTCATCGTGACCGAGGGTTTGTGCATAAATATTATCCGTTCCCTTCTAGAAACTGTAACAAGGCGCACTCATCATAGTTGCATTAGAAATCACAAATATTTTATAAATTTGTCATTCGTCCGTACATTGAATACTATTGCCATATCTGGTCGTGTGCTCTTGTAACACATGTCGAGGTCGTTGACGAAATACATAGAATTATTTTCGATTCCTGGCTTTCTCTCCGACGTGACATGTCTTCACTTTGTCTTTTCTACAAATATTTTCATGGCAACTGCCTTGATGAGTTTTTTTTTTCCTGCTGCCTCATCCACGTAAATTTAAACTTCAAGGTCACACATTAAAATAATTAAATGAAACTGTTACTTCTATTCCAAGGGTTTTTTTCTCGTGTTTTCCGCCTGTGGAACTACCTCCCATTTTCTTGCTTCTATGCTACAGGCCATCCTAAAAATAAAATGCTATGAACGTCAATCACGATCTTCTGTTTTCATGAATATTGTATCTTTACTATCATTTTCTTAAATTCTCTTCACTAAGGTTTTTTATTCTCTTTCCGTCCCTTTAAACTCCTTCATCTTATTGGCTTTTCTTGTTGGGAAATGATTAAATAAAAAGTGTCTATTTATTTCCATTTTCTCTAAAATGTTGTCGTTGCTCAAATGTTTGATCTTATTCTCAGCATCCTTCTGTAGAACGACAATCTCTTGGTTCAAGTCTCTTCATCCGCGATGCGAGTGTCCAGCATTCACTGCCATATAAGAGGACCGATATTACATAACAGTCTACCACCCTTTTCTTTATTTATATTATTCGGACTGTTGTCCTCGTCTTTATTTTCATATCCACAACATTTCGGTCGTTTTACTCTCTGACATTTTTCAGATGATTGATATTTTGAACAGAATCCTTTATTTCGATTACTGTGGTAGATTGTTATCATTCCGTGAGTCATGACACTTCCGATGGCTTTAAAACACATGACCCAGTGAATAAAAGCGTTAATTGGATCTAGATTTTCTATAAACAATTTCATTTATGTATAAGTCCTAAAAGTCTCATTAAAATTCGACAATTATTTGATTTTTGCAAGAATTTCCAAATCAATGTATTTTTTACGGTGATAAAAGTGTAACATTTTAATTGTAAATATCTCAACCGCTAACGAAAAAAAAAATGATTTTTAACCAAAATTTGAATCAATAATAAAATAATATTTTGGGTTTTCTTCTTAATAATAAATGACATTAAGATTTTGCCGATAAAACTTTGTTTTTATTAAGTTCTGGGCATTTCTTTTCTTTTTTATCATGCTATGAAGTTTTTTCAGCGAAAAAGTATTATAATTTATGAAGTTTCAAAATTTTTCAACAATTTTCTTCTTTATCGTTAAATCTAGGTTGTTAAATTAATGCGTGAATACTATAGTTACTAATCTAAAATTGAAAAGCTTCATGCAAATAATCGAGCCAATGGATTTTTAAAATAATTAAAACATTTTAATTGTGTGAATGCTGATTACCCGTATTTTCTTTGTACGGGTGGCCGTACGTGATATTTATCATTAAAACTTCACGTGATTCAAGGCTTGTTCCCCGGTACAGGAAAAAAAAATCCCTACAATGAACATTTATATTTAGTGCCCAATTTTTTTCATTTCCACGTGTTTCTGAATCACTCAGCAACAGGCTTCTCAAATCCCGCTTGCAAAATTTAAACTAATTTACTACCTAGTTTCATCATTACTTAACAGAAATTGAAAAAAACTTTCCTTTTTCTATTTTTATAACCCGTGTTTGGTCTGTTTTTGAGATACATTTCTACAGCCGTTTTGCTAATCCTACCAATGAAATTATAATGTTTTTATTCTGCTAAATTTCTACTCAGCATAATATTTCATATATTGAGTTAACTCGTATATTTCAATTTCTTTCTTTCTTATTAAATTGTAAAATTATTTTAAAAGTAAGTTTTATATCATTTGAATTTTTATCTATCTAGAAAGCATATTCAAACATATGGTTATAAAGCTAAACTAACGAAAATTCTAAAAAATCTTATATAGTAGCTGAAAATATTGTTAAATTTTGAATTTTACTATGTAGTTAAAAACCAAAATTCGGAACGTACGTGTAAGCTACAATATTTATTATTAAATTTTAAATTTAAATTTAATTTTCGAAAATGAGTGCAGGTACATAAAATGAATATACACAACATATTTAAATTATTTAATTAAACATGCTTTATGAAGATATGCTTATATATATATATATATATATATATATATATATATATTTGTGTGTGTGTGTGTGTGTGTGTTTGTGTGTGTGTGTGTGTGTGTGTGTGTGTGTGTGTGTGTGTTAAACACGGGCAGAGTTGCTGCCACTACGGGCAGGCTGAATTTTGGCGCACTTACGTGTATAGCATTCTAAACTTTTCAAATTTTTTTAGAAAAACTAGAAAGGGCGATTAACGAGTTTAGTACAATAAAATTTAACAACAGCTAAAGAAAACATTAATTATCCCATCTAAAACATTTTTCTAGCCTTTAGATTTGAAAATTTTTTCATGGCCTTTCTACACTTGGTACTTTCACTAATTTGCTGAAAAAATAGTATCGCATGAAAAAAAGTAAAAACTTAATAAAAACAACATTTTACCGTCAAAATATTTATGTTATTATTAAGAGAAAATTTAAATGTATTTTTTAATTATTTATTAAAAAATTTTAATCTTTTCTAAGACGTTCGAAATTTTGATAAAAATCTTTTCATCAGCAGCTAACTTAATTTTTATCAGAGTTTACTATGGATAATGCAATATTACGAAACTCAATTTATTTTTATTTTTATTTATTTTTATTTGTTTGGTGAAAAACACATTAATTTGGACATTCTTTCAAAATCTAATAGTTTTCGGATTTTAATGAAACTTTCTGGGATTATTCACAAATTAACTATTTTTTTAAAGCTATTTTTTTAATTTACTTGAGTAAATGAGTGGTGGTTCCTATTCTACATCCGCTTTAGAAAATGATTTTCTATTGGCGAAATAACCAAATAATTTAATCTGTCTTTAGACGTGGACGACTGAGAGAATGTTTATATAAGCTTTATTTTTGGAAGATCTCAAACCCACGAAATGGCAACATGATAGCGCCCTAGGTCTTGTTAGGGCCCCGGGCGACTGCCAGAGTTGTCAATATTCTGAGCAGGCTCTGGGCATAGTCATGCATTTTTTACGAAAATAGATGCATGAGAAATTAACGACCACAATGTCTAGAAAATCTTATTTTCCTCCCAGTAATTTTTAGGTCATTAGCAGAAAGAAAATTTTAAAAGAATTCTCATATAAAAAATCATTTATTATAACTACGAGAATCGGAGAAATTTGGGCTTAAAATCTTGTCTACATTGTTTAAAGAAAATGAACAAAATAATTTGCAACAGGGAAAAAATTAGTAAGCAAATACAGGGTATTTAAAATCCTCTCCAAAATCAGGCAATTACCGGATTTCAATGAATTTTTCAGAATTTATTCATTAATAAATTAAGTTATTTAAAAATAACAGAAAAAACTTTAATTAATGGATTCCCTTAATATTATCTCATTCACTTTAACTAAAACATACGAAAATGAACGAGAACCCTTGCTTTATATATATATATATATATATATATATATATATATATATATGTGTGTGTGTGTGTGTGTGTGTGTGTGTGTGTGTGTGTGTGTGTGTGTGTGTGTGGAGAAAACAATATGACAAAAAACAAGAAAAATTGCATTTAGTTTTAGCCGACGCATTTTGTCCATTGACTGATTTATCAAGACAAAAAGCGAAATGAATTTATTTGAAATAAAGTACCTATAAGCAAAAACGAAATATTGGATACTAGTTGGGGCTGGATATTCTCGCCTCAGTTGGGTACGGCTGGGTAAAAAATACCCTTTCTTGGCCTGTTTTTCAGGATCAAAGTGTAGTATCTGTTCTCAGATACTCACTACCTGCTCGCCGGCATGGAACAATGACCAGCTAAGACCAGCTTTGACAAGAAATAACCAGCTAAGACTAGCTATGACTAACTAAGACCAGCTGTGTACTCAGTTACCGCGTAAGCGGGGGTGAGTAATCTTTGACCAATGACCTGAGCGAACGCGCCTAGTTTCCCCACGTTAAAAACTGACCTTGTGTCACAAATTGCTCCAGTGGGGGAGCAGGGTAAATCTCAGATCAAAGTGTAGTAACTGTGCTCAGACACTCTCCAGCCACCGGCAGCACTTGCCACCTGAAGGTGGGTGTGTAGGTTTGGAAGAGGAAAGACAAGATTTGATAAACTCTGGCCAGCCTTGACAAGCTATGACCCACATAGATCAGCTAAGACACGCTTAGTACCCGTATGCGGCGGCTGGGTAATCTTTGATCAGCAAGTTGGTATGTGGAATGTCTTTGAAAAGGTCGGTTAGTACTTTTGAGAACAGGGAGAGAGTAAAAGGTCAGAATAGTACTTATGAGAACAGGGAGAAAGGTAGAGGTCAGCATAGTAGCCGCTCGACTTAGGTCAAGGAAGAAACTAATTACATTCTTCTCTGGTCTTGTGTCTTCGCTTTTTATATCGGCATTTTTGGATCAAACGCAGCTAGTTTCGAATTTCATCCTTGTATTTGATTCCGGGCTTCTCATTGGCTGGTAAATAAAAAAAATGGGAATTTGATATTTGATTAATTTTTATTTTTCAACCGGAATATCCGCACGAATCCACTTGCGCAGGGGTGATTTTTATTCATTCGCTTTCTGGTCGGCATAGAGCCAACATCCGGTTTGCTCGCTTTTGCTCGGTCGGTGGTATCACCACAATACTATTGACTAACTTCAGTGATTAAAACATATTTACTTGTCTAAATACTTCACTATATTCAACGATATTAAAAGGTTTGATGAATTCAGAAGAAATAAAAATATGCTTCGAAGTATGCTTAATAGAATATTGAAATCATTTTTTTCGTACAATTGTTTCGCATTTAGCATCTATAGAAGACAATCTTAAATATAACCTCTAGTCGTCGACTTTGAATGTTTCTTAGAAAGTACATTTAACTTTTCTTTTCACATTTTAATTTTCAATAAAGGTATAGTTACTCAAAAGAAAAAAAATCTAAACTAACTTATGCTTTCAGATTGTTAATTGATAATGTAAAAAGTATTACATTTGACATTATTCTTCATCCGTATTTTCTGGGCGTAGGCGGGAAATATTGCTAAGTCAGTTATTGTCAGGAGTGGAAAGAGAAAGTTAATTCGTCAATCGTTTGATCTTTAACCAGAAATGAGAAAAACACTCCCGTTTAAAAATGCCGTTTTCATTATTTTAAAAGCAGTAGCTAAGACATATTTGATTGAAATCGAATTAATTAGATATTAAATTAAAGATTTTGCAAAAATTAGATTTCCAAAAGGCCTAAATTATTTTTAAAAGATTTTTAAAATATTGATTTAATTTTTTTCATTTACAAATCCATCTATCAACGCGCAATCGAAGCTTTTAGTGACAGAAAAGTAAATTAATCACATAAGAAAATCGGTTTAAAAACATACTTGAATGCACGGAAATATTTTTTTTATTTGATAGGATTAATTTAATGTTATTTACATATTTTCGAAACCAAAATGAAATCGTTAACCAATATACTTATCTTAAAACGTGTTTCAAATTTGTGTTTCAAATGTGCCCGGTCGTACCGACAGTACATTAGTTACCTGCATTTACTTTCGATACATACGTTTTAAAAGTAAATTATAATAAATGAAAGACTTTCTTGAAGTTTTCACTTTAGCTTTAAATGAAAGCTAAATAATGAAATTTTACTAAGCAAAATATTCTGATTTATATAAAATAGAAATTATATGGAATGGAATCTAAAATTTCTGATAGTTTTCATTTTAGCGGTAATTCTTTTAAATTGTGTTGCGTTTGTAAAGTAAATTCATGACTGTCAGACATGTGAAGTGAATGATGACAAGCTAAGTAAGGTGGACCAGAATTGACATAAATTTATTAAACCTAAGTGAACATTTCCTTTCTCTGTTTTAACTACCTAGCAATTAAAAAAAATTATATTTTCAGCAATTATCTATTATTTTATTGAATTTTAGTTACTTCAACTTTAGATCGTACGTTTGAAGATGCTTTCTGAAAAAAATAAGATTTAAAATATTATAATTTTTTTTAAAGTAATTTAAAAATTTATTTGATAACCGAAATAACAGATATTAAAGGCAATGATAGACGTAACACAATAATTTATGAAATAAATCCTATAAGATTGATTTACAAAACAATGCCGACATAATCACGTTTTATACCACCAATTGTCCAAATAAATATGTCTGATGGCCTGGCTACCTTATGTTTCTATTGAGAATTTCACGCAGGCCTTCTTCATAGTTGGAGACTCAATAAAGAAAGAAGAAATTGACAGATCTGTCAAGTAATTTTGATTTAAAAAGAAAAGAGGAAACTAATAATAAAAAATATAAAGAAAGAATTCGCAAAGCCTGTTGAATGTACATCCAAAATACGGAAGGGAAATATAGATTTTCTAAGTGTAGCACAATGCCTAATATATGGAGCTCCCAGTTAGAATCGAACTCTTTATTGAGTGGTAATTATTCTAGCAAGACAAGCTTACTAACCATTACACCACGCCACCGTGTATAGAAATGATTTCTAAGCGTAGCTTAAATGCGGCACAAGGCTGAATGTATGGAGCACCTAATGAGAATAGAACTCTTTATTCAGTCATAATAGATTTAGCAATACAAGCTTGTTAACCATTACACTATGTCTTCGTATCCTAAGACTGTAAAGAAATGAAGGAATTGTACACTGCCGAAAAATCTTTTATAAGGGTTTTTTCCTGTAAGAAGAAACCTTGAAACAAGTGACCTTTTAATGATATGTCACGTATGATGTACCATACAAAAAAGAACTGTAAAAAAATTTAAAAATAAAAAAGTAAAAAATACACACAAAATGAATTTTTAACTATTTTAAAATCTTGGTGCGTGAAGATTTGTATTAAGCTGTTCGATTTTCGATTGGTAAATATAGTCTTCAATTATTAACTTAATAACCTAATACAGACTGTAGTTGGAAGAAATTTTAAAATATTTTTAAACTTTATAAATTATCATGACTAAAAAATGAAAATGAAGACAATTCTTGGAAAAATACATTATTAATCGAATTTTTTTTTCTCTTCAGAATTTTTATCCTGAATATAACTTATTTATAAAAGCAATTAAAAACTTTTCTAAATGAAAATTATGGCATAGTTTTATTTCAGCCAGTTGTTACATTTGCTCTGAATAGGGAAATAAATACTCAATAGGCAAAGACGAAATTGACAGATCTGTCAAGTAATTTAGATTAAAAGAAAAGGAGGAAACTAAGATTTGAAAACGTGGTGAGGTGTGGTGGTAACATGTGTAAAACTATTTTAACAAGATATAAAATAATGATTTGAAAAAAATTCATTTATTTGTGAATAAGACCTAAAAGTTTCATCAAAATATTACAATTATTTGATATTTTGCAAGAATTTCTAAATTAATGTGTTTTTCACCGGCAAAAAAAAAAAAACGATTTGAGTAATATGTGCGTTGTGGTGCAGTGGATATCGGCTCAGATTCCCTTACGCGCAACTACCCTTGGAAAAGTTATTAATCCGTCTATTTTCTCCAGTTATGGGTTACATAACAGGACAGATTGGGTTCTATAGCCTTGGTTGGCAGCCAGTCTACCTACTGTGGGATAACCTTCTGCCCAGTCAGTCATGTCTATTTCGAGGCATGATCATTAATGGCACTTAACTGACTGAATAGTACGTTTGCCATCTCGTAAAAATCTGATAAAAAGAAACAAGTTTTTAACCAAAAATTGGAATGTGTTAAAAATGAGTAAAACATAAAAAAAAATACAGTTCTTTCCGCTTAATAATAGTAATTATCTCCACTCAATTGCCAAAAAACAGCATAGCATGATATAAAAAGGCTCAAACTTAACCAAAAGTTTTATAATCAAAGTGTTTCTGCTATTATTAAGACGAAAGATCAAATTTTGTTGACATTATTTTTAAATTTTTCTTAATCCTTTGTAACACGTTCTAAATTTTAGTTGAAATTTCATTTTTGTGTTCCATTAGCGATTCACACCATTTTTAAGTTATATAAAAACTAAGCAAAACGTAATATTATACAAGTCGTTTTTTGGCGTTGAAAGACACATTAATTTGAAAATTCTTGCGAAAATCTATTAATTATCTGATTTTGATATAACTTTCAAGACTTATTCAAAAATGAATGAAATATATTAATGCATGTATTATTTTTCGAAAATCTCGGTAATTTTTTTTATATCTGTTACCCACCATTTCAATTAATTGCATAAAATTTTTAAAAATACATTATCTATAACAATTTTTGATTTATTAGTTAAATGCTGGACTTATTGGGGGATGTAAATCATGTATTTTCTTTTAATTACCGGACCATTATTTTGAACATCTACCCCGTTTAATAAAAATGCATTAAAACTACGCTATTTTTAATGTAAATAAAATGTTATGCCTAGAATACTATCAGATAGGGTGATACAATTGAAAAAGAACGCCTATCTATAATTTGTAGACTATGGCAATGTGATCGAAAAAGTACACACAAAGAATTGATAGAAATGCTCAGCAACCTTGACATCTATTCAACTTGTAAAGCGAGACTATTCTGAGCACCCTATAAGTTATGCTAAGATTCGCCATCGACAGTCACAATCTGAACAACACAAGATACGCAGATGATTCGATACCCGACACGGAAAGAAGATTACAAAACCTCCTAAAAAGGTAGATGAGGAAAATCGAAAGAAAGGACTACAAATAAATTACAAGAAAACCGAACGTATTATCATCAGCAAATAGAGAAGCCCAAAATGCTAATTACAGGGTGGGGATACTAAAATCAATCAGGTACAAAAATTTTATACATGGGAAGTGTTCTAACTGAAAACGGAAAATGCGACACTGAGATCCGAAGGCGAATTGGCATGGCAAAGGATGCATTCCCGAAGCTGAGCAGAGTATTAAGAGACAGGAAAATTTCGCTAGAAACAAATAAAGATTGCTATGTGATGAAAGTTCTTCACTATGTCAGTGAATGCTGGACAATATCATCAAAGATAAAGGAAAAACTTGAAGCAACTGAACAGAAGAATGCTGCGGATATCATGGACCGAGTATGTGAGCAATGATAGGGTGCTGGAAAGAATGGAAACGAAGAGGAAATTAATATTGAGCTTCAGGAAGAGACAGCTAAAGTTCTTGGGACATGTGATGAAGAAGGAGGGCTTGGAGAATCTGATACTAACAGGTCAAATAGAAGGAAAGTGAGACAGAGGAAAGTAGCGGATAACATATTTGACAGAACTGAGCAGGTGGATGGCAGAGCGGTGTTTGGGTTAGGTAAGAAGAAAAAGCGTGCTAAGAGCAACCAGAGATAGTGAGACGCGGAAGGCCATGATCGCCTACGTCCTGAAGGAACATGGCGCGTAGAAGAAAAAAGATGAAAGCCTTAATTGATTTTATAAAAAATATAATTTTCGGATATCATATTCTGAAAAAGAAAAAAAAATTCTTAAAATATTTTTTTCATTTTTTTTCTTAACTAATTAAAAAATCAAACATTTTAAATTTATTCCAGTTAGTGTCTTCGGTTATTAATTCATTAAAAATAGACTTCATAACAAATCGAAAATTCATAAGCTTAATACAAATCATTTGAAATAAAGATTTTAAAAATAATTTCTAATTTTCTATTATGTTAAATTGCGCATTTTCTTTTATTGCGGGAACTTATGAGAGACTTAACATTAAAATGTCACATGTTTTAAGAGTATTGCCCCTTCAGTCAGTTAAGTGCCATACGTGATACACGCTTGGGCGATCATGTCTCGACAGAGACATGACTGACTGGGCAGAAGATTATCCCGCAGTAGGTTGCCATTGCTTTCTGCGGTAGACTGGTTGCCGACCAAGGCTACAGAACCCAATCTGTCCTGTTATTTAACCCATAACTGGAAGGAATAGATGGATTAATACCTTTCCCAACGGTATTTGTGCGTAAGTGAATGCAACGAATTCGGCTGGAATTCGAACTCGGCTCGCCGATTTCTCGTTCCGAGCCGATATCCACTGCACCACAACGCCCCTTAGAAAATGTTAAACTGAGTTATGTGAACTTTTCATTACTATACGTCCTGATTGATTGATAGGTGTTGTCATCGCATACTTAAAAGGCCAACGAGTCAGACCTTCGTGATTAAGAAGTATTTTTATTCTACATTTCATGCCATAAACAAGTAATATTTCTTTCAAATCAGATTACTTTATCTTTAAATTTGATAATATTCCAAAAATAACGAGTGAGAGATGTATATTTTTTTTTACAAGAAAATGGTCGAAAAATTGAAAATTTCAAAAAAATCTAAAATTTTTAGATTCCAATGAAGATAACTTCTGTTTGAAATACACCCGAGTAAATTTAATAATTTAGCTTTCAATTAAGTTAAAACTAAAGTTTCAAGAAAAATGTTTATTTTTAAAAATTAAATTTAAATCTTAGGTATCCAAAATGGTGTGGAGGTACCTCATTAATAGCATAAAACATTTTATTAGACGATAAAAATTTGTTTTTTTTTAGTTTGAGTTTTTTAACACCATGATATGCTGTTTTTTCAGTACATGTTTAAGTATCGACAACTATTAATAAAAAATGAAAAAGTTTTGGGAACAATTTCTGATGTGTTCATAGTCGATATTAAATATTCATATAAAATAATATAACATCTTTGATAATTTTGCTTTATAAGAACTGCATGACCTTTGTAAGTTACTCGGATTTACTGATAAAACATTTAAATTGTATTCTGTAGATTTCAATAAGAATTTAGGTAATAATGACACGGTAAAATTGCATCGGTAATAATGCACACATGAACAAAAATAGTTTTGTTGATATATACACTACTGATAAAAAATAGTTTGAAAACTGAAAATGACTTCCATGATGGAGTTTGTAGTGGGGTCACTTGTAATATAGCAATCTGGCCCCACCCGAGGAAGGTTGATGCAATCGATGGTGTTTCCCGTCGGTGAAGGAGTCGGCGAACGACAAGACAGGTGTTTGAGAAATACATCCTGTCGGGGCCTGGAGCGGATGTCGCAGGGCTATGAGTCGGGCTCGTTTGACCTTATTTCCGACAGCGGCGGAAATGACTACGGAGGCAAACAGAACAGGTGTCTCTTGGAATTACGTGAGCGTTGCGTGGGCGAGGCAAAACCGGAAGGAAAAGTCCTGGTTCTAGAAGACTATAAAAAGACCTCGACACTTGGATTCGCCAGCAGAGAACGGCCAGTGGAAGCAGAGAGACACCACAGGCAAGAATACACTCCCGTCCACCCATTCTATGTGCGCTCTCACTCTTCCATTCTCTGTTCCACACGGGTTCGTCGTCAGGAATAAAGATATAACCTTATATTTTTATATATGCGTGTTCTCGTTGTTTGTCGTCGTACGGCGATATATAACACACTTACATCATCAATGGTTTGTACGCTTCCCGGACAACTGAACCAGAAGCAAATAAACAGGCAACAGCTGTCCCCTAATTAGTAATTTAACTTTAAATAGCTTAAATTTAAACAACTACTATTGCTTAATTTTAAGCTGTTTAGAGTCTGTTTTTTTACTTGTGCCATTTTTACCTGTATCATTATTATCGTTCACCTTTTATCCCATTACCATATAGTTTTAAAAAAAGTTACATAGCCACTCTTAAAAATACTAAAATATGGTAGGACATACAACTTCGTTAATAATCTGAAACCATTTCGAATGGAATCTAAACTTATTTATAAATGAAACTTTGTGTGTGTGTGTGTGTCCGTTACCTATAGACTCCGAAACGGCTGAACCGATTTTCTTGAAAATTTACACAGTTGTACTATAAGCGTCTGCGAGTGTTCTTAGCTCGGTTTTGTGTCGATGTACCCCCGATAAATATCGATAATCGAAAAAATAGGGTTATAAAAGGAGTGGTCCGATTTTAATCAAATTTGATACATTCATAGACAAAGACATAAGAAACAATATTCAGAAGTTTCAAGGTTGTGGTTCCTACAATAGTGCAGAAAATCGATAATATATATATATATATATATATATATATATATATAAATAAATAAAAGGCAAGATGTTTGTGTGTGCCTGTATATCTATTTTTTTCAGCCCATATATTTTAGTTTTTGCTTCGGGTTTGGCTCTAAGTCGGTATAATTGTAGTTCTTAGTCTCAGCCATAATACCATTTACTCAGAGGACTTATTTAGCCTTCAAAATTCAGTTTACGACGAAAAAAACTTATTCCATATCGATACCAGGAAATCAAAATTTGACTTACATCCATTCATTTTTCTTTCAGTCTACGGTTACGCTTTAACTGGAAACAACTATTGCTTTTTAGTCTTTCGCGCCAACGTCCAAAAAGTCTGAGCTCCAGGATCATGGATTAGTTTTAAAGCTTTCATTACACCCGAGCAACACCAGGCTATACTTCTAGTACAACTAAAAAAGGATCTTTTCTTCACAATTTGCCGAGATTAGTCAATGCTCTTGGTCATCCAGTAATTACTGACTATAACATGAAATGTGTTGAGGCGATCTTCATGCCTCCACACGCTACATGTCTTATTCAACCCCTTGATCTGGAGACGATTAGATCATTTAAGGCCTACTACGCGCGGTTCTCGAGTAAGAAAGTTGTGTTGAGCATGGATGAGGGTTCTGACAATAAAATTTGTTTAGAAAATATACCCAGTTAGTAAACCTAGAATCCGTGAACTCGCGCTGAAGAAAGCTATGGTCCGAACACGTTAATGCTTTCACTAGTTTCCCTTTATCGTTTATAATAACAGTCATCGGAAATCTTACAGAACAGATAGGTGTAGAGGGAAGTCAGGATGTCACTCTTTGAGTTATTAGAGCTTATTGATACTAGTTCCTGACCACCACTGTGCTAACTGAATGACCTCGGGGCTGAAGATGACAAACAATGCGACTAATTAGAAGCAGAAAATTTACCATCTTGGAAGCAATTAAAATAAAGGATGGGTTAAATTATTTACGACATTGACCCTGTGGGGAATACCGAATTAAAAGTAGCTCTATTCTTTTCACTTTTTACAAATTTCACAATCTAATGTGAAATCTTAATTTTTGACCAATAGGAAAAAAGGCTTGATTTTGTAATGAAAGAAAAAGACGAAGCCAGATTTTGCGATCCTATGTTAAAGTAATTTTCTAATCAATGAAAGGAAGCGATTTGAAAAACTGAGAGAGACGTTAACAATCCGATGTGAAAAAGTCTGTGGCTAAAAATAGAGAGAAAGAAAGTCCTTTATTGCTTTAACTTCTTTTTCCTTTTGTCGCCGACCATTAAACAAAAAAAAAATCGGAAAGGAACACGTACTTTATTCGTATCTTGTTAATCTTATACATACATACATATATTCTGCTACCTACAACTAGATCTCCGGATTCACTTAATCACGTACTACGTTTTCTCATTGAACATTCGCACATTTGAACATTTAAACTTTTAATAATTCTCACTTCCTACAAAACTGATGTTATTATGTTCTGTCAATAATATTCTACTTTAACATAAAAAAGATACTTTTACTCTTCCAACCTTTAATCTTCTGTTAACACTGCAAAGCAATTAACGTTGTCGAGAGTTCGGTTATGTTTGATACAAGGCCAATTCAATAAACATTCAAACTTTTCCCTACTTCAACACATCAAATCAATGAAAGTAAAAGAAAGAGGTATAGGAAGAACTTTAAGTGTATGAAAATATTTTAAAAGTTGAAATAATCTAACTGAAAATCACACTATACTTTCCGAAAGAAAAACATTCAAGACTTCTGTTCCCCTACCGCCTCCCAATCACGAATAAGTATAATGACTGGGTGGCGATTGAAATAAATATTTTTATGGATTCTTTTATGTCTGTGTATTTTTGTATCAATGTTTCGATAAGAGAGGGGGGCAGAAACGAAGACAGGGTGTACAAAAACATATCGGGAATCTAGGTATTACTTAAATAAATCTTGAATTTTGGTTTTCGGATGATTTTTTTCAGTTTAAATAAGAATTTATAGTAAAATATTTTCTGTAATAATCATTCAGTCAGAGAACATACGTGGATTTCCGTTTCTACATTTTTTCTCCCATCGGTCAGTTTATTCATATAAAAAGTAAAATCAAATGCATTTCAACATAAAAAAAATTAATTTATTCAAGGATTTTCTTGTGGTAGAGTAATTCTTCAACCAAGGTATTCGAACTCGGCTCTAAAGATTTCTTATTTTAATCGGATATCCAGTACCCCACAAAGACACTCAAATAAGAGTTTTTTAACGTTAATTATCTAAATTAAAAATATCAATTAAATGATATCAAATGTAATAATTTTCCGAAAAATCGTTTATTTTTTTCTAAATCTTTTTCTGGAATCTTTTTTTTAATGGTATTGTTTTATTGTAAGTATTCAAACGAAATTAACTGATGACGGAGAAGGTCGGTTATAATTTCCTGTACTTATAAGTTTTTATAATATTTCTTTATTCTTGATTTACAAATATTACAAACAAACGATAAAGAACGAAGCGCGTCACAAAAAAACTATTTCCATCTTGACATACATCTTTCCTCCAAATATTAAAAACTATTTCCACTTTGTCATGCATCTTTCCTCAAAATATTGAATATTATTTCCACTTTGTCATCCATATTTTCTCCAAATATTGAAAATTATTTTTAATTTGTCATACATCTTTTCTCAAAATATTAAAAAAAACAAAGAAGAAAAAAAACATACGGTCTGTTTTCAGAAATTTTCAACGCCATCGATTTTTGGATAAGTATATGATGGCACGGATGTGCGTTGTTGTGCAGTGGATATCGGCTTGGAAAGAGAAATCGGGAAGCCGAGTTCAAATTCCTGTTGAATTCCCTGCCTTCACTTACGCGCAAATACCCTCAGGAAAGGTATTACTCCGTCTCTTCCCTCTAGTTATGGGTTAAATAACAGGACAGACTGGGTTCTATAGCCTTGGTCGGCAACCAGTCTACCGCAGAAAGCAATGGCAACCTACTGCGGGAAAATCTTCTGCTCAGTCAGTCATGTCTCTTTCGAGACGTGATCGCCCAAGCGTGTATCACGCATGGCACTTAACTGACTGATATGATGGTACAGCTCCTTCTTTTATGTTTTTTCTTTTAATAATAAATTCACCCGAAGCATGACAGAACTGCCATTGATGCGCAGGGGCTTACATAAGAGGAGATTAGAAAGAGGAACAAGTTATAGGGAGTGTCAGAAAATGGGTAAGAGAAGGATGAGAACACTGGGTGAAGAGAGCTGCATGACAGTAGAGTGGACGGGAAAAAAACATTATACACGCGTTGTCAGGGAAAGGATGCGAGTCAAAAGGATAGAAGATGGCAATTGACCTTACATTTAAATTCTTGGAGATTGTAGCTATCAGGGAAGCTAGTATACAGAAGAGAATGCCACAGGCGAGAAAAGAAGCTGATATAGAGTAGAAGTTGCAATTAAATTTTATTGGTTTTAATGTAAAAGGGTGGGATGTAGTGTTTAATCTAGTAACACGATTATATTCATGAAGAGGGGGCACCAGGGAGCTATGCTCATCGGAACAGAAGCCGTGAAAGTATTTGTAGAATGACATAGGGAAGCCACATTACGTCGGTGAGAAAGTGACTGGAGTTGAGCTACCAGGTCGGAGACAATCACATTGCAGATCCTGCGTTGGATTTTGTCAAGAACCACGAGAAGAATAGCAGGAGCACCTGACCAAATCTGACAGAAGTATTCAATGTACGTGTGGATGGTAGATTTATATATGGGCAGAATGCATTCATACGGGAAAACTTTTTGCCCTACTCAGCGAACCGGCCTTTCTAGCAGCAGATTTAGCTATGTATTCGGTATAGTCATTTCACTTGGGATCGGCTGAGAGAGTTAGGCCAAGGAGGCGCAGTGTTTTGCTTTTCTGGAGACTAGCCTGATTAATACTAATGGCTGGAGGTGGGTAGAATCAATTTTCTATGGTGGTTAACAGATATCAGCTTTGTTTTGAAAGCATTAAAATTCACGAGTCACTTCTTACCCCAGTCCACCAACGATTGTAGGCCCTTCTGATGTTCAGCAGCCATGTTCGCTTTGTCACTCTCAGCAGCTTTCTGATCGAGGCGGGAGTAAATGGTGGTGTCGTCAACGTAGATGCCTACTTGGGATCGTCATGTCCCTTCAGAACGTAGGCGATCAAGGCCCCCCACATCTTTTTGTCTGTTATTGCTCTTAACATATTTTACCCTGCTATTTCTCCCAAACCTTGCTGTGCCATCCATTTGTTTAAGCCTATCATGTATCCCACGCGCTGTTTAACCCCGTCTTTCTTTCTTTCTTTCTTTCTTTTTTTCTATCCACCCTTTGAGTATCGGATCCTTCAAACCCTCATTACGTGACCTAGAATCTTCAGATTTCTCTTCCTAATATTATTTTCTCTAAATCCTCGTCTTTATTCACACCTTTGGATCATGGTATCTTCAGCATTCATCTATAGAAACACATTTCTGTTTCTTTGAGTCTCTATTTCATCTTTGAGAAGATTGTCCGGCATTAGCTGCGATATGGGAGGACAGTCAGTCAGTTAAGTGCCATACATGATACACGCTTGGGCGATCATATCTCGGAAGAGACATAACTGACTGCGCAGAAGATTATCCCGCAGTAGGTTGCCATTGCTTTCTGCGGTAGACTGGTTGCTGACCAAGGCTTTAGAACCAAATCTGTCCTGTTATTTAACCCATAACTGGAAGGAATAGACGGTTTAATACCTTTCCTAGGGGTATTTGTGCGTAAGTGAATGCAATGAATCCTGCTGGAATTCGAACTCGGCTCCCCGATTTCTCGTTCCGAGCCAATATCCAATGCACTACAACGCACATTTCTTTTTTAAGAGAGTAAAAGCAGTGGTAAGCATAATTTGCACATGTAAATGACAGGTATTCATAGGTAGTAGAGGTGGATCATCATCATTTATCCATCACACCCAGATGGTGCATAGGGCAGCAACTTTTTGTTGCTGTTTCTGTAACAAACTGTTTTTTACGGGACAAGGTCGTTAGCCCTGCACCTAACCCTGGAGGACCGATGGACCATTCTTGTACGTTTACAGCACCTGGTATTCCCAAATGGTCACCCATTTAAGTACTGACCAGGCTCGATGTTGCTTAAATTCGGTGATCGGACGTGAACCGGTGTATTCAACACGATATAGCCGTAGACTAGTAGAGGTGGATGGTAACAATAAATTTTGACAAGGCGATATTTACATGTGGTTGTATAGAATAGATTAACAAAAGATAGAAAATACATTAGTATGCGTAGAAAGGAAAGAAAACATTAAAAATTAGCAATTATATGGGAGATACACGCGTTCGTGCACTTGTGTGTGTGAACGTTCAGTCACTAATGGAAAATATATCCCATATCTTGGAAAAGGTCCAACAGTCGTGTGTCAGTTCAACCAATTGATGGAAAAGCGAGAAATAAGATATGAAATGTCCAATTTTTAGAGAGGCTTAATAGCGGCGCCTAAGGTCAGGGCAAAATTACGTCGGAGTAACGAACAGGTTAAAAAGTTGTTTGCGGATTTGGAGTTCGTGATCATTTTATGCATAAATCTGTGGACTTCAAATGAGAACGGTGTTGGTTTTGATTCTTTCGTATCAAAAGTTCACATGAGTTTTGACTTTTGTAAGGGATTAAAATAAACCATACTTTCCCAGATATATGATTATTTATATAAAAAGCCTGGCTGATACCGTTGGAATGTGACCTACGAAATTCTGTTATTGATACAGTATGTGGTCTACCTTAAAAAGCATCTGGTAAGGATCAGTGATAGGGTTAAGAGTTGGAGGTTAGTGTTAGGGAAAATTATTAGTTTCAATAAACAGCTGAATAATTATATCTATAAATATACTCTTACTGAGGTAGGACCATTCAAACCGGGTAGGCCACATACAATATCAGAATCAAAGAGGTAGGCCATATACTATATCAGAATCAAAGAGGTAGGCCACATACTATATCAGAATCAAAGAGGTAGGCCATATACTATATTGACACCAAAGTCAGATGACAAAAATATTTTTTTGCAGGTAATGAACGTGCATACTTCTCAGATAAAATAAATTATTTTGTTTCATTCTGCGTGGCACTATTGAAACTTTTCATTTTCAGTCAATCCATAAAGAATGCCTTAATTTTTTTAAGTATTCTCAATTCAATTCAATTCAATTCTCAATTCAATTCAATTTTTTAAGTATTCTCAATTCATGATACGCATTTATTGGAATTATTCTCTGAATATTCTTCATAATTTACATATGACTAGCTGTATAGCCCGGTGTAGCTTTTTAGTAGTTATGTTGAAACAGTAAGGTCAAGGGCTTATTCAGAAAGCTCCAGTATGAGTTTGCCGTGACGCGTAATTGAAAAAATGCAAAGTAATTATTGGTTTTGGCTGTATTTGTAAAAGGCATTCCTGCTTAGTCAATTTTCTAATAAACGGTAATAATATATGTACAATTGGAAGAATGAGGCGGGGGTTACGGTAAACTCTAATGTGATGCGATTACGTTGTGACGCAGAAAAAGTAGATGCATTGTCCCTGCAACGTCGGAGGGGTTAGCACCTTGTATAAAAACGTAAAATTGTTATGGCATATGATAAAGTAGAAGTTACACATAAGACCGGATTTTTGTTGGAATATTTCTAATAATTTCGGAGAAATAAACGATCGTAAAAAGCAGAACATTCCCTTAATTTTTGCCGCACACTGTGTCTAGTGACATTTTTGTTCACATATCAAGGCATCAGACCTTGACCTACCAGTGACTCGATTTTGGTTGAGTTTAAGTGAAGCGTCTTGGAGAAATGCATAAAAGTGTGCAAAAAAAAAACACTCGAAATTATGTTTGTCGTTGATTTTCGACGAATTCTGTACATTGATTTGAAAGTTTTTGTGTACATCAAATGTGTTGACCTTGGCCTACAAGATATCCAATTTTGGTTGAATTCGCATAAAGCGTCTTGGAGGAGAAGAGTTCGTAAATTCTAAGTGTTTCGGTGAGTTCTGCCTTACCCTGCAAACTGATTCGACGAATTTTGCGTACGTCAAAGGTTCATGTCATGATGGACAACTTACCAAATTTTTGTGGAAATCGGACCAAGGGTTTCAGAGGATTAGGGTTCGTTAGAATGGAGACACACAAAAGACACACACGCACACAGACGTATCCATGTTTATATATTATATGGTTTGCATGTGATTTTACATACCAGTGTCACTGGTATGCTAGAAGAAAACTTTAAGGGAAGTAATAATTTTATTCGCTATTTAATGAGGTTAATTAATGACACTTACACAAAAGCGTTTATTTACTAAGCTTATTAGATAAATCAGTATATTAGGACGGAAAATTAAGACAAGTATTAAAAATGACATATCAACTCCATACTGAAACATATATATATATATATATATATATATATATATATATATATATATATATATATATATATAATTAGTCAAACAAAACGATATTTGATGAAAATAAAAGAAACTATGAAAATGAATGCACTAAGAAAATCTGTCCAAAAAACATTTTAGAATACAATCGCAAACCAAACAGACAAATAAAAAACGATGACAGAAAACGAAACATTATCTGCTTCAACCCACCATTTAACTTAGACGTAAAAACCAAAATAAAACAAACATGTTTTAAACTGATCGATAAACACTTTCCAAACAGCTCAGAACTTAAAATTTTCAATAGGAATACAATCAAACTGAGTTATACCTGTACTAGTAATTTATAAAACTTCATAAAGAAACAAAATGCCAGACATTCGAATACTACTGTACAAAACAAGATCAATAATAAAAAATGTAACTGCAGAGACGAAAATAAATGGCCACATCAAGGACTTTGTAAGATAAAAGAAGTCATTTACAAGCCTTACAACGGTGACAAAAATGTAGACTGTGCCAGGAAGAAAAATTAGCGATTATGTTATTCCAAAACAAAATTGAATTACTGAATGAAAGAAGAGAAATTATGACCATATCATACAATACCTATTAGGTCCATAAAACCGTGGATGATAACATTAAAAATTCTTCTAATTTTGAATATTGTGCGTTCGAAGATTCCCCGTTACATGAGTGTTCAAAAATATCTCCGTTTCGCGTACTTAAAAAATAAAAAAGGTAAAATTAGTTATTGCCAATCGCCTGAGGACACCACATGGTAAAAACCTAGGTCGAGTAATAACTCCTTTAAAATGAAATATATATATATATATATATATATATATATATATATATATATATATATATATGAGAGATTGAAAAGTAACTCATGGTTTTATATATAATGGACTCTCCCATCTAATTACAATTTTTACATAAAACTTCATGCATAACATAAGGAGTTAGCCAATATCTATCTATCTATCTATCTATCTATCTATCTATCTATCTATCTATCTATCTATCTATATATGTTTGTGTGAATGTGTGTGTTGTGTGTGTTTTTGTGTCCGTTTGGGAAGTAAACTTTCTTTTATACATTTTTCATTGATTGTGACTGACAAGAAAAGTTTTCTAAATTTTCCATTTTATAAGTTGTAGAAGTTTCTTTCTTTAGCGATGTTATGTTGATTGAGTTAATGTTTTTCTCTGTTGGCTGTCGAGTCATATAATTTGAATATTGTTTATCTGGCATTCAAAACTTGTAAGATTTTCCTTGTTTATTAGATTTGATGAAACATATACGTGTGTATCCTTGTTCATACATGTTTATTTAATTTTTTTTTTTTACATATTAACAGTGCTTTTTCGCTAACAGCGATATTTCAAATGGGTGGATATTTCAAATGGGTGGATAAAAGTCCTGCGTACCCGAGGACTTTTCTCTTTACGTATTTTTGGGGTAATCCTTCAGTGTGTAGACAGCTCGAAATAATTTTCAATATTGCTAATGATTAAAAAAACAAATGTCATATATATATATATATATATATATGACTTTAATCCAAAAGGAAAAGCAGGGAGGTAAATCCCAAAGACCCGATCCTAATTAATATTAATTGCATTAATATTAAAAAATGATCAAGGTGGAGGGCTCAGTGTAATTAATATTTAAATTACAGAGCCAATTATGAAATAAAAATAAATTTCGATGTTCAAATCAATTGTATGGCCATTTCTACAAGAAATCTCTAATAGAAATTTCATGTATTATCGGTAACTTCTTTATTTCAGAATAAAGCAAGATATATTACCGGCGGAAGTTAAAAAAAAAAAATAATATATATATATACATCACAAACAAATTAAAGGGTTGGATTAATTAATTTTTCTGTGATGCGTATTTTTTTTAACTTCCGCCGTTTATATATCTTGCTTTATTTTGAAATAAAGAAGTTGCCGATGATGCGTAAAATTTGTCTTAGGGATTTCATGTTGAAATGGCTGTACAACTGATTTGAAACTCGAAGTTTATTATATATATATATATATATATATATAAATCCGCCCAGAGCTTACTCAATTCAAAAACTGAAATATTAAATAAATGTAAACATATGAAAAATAGTCTCTTAAATTAGCATTTCCGTATTACTGGATTTGTCTTATTATACTGATTTGGATAATTTCCTTTTCTTTTTTTTTTTTATAATAAAGTTTGTTTCTCCCCTTGTTTGTGTTGGTTTCTTCTGGGTCTGAGTAACTATATATTTGCTTTTTTAATCTAGGTCGTTAGTCATATGCCCTGAAGAACCGTAGTGTGAAACCGCGGTAGGTTTTGGCTCACGTTTAGATTTTCTGCATTGTAGCTCTACTTTCGTATCGAGCACTTTATTGTTAAGGTTTCGTCTTGTTTTTTTTTTTCTTTCTAACAGGTCCTCGAGTTTTGTGCTTGTACGCCGTTTCTTTCTTTTCTATCCCTCACCTTTGCCCTAAGAAGAGGTTCTCTTCTGGATGCTCTAGACGATTAAATTATAGTTAAGTTAGCGCCAGTTCTAGCGATTTAGCTTCTTATAATAGGTGTTAGTTTCACTGTGATTGTTATTGTTATTATTATATATATATATATATATATATATATATATATATATATATATATATATATCGCCATAAATAGAAACTACTTGTCAAGTTTTAAAGTGAATCATTATTCTGATTACTTAAAGGAAAAACACGTACATTTTATGTCTTCCTACATCTATGAATAGCAAACGTACTGTTTCAAACAAAAATCATTTTCTCAACTAACACCTAACATTGCCTGATAACAAGATAGAAATCTCGAAACGGAAATTTCCGTGTCGCAGTGTATTTTTAATTTTAATTGAATAACAAACTTAATTAAATATTATATATATATATATATATATATATATATATATATATATATATATATATATATATTAAAAAAGGATTAATTCAAAGATGTTGAATGGCCATTTCGATTTAGGATCGGGTTTTTTGGAATTTACCTTCCTGCTTTTTTCCCTTGGATTGAAGTATCTGAATTAAAATATATATATATATATATATATATATATATATATATATATATATAATTTTTTTAAACATTTTACTTAGTCGGGATAGGTATCTGTGAAGTGTTGAACCACTTTTGAAGGCCATCCTGATGTTACATGGACCATAGATCCTCTGTATTTTTCGGATCATCCCTTCATATAAGGTAGGCAGACCTAGGCTGTTTTCTGAGTTGTTATCCCCATGCTCCACCCCTATCCGCGTTTATTCGAGCTGATATCAAGTACCCCGGGTTGTTGTTACAGTGTAGGGTACTTGTTCATATGTCTTTGGGTCTCCACTTATGACTTTTACTCGCAAGCAGGTGATGATCGTTTTCTTTAAATTGATTTACAATGGGAGTTGAAGTTTACATATTGTCTGTTGAATGCTGCCTTTTGATATATGGATGTCTTAAACGCATTCTATGTTCAAAATATTATTACATCCAGGACTACTTGCTTCTTGTTATTTTTGGGGTTTTTTGTGAACGGTTCGAAAATCCAGTTACATGAAGAAAGTCGAAGCGTACGACAGCTAAAAAGTCGTGAATAAAGTCGTGGCAATACAGATGAGAAGAAAAACAATATTAAAACATATATATTAACTAACGTTACCGTCCAACACACACTGGACAGACAAGCGTTTTTTCATAAACACACATATACAATATCTATCTCAATATATATGTTTATGTACATATATATGTGCATATATATTTGTACACACACAAACACACACACACACACACACACACATATATATATATTTATATATATATATATATATATATATAAATATATATTAATGCAGGTTTCATTGAATAATATAGACAAGTTTTGTCTATTAATTTTGTGTAGGATCCGTTCATACCGTCTGATATACTTGATGGTGATATCGTTGAAAGACAACAAAAAATCACAGTAATTGTTGATTTTTTTTATCGGGTCTAAGCTTTTGGCTCACATAAGCCATTATCAAAGAGTAAATATTAACACACAGTAAACAGAATATTTAAGTTATTAACATAAAGAGAATTAAATTGAAAATATAAGTCCATCCCTACCGTGGCGGATGGCCGAAGACAATGACAAAATAGTGGTCCCTGGTCTGATTACAGGCATTTGAGTACGTTATTGGAAATATCAAAATTGATTGTATTCAAACCAGGTTTAGATTGTTTTATGTAGATTGCTTCGAGGATTTTTAGTTTCTGTTTATTATTTTCTTG
This sequence comes from Ascarosepion bandense, assembly GCA_037127315.1. Classification (NCBI taxonomy): domain Eukaryota; kingdom Metazoa; phylum Mollusca; class Cephalopoda; order Sepiida; family Sepiidae; genus Ascarosepion; species Ascarosepion bandense. The sequence goes on along the minus strand of JBBBDQ010028626.1, from coordinate 782,298 downwards.
TTTAAGTATGTACGTGTTATCAACAAGCGTTTTTCTCAGAAGTGTGCGTTGATAACCCTGTTGTTTTAAATGTCCGCCACAGTAGGGATGGACTTATATTTTCAATTTAATTCTCTTTATTGTTAATAACTTAAATGTTCTATGTTTACTGTGTGTTAATATTTACTCTTTGATAATGGCTTATGTGAGCCAAAAGCTTAGACCCGATAAAAAAAATCAACAATTACTGTGATTTTTTGTTGTCTTTCAACGATATCACCATCAAGTATATCAGACGGTATGAACGGATCCTACACAAAATTAATAGACAAAACTTGTCTATATTATTCAATGAAACCTACATTAATGAAAAACTGCTGCCAAAATACACAATATATATATATATATATATATATATATATATATACATATATATGTATGTATGTATGTATATTCATATATATTCATCTATATTCATCTATATATATATATATATTCATATTCACAATCTCTCTCTCTCTCTCTCTCTCTCTCTCTCTCTCTCTCTATATATATATATATATATATATATATATATATATATATATATGTATGTATGTATGTGTGTATCATTGTATATAATTAGTAAACAGATATTAGCCAGAGCGAGGAAGATCAGTTGATGACGCTACTATGGCTTCAACCTTTCGGTGTCGTAGACTAAGAATGAGTCTATAACTTTTAAAGATACCAAAAGGTTAAAACAATGGTAAGCCTATCAAGTATGTCACGTTTTACTTTCCCTGTCACTCTTTCTTTCTATTCGTTTTGTGAGTATCAGATTATTCAAGACCTTCTTCCTAATCACGTGTTTCAGAAATTTTAGCTGTCTCTTCTTGATGGTAAATATAAGTTTTCTTTTCTTTTCCCTTTTTTTCAAAACCTCGACGTTGTTCACTTGTTCGGCCCATGGTATCCTCAGCATCCTTCTGTAGAATCTCTTTTCTGTTGCTTGAAGTCTTTCCTTTGTCTTTTATGAGATTGTCCAACATTAGCTGCTATATTGAATGACAAATATCACATAACAGCCCAGTGCTCTTTTTATTTGTTTCTACGGAAATTTATCTTCAATTCTTTACCTGCTCGCTTCAGTTTTTGTATCCGAAACAGAAACAACAGTTTTTGGTATAATATCTGATCCGACAGGCCGGTTGTTATTAACTTCCCTGTTTAAGAAAATAACAAAACAAAACAAAAGAGAGACAACAACTTAAACACATCTGCCCAATATAAATGGCGTTTATATTTATAAAAAATAACGTCTTAAAAATTAAAATAAAATGTCGATTTTAGTAGTGCCAATCATTTACCTATTTCCACATGCACTTTTTAAAGTGAAAAATAAAGCAACGCTTTTACGGAAAGCGTAAACGTTGTGGTGTAATGGATATTGCACTGAATAAGAAATCGGAAAGCCGAGTTGAAATTTCTCTCAGATTTGTTGCATTCACTTTCGCGCAAATTCACTTGATGAAAATATGAACCCGTCTTTTCTCCTTCAGCTATGAGATCAATAGCAAGGCTAGTTTCTATAGCCTTAATTGACAACCACTCTACGGCAGAAAGAAACGACAACCTGCTGCAAGAAAATCTACTCAGTCAGACATGAATGTCCAGGCGTGATTCACTTCTTGCAATGGTAATTAACTGAAGTAGACAAGGGATGAACTAAAACTTGTAAAGTATGCCTCAAAGAAAAGTTTATATATTTTTTTAATTTTTTTATAATCATTTCACTCCAAGTAAAGCAGAACTGCCACTGTTGCGCAAGGGGTTACACATATAGAAAAAAAACAAGGTGCAGAGGATGCCGAAGAATGGATAAGAAGTTGATGGGATTTGGGGGAGGCAGAAGATAATAATTGACGTTGCATGTAAACTTTTACAGATTCTCGCTATCATGGAAGCAAATATATGAAAGGGAGTTCTATAGATAGGAAGTGTGGGAAAAGAAACTGTTGAAGTAGGAGATGTGGTTACATTTGACTATTTTGACGGTACAATGATAGGACCCTGATGTCAATCAAATAGCATGAATAAATTCATGTGGTCAGGTCACCAAGTAAAGAAGCTCGTCAGTGCAGAAGATTTGAAAATATTTGTAAATTGACAGAAGGAAGCTACATCTCGTCGGTGAGAAAGTGACACAAGATGAGATCCCAAGTCAAGGCCAAAAATATTGCAGATTTTCTTTGGATTTTGTCCAGAACCTCAAGATGATTAGCAGGATCACCCGACCTGCAAATATGATTCTTCACAGTGACTTTTTTATTATCTCTTCATTCCAATGTATACAATGTAGGGTTTTTTGTTGTCTTCTCAAATTCAGAATTGTACACTTCTCTCTCTCTCTCTCTCTCTCTCTCTCTCTCTCTCTGTTTAAAATCCAAGTTAAGTTTAAATCGCCAGGTTTACTTTATCTTTTAATAAATAAATGGAGTGAAAAGAGAGATATCCATCTCTTTCCTAAATGATTTATAGCAAAAGTGAACGCTGTAATTAGAACTTAGAACGCTGATTCATCTTTCCGCAACGTTATGTCATGAGGATGCATTTATATATGAAAATTAATATTAATAATGTCTAAATGGTTGTAGTAAGGGATTCTATTGAGTCTTACTTGTTATTACAAAAAATGTTATCATTCATGAAGTCATTGTTAAATACAGAAATTAGGAATAGAACCTTATGGAAGATTGTAGAAAATCCCAGGAGATTCGAGAGAATTCGAAAGGTTCTAGAAATATGCAAATTAGGAGTTAGCCCCTATTAAAATAGGAGAGAGTATTCAGTTATTACCAGGGTTTGCTAATGTTATCAACTCCGGTTTTGATTCAAGGATTTACATCCAGCCAAAAGAATCTGTAAGAAAAGTTGCCGACCAACTAAAACCCGAAAGAGAACCTCATGGAACTATATGGGTAAATACATATTTTTGACTCTTTCATTGACCAAGCTAAAAATTATTTTTTATATACTCATTTAAGGATTTCTAAAAAGTATAGCACTTCTTCGTCAACTTAACTGGGTAAAGAAATTTAACATCTTACCTTCCCCTTCTCTCCTCATAACACTCGCCAGTAGTAAACTCTATGTTTCTTGTTTTGAATGCAACAAAAATTGTATATTTGTAAATATTTTGTTTGGTGTGTTTTGTGAATGAAATATTTGTCTGTGATTTTTATCTCTGAGTTTTTTTATCATTCTTTTTCTTTTTGTTACACTTAACACGTAACAGTTAACAAATACGCTAACCTAGACATTTTGTTAGTTACGATACAAGGTTGAAATTTCTAATTTATTAATTACATCTTGACTTAATTTGATTTATCTGAAAGCATAATTTAGCGAGGCGTCAAAATAAAAGTAATAGAGAAGTTCTCAAAATTTGATTGTTCATCGATCGAAACTGATATCGATAGGACATTGAATTAATCATGATCACTAGTTTGTATAACCTCGTCTATCACAACACACACATGATACAAAGTAGAGCTTAATATTGTAATTTTGTTATTACAATAGTTTATAAAAGCATTATCTCACTATAAAAATAAATTCATGTTTCAAAACAATACTGTTCTTCTTCAGGTGATATATTTTTTTTAATCATGTCACCCCGAGCAAGGCGGTAACGCCACTGATGTGCAGGGGGCTACGTAAAAGATTGGAAAAGAGAAAACCGGAAACCACATCCTAAACAGGGAACAAGGGATGAGCCTCTTCAACTGTTTAATAGACGTGGGTGGAGTTTGAACTGGGTGATAGTTCAGTCTATCTACTCCAATAGAAAAAAAAAAGAAAAGAAAAAAGAAAAGAGTAAAAAGATTGGAAAAGAGAAAGCCGGATACCACACCCTAAACAGGGAACAAGGAATGAGCCTCTTCACCTGTTCAATAGATATGGGTGGAGTGTGAACCGGGCGATAGTTCAGTCTATCTACTCCAACAGAAAAAAAAAGAAAAAAAAAAGAAAAGAGTAAAAAGATTGGAAAAGAGAAAGCCGGAAACCACACCCTAAACAGGGAACAAGGGATGAGCCTCTTCACCTGTTCAATAGACGTGGGTGGAGTGTGAATCGGGCGATAGTTCAGTCTATCTACTGCAATTGAAAAAAAAAAAAAGAAGAAAAGAAAAAAGAAAAGAGTAAAAAGATTGGAAAAGAGAAAGCCGGGAACCACATCCTAAACAGGGAACAAGGGATGAGCCTCTTCACCTGTTCAATAGACGTGGGTGGAGTGTGAATCGGGCGATAGTTCAGTCTATCTACTGCAATTGAAAAAAAAAAAAAAGAAGAAAAGAAAAAAGAAAAGAGTAAAAAGATTGGAAAAGAGAAAGCCGGGAACCACATCCTAAACAGGGAACAAGGGATGAGCCTCTTCACCTGTTCAATAGACGTGGGTGGAGTGTGAATCGGGCGATAGTTCAGTCTATCTACTGCAATTGAAAAAAAAAAAAGAAGAAAAGAAAAAAGAAAAGAGTAAAAAGATTGGAAAAGAGAAAGCCGGGAACCACATCCTAAACAGGGAACAAGGGATGAGCCTCTTCACCTGTTCAATAGACGTGGGTGGAGTGTGAATCGGGCGATAGTTCAGTCTATCTACTGCAATTGAAAAAAAAAAAAAGAAGAAAAGAAAAAAGAAAAGAGTAAAAAGATTGGAAAAGAGAAAGCCGGGAACCACATCCTAAACAGGGAACAAGGGATGAGCCTCTTCACCTGTTCAATAGACGTGGGTGGAGTGTGAATCGGGCGATAGTTCAGTCTATCTACTGCAATTGAAAAAAAAAACGAAGAAAAGAAAAAGAAAAGAGTAAAAAGATTGGAAAAGAGAAAGCCGGAAACCACATCCTAAACAGGAACAAGGGATGAGCCTCTACCTGTCTGACGTGGGTGGAGGTGAATCGCGATAGTTCAGTCTATCTACTGCAATTGAAAAAAAAAAGAAGAAAAGAAAAAAGAAAAGAGTAAAAAGATTGGAAAAGAGAAAGCCGGGAACCACATCCTAAACAGGGAACAAGGGATGAGCCTCTTCACCTGTTCAATAGACGTGGGTGGAGTGTGAATCGGGCGATAGTTCAGTCTATCTACTGCAATTGAAAAAAAAAAAAGAAGAAAAGAAAAAGAAAAGAGTAAAAAGATTGGAAAAGAGAAAGCTGGGAACCACATCCTAAACAGGGAACAAGGGATGAGCCTCTTCACCTGTTCAATAGACGTGGGTGGAGTGTGAATTTGGGCGATAGTTCAGTCTATCTACTGCAATTGAAAAAAAAAAAGAAGAAAAGAAAAAAGAAAAGAGTAAAAAGATTGGAAAAGAGAAAGCGGGGAACCACATCCTAAACAGGGAATGAAGGATGAGCCTCTTCACCTGTTCAATAGACGTGGGTGGAGTGTAATCACATAGTTCAGTCTATCTACTGCAATTGAAAAAAAGAAGAAAAGAAAAAGAAAGAGTAAAAAGATTGGAAAAGAGAAAGCCGGAAACCACATCCTAAACAGGGAACAAGGGATGAGCCTCTTCACCTGTTCAATAGACGTGGGTGGAGTGTGAATCGGGCGATAGTTCAGTTCATTTATTGCAATTGAAAAAAAAAAAAAGAAGAAAAGAAAAAGAAAAGAGTAAAAAGATTGGAAAAGAGAAAGTCGGGAACCACATCCTAAAACAGGGAACAAGGGATGAGCCTCTTCACCTGTTCAATAGACGTGGGTGGAGTGTGAACGGGCGATAGTTCAGTTCATCTACTGCAATTGAAAAAAAAAAAGAAGAAAAGAAAAAGAAAAGAGTAAAAAGATTGGAAAAGAAAGCTGGAACCACATCCTAAACAGGGAACAAGGGATGAGCCTCTTCACCTGTTCAATAGACGTGGGTGGAGTGTGAATCGGCGATAGTTCAGTCTATCTACTGCAATTGAAAAAAAAAAAAGAAGAAAAGAAAAAAGAAAAGAGTAAAAAGATTGGAAAAGAGAAAGCGGGGAACCACATCCTAAACAGGGAACAAGGGATGAGCCTCTTCACCTGTTCAATAGACGGGTGGAGTGTGGACCGAAGGATAGTTCAGTCTATCTACTGCAATTGAAAAAAAAAAAAAGAAGAAAAGAAAAAAGAAAAGAGTAAAAAGATTGGAAAAGAGAAAGCCGGGAACCACATCCTAAACAGGAACAAGGGATGAGCCTCTTCACCTGTTCAATAGACGTGGGTGGAGTGTGACCTGGGCGATAGTTCAGTCTATCTACTGCAATTGAAAAAAAAAAAAAAGAAGAAAAGAAAAAAAGAAAGAGTAAAAAGATTGGAAAAGAGAAAGTTGAACCACATCCTAAACAGGGAACAAGGGATGAGCCTCTTCACCTGTTCAATAGACGTGGGTGGAGGTGAATCGGGCGATAGTTCAGTCTATCTACTGCAATTGAAAAAAAAAAAAAGAAGAAAAGAAAAAGAAAAGAGTAAAAAGATTGGAAAAGAGAAAGCCGGGAACCACATCCTAAACAGGAACAAGGGATGTTTCACCTGTTCAATAGACGTGGGTGGAAAATGGGCGATAGTTCAGTCTATCTACTGCAATTGAAAAAAAAAGAAGAAAAGAAAAAGAAAAGAGTAAAAAAGATTGGAAAAGAGAAAGTTGAACCACATCCTAAACAGGGAACAAGGGATGAGCCTCTTCACCTGTTCAATAGACGTGGTGGAGTGTGAATCGGGCGATAGTTCAGTCTATCTACTGCAATTGAAAAAAAAAAAAGAAGAAAAGAAAAAGAAAAGAGTAAAAAGATTGGAAAAGAGAAAGCCGGGAACCACATCCTAAACAGGGAACAAGGGATGAGCCTCTTCACCTGTTCAATAGACGTGGGGAGTGAATCGGGCGATAGTTCAGTCTATCTACTGCACGGTAAAAAAAAAAAAGAAGAAAAGAAAAAAAAGAAAAGAGTAAAAAGATTGAAAAAGAGAAAGCCGGGAACCACATCCTAAACAGGAACAAGGGATGAGCCTCTTCACCTGTTCAATAGACGTGGGTGGAGGTGAATCGGGCGATAGTTCAGTCTATCTACTGCAATTGAAAAAAAAAAAAGAAGAAAAGAAAAAAGAAAAGAGTAAAAAGATTTGAAAAAGAGAAAGCTGGAACCACATCCTAAACAGGGAACAAGGGATGAGCCTCTTCACCTGTTCAATAGACGTGGGTGGAGGTGAATCAAGCGATAGTTCAGTCTATCACTGCAATTGAAAAAAAAAAAGAAGAAAAGAAAAAGAAAAGAGTAAAAAGATTGAAAAGAGAAAGCCGGGAACCACATCCTAAACAGGGAACAAGGGATGAGCCTCTTCACCTGTTCAATAGACGTGGGTGGAGTGTGAATCGGGCGATAGTTCAGTCTATCTACTGCAATTGAAAAAAAAAAGAAGAAAAGAAAAAAGAAAAGAGTAAAAAGATTGGAAAAGAGAAAGCCGGGAACCACATCCTAAACAGGGAACAAGGGATGAGCTCTTCTACCTGTTCAATAGACGTGGGTGGAGTGTAATCAAGATAGTCTGGGGTTCATCTACTGTAAATTTGAAAAAAAAAAAAAGAAGAAAAGAAAAAAGAAAAGAGTAAAAAGATTGGAAAAGAGAAAGCTGGAACCACATCCTAAACAGGGGAACAAGGGATGAGCCTCTTCACCTGTTCAATAGACGTGGTGGAGTGTGAATCGGGCGATAGTTCAGTCTATCTACTGCAATTGAAAAAAAAAAAAGAAGAAAAGAAAAAAAGAAAAGAGTAAAAAGATTGGAAAAGAGAAAGCCGGGAACCACATCCTAAACAGGGAACAAGGATGAGCCTCTTCACCTGGAACTAATAGACGTGGGTGGAGTTAGAATTCAAAGATAGTTCAGTCTATCTACCGCAATTGAAAAAAAAAAAAAAAAGAAGAAAAGAAAAAAGAAAAGAGTAAAAAGATTGGAAAAGAGAAAGCCGGGAACCACATCCTAAACAGGAACAAGGGATGAGCCTCTTCACCTGTTCAATAGACGTGGGTGGAGTGTGAATCGGGCGATAGTCTGTCTATCTACTGCAATTGAAAAAAAAAAAAAGAAGAAAAGAAAAAAAGAAAAGAGTAAAAAGATTGGAAAAGAGAAAGCCGGGAACCACATCCTAAACAGGGAACAAGGGATGAGCCTCTTCACCTGTTCAATAGACGTGGGTGGAGTGTGAATCGGGCGATAGTTCAGTCTATTCACTGCAATTGAAAAAAAAAAAGAAGAAAAGAAAAAGAAAAGAGTAAAAAAGATTGGAAAAGAGAAAGCTGGGAACCACATCCTAAACAGGGAACAAGGGATGAGCCTCTTCACTTGTTCAATAGACGTGGGTGGAGTGTGAATCGGGCGATAGTTCAGTCTATCTACTGCAATTGAAAAAAAAAAAGAAGAAAAGAAAAAAGAAAAGAGTAAAAAGATTGGAAAAGAGAAAGCCGGGAACCACATCCTAAACAGGAACAAGGATGAGCCTCTTCACCTGTTCAATAGACGGGTGGAGTGTGAATCGGGCGATAGTTCAGTCTATCTACTGCAATTGAAAAAAAAAAAAGAAGAAAAGAAAAAAGAAAAGAGTAAAAAGATTGAAAAAGAGAAAGCCGGGAACCACATCCTAACAGGGAACAAGGATGAGCCTCTTCACCTGTTCAATAGACGTGGGTGGAGTGTGAATCGGGCGATAGTTCAGTCTATCTACTGCAATTGAAAAAAAAAAAGAAGAAAAGAAAGAAAAGAGTAAAAAGATTGGAAAAGAGAAAGCCGGGAACCACACATCCTAAACAGGAACAAGGATGAGCCTTTCACTGTTCAATAGACGTAAGGAGTGTGACCGTAAGGATAGTTCAGTTCATTCACTGCAATTGAAAAAAAAAAAAGAAGAAAAGAAAAAAGAAAAGAGTAAAAAGATTGGAAAAGAGAAAGCCGGGAACCACATCCTAAACAGGGAACAAGAACAGCCTCTTCACCTGTTCATTACTGGTGATGTGAATCGGGCGATAGTTCAGTCTATCTACCGCAATTGAAAAAAAAAAAGAAGAAAAGAAAAAAGAAAAGAGTAAAAAGATTGGAAAAGAGAAAGCCGGGAACCACATCCTAAACAGGAACAAGGGATGAGCCTCTTCACCTGTTCAATAGACGTGGGTGGAGTGTGAATCGGGCGATAGTTCAGTCTATCTACTGCAATTGAAAAAAAAAAAAGAAGAAAGAAAAAGAAAAAGAGTAAAAAGATTGAAAAGAGAAAGCCGGGAACCACATCCTAAACAGGGAACAAGGATGAGCCTCCTTTCACCTGTTCAATAGACGTGGGTGGAGTGTGAATCGGGCGATAGTTCAGTCTATCTACCAATTGGAAAAAAAAAAAAGAAGAAAAGAAAAAAAGGCAGAGTAAAAAGATTGGAAAAGAGAAAGCCGGGAACCACATCCTAAACAGGGAACAAGGGATGAGCCTCTTCACCTGTTCAATAGACGTGGGTGGAGTGTGGACCGGGCGATAGTTCAGTCTATCTACTGCAATTGAAAAAAAAAAAAAAAGAAGAAAAGAAAAAGAAAAGAGTAAAAAGATTGGAAAAGAGAAAGCCGGGAACCACATCCTAAACAGGGAAATGCGGATGAGCCTTTCACCTGTTCAATAGACGTGGTGGAGAGTGTGAATCGGGCGATAGTTCAGTCTATCTACTATAATTGAAAAAAAAAAAAAAAGAAGAAAAGAAAAAAGAAAAGAGTAAAAAGATTGAAAAAGAGAAAGCCGGGAACCACATCCTAAACAGGGAACAAGGGATGAGCCTCTTCACCTGTTCAATAGACGTGGGGAGTGTGAATCGGCGATAGTTCAGTCTACCACTGCAATTGAAAAAAAAAAAAAAAGAAGAAAACAAGAAAAAGAAAAGAGTAAAAAAGGATTGGAAAAGAGAGTTGGGAACCACATCCTAAACAGGAACAAGGATGAGCCTCTCACCTGTTCAATAGACGTGGGTGGAGTGTGAATCGGGCGATAGTTCAGTCTATCTACTGCAATTGGAAAAAAAAAAAAAAAGAAGAAAAGAAAAAGAAAAGAGTAAAAAGATTGGAAAAGAGAAAGCCGGGAACCACATCCCAAACAGGGAACAAGGATGAGCCTCTTCACCTGTTCAATAGACGTGGGTGGAGTGTAATCAAGCAGATAGTTCATTCATCTACTGCAATTGAAAAAAAAAAAGAAGAAAAGAAAAAGAAAAGAGTAAAAAGATTGGAAAAGAGAAAGCCGGGAACCACATCCCAAACAGGAACAAGGGTTAAGCCCCCTTCATACCTGTTCAATAGACGTGGGTGGAGTAGAATCGGCGATAGTTCAGTCTATCTACTGCAATTGAAAAAAAAAAAAGAAGAAAAGAAAAAGAAAAGAGTAAAAAAGATTGGAAAGAGAAAGCCGGGAACCACATCCTAAACAGGGAACAAGGGATGAGCCTCTTCACCTGTTCAATAGACGTGGTGGAGTGTGAATCGGGCGATAGTTCAGTCTATCTACTGCAATTGAAAAAAAAAAAAGAAGAAAAGAAAAAAAGAAAAAGAGGTAAAAAGATTGGAAAAGAGAAAGCCGGGAACCAAAGAACCTAAACAGGGAACAAGGGATGAGCCTCTTCACCTGTTCAATAGACGTGGGGTGGAGTGTGAATCTAAGGCGATAGTTCAGTCTATCTACTGCAATTGAAAAAAAAAAAAAGAAGAAAAGAAAAAGAAAAGAGTAAAAAGATTGGAAAAGAGAAAGCCGGGAACCACATCCCAAACAGGGAACAAGGGATGAGCCTCTTCACCTGTTCAATAGACGTGGGTGGAGTGCAATTGCCAGTTCAGTCTATCTACTGCAATTGAAAAAAAAAAAGAAGAAAAGAAAAAAGAAAAGAGTAAAAAGATTGGAAAAGAGAGGCTGGAACCACATCCTAAACAGGGAACAAGGGATGAGCCCCTTCACCTGTTCAATAGACGTGGGTGGAGTGTGAATCAGCATAGTTCAGTCTATCTACTGCAATTGAAAAAAAAAAGAAGAAAAGAAAAAGAAAAGAGTAAAAAGATTGGAAAAGAGAAGCTGGGAACCAGACCCCAAACAGGGAATAAGGATGAGCCTCTTCACCTGTTCAATAGACGTGGGTGGAGTGTGAATCGGGCGATAGTTCAGTCTATCTACTGCAATTGAAAAAAAAAAGAAGAAAAGAAAAAAGAAAAGAGTAAAAAGATTGGAAAAGAGAAAGCTTGGAACCACATCCTAAACAGGGAACAAGGGATGAGCCTCTTCACCTGTTCAATAGACGTGGGTGGAGTGTGAATCGCGATAGTTCAGTTCATCTACTGCAATTGAAAAAAAAAAAAAAAGAAGAAAAGAAAAAGAAAAGAGTAAAAAGATTGGAAAAGAGAAAGCCGGGGAACCACATCCCAAACAGGAACAAGGGATGAGCCTCTTCACCTGTTCAATAGACGTGGGTGGAGTGTGAATCGGGCGATAGTTCAGTCTATCTACTGCAATTGAAAAAAAAAAGAAGAAAAGAAAAAGAAAAAGAGTAAAAAGATTGAAAAGAGAAAGCTGGGAACCACATCCTAAACAGGAACAAGGGATGAGCCTCTTCACCTGTTCAATAGACGTGGGTGGAGTGTGAATCGGGCGATAGTTCAGTCTATCTACTGCAATTGAAAAAAAAAAGAAGAAAAGAAAAAGAAAAGAGTAAAAAGATTGGAAAAGAGAAAGTTGGAACCACATCCTAAACAGGGAACAAGGGATGAGCCTCTTCACCCTGTTCAATAGATGGGTGGAGTGTGAATCGGTTGACAGTTCAGTCTATCTAATGCAATTGAAAAAAAAAAAAAGAAGAAAAGAAAAGAAAAGAGTAAAAAGATTGGAAAAGAGAAAGCCGGGAACCACATCCTAAACAGGAACAAGGGATGAGCCTCTTCACCTGTTCAATAGACGTGGGTGGAGTGTGAATCGGGCGATAGTTCAGCCTATCTACTGCAATTGAAAAAAAAAAAAAAGAAGAAAAGAAAAAAGAAAAGAGTAAAAGATTGGAAAAGAGAAAGCCGGGAACCACATCCTAAACAGGAACAAGGGATGAGCCCCTTCACCTGTTCAATAGACGTGGGTGGAGTGTGAATCGGGCGATAGTTCAGTCTATCTACTGCAATTGAGAAAAAAAAAAAAGAAGAAAAGAAAAAAGAAAAGAGTAAAAAGATTGGAAAAGAGAAAGCCGGGAACCACATCCTAAACAGGGTCAAGGGATGAGCCTCTACCTGTTCAATAGACGTGGGTGGAGGTAATCAAGATAGTTCAGTCTATCTACTGCAATTGAAAAAAAAAAAAGAAGAAAAGAAAAAGAAAAGAGTAAAAAGATTGGAAAGAGAAAGCCGGGAACCACATCCTAAACAGGAATGTGATGAGCCCTTCACCTGTTCAATAGACGTGGGTGGAGTGTGAATCAAGGAGCAGTTCAGTCTATCTACTGCAATTGGAAAAAAAAAAAGAAGAAAGAAAAAAGAAAAGAGTAAAAAGATTGGAAAAGAGAAAGTTGGGAACCACATCCCAAACAGGGAACAAGGGATGAGCCTCTTCACCTGTTCATTAGATGTGGGTGGAGTGTGAATCGGGCGATAGTTCAGTCTATCTACTGTAATTGAAAAAAAAAAGAAGAAAAAGAAAAAAGAAAAGAGTAAAAAGATTGGAAAAGAGAAAGCCGGGGAACCATCCTAAACAGGAACAAGGATGAGCCTCTTCACCTGTTCAATAGACGTGGGTGGAGTGTGAATCGGGCGATAGTTCAGTCTATCTACTGCAATTGAAAAAAAAAAAAGAAGAAAAGAAAAAAGAAAAGAGTAAAAAGATTGGAAAAGAGAAAGCCGGGAACCACATCCTAAACAGGAACAAGGGATGAGCCTCTTCACCTGTTCAATAGACGTGGTGGAGGTGAACGGGGTTGATGGTTCAGTCTACATTTACTGCAATTGAAAAAAAAAAAAGAAGAAAAGAAAAAAGAAAAGAGTAAAAAGATTAAAGAGAAAGCCGGGAACCACATCCTAAACAGGAACAAGGATGAGCCTCTTCACCTGTTCAATACGGGTGGAGTGTAACTGGGCGATAGTTCAGTCTATCTACTGCAATTGAAAAAAAAAAAGAAGAAAAGAAAAAAGAAAAGAGTAAAAAGATTGGAAAAGAGAAAGCCGGGAACCACATCCTAAACAGGGAACAAAGGGACAGCCTCTTCACCTGTTCAATAGACGTGGGTGGAGTGTGAATCAAGGATAGTTCAGTCTATCTACTGCAATTGAAAAAAAAAAAAGAAGAAAAGAAAAAAGAAAAGAGTAAAAAGATTGAAAAAGAGAAAGCCGGGAACTACATCCAAACAGGAACAAGGGATGAGCCTCTTCACCTGTTCAATAGACGTGGTGGAGGTGAATCGGGCGATAGTTCAGTCTATCTACTGCAATTGAAAAAAAAAAAAGAAGAAAAGAAAAAAGAAAAGAGTAAAAAGATTGAAAAAGAGAAAGTTGGAACTCACATCCTAGGAACAAGGGACAAGTTTCCCTTTCACCCGTTCAATAGACGTGGGTGGAGTGTGAATCGGGCGATAGTTCAGTCTATCTACTGCAAATTGAAAAAAAAAAAAGAAGAAAAGAAAAAGAAAAGAGTAAAAAAGATTGAAAAGAGAAAGCCGGGAACCACATCCTAAACAGGAACAAGGGATGAGCTCTCTTCACCTGTTCAATAGACGTGGGTGGAGTGTGAATCGGGCGATAGTTCAGTCTATCTACTGCAATTGAAAAAAAAAAAAAGAAGAAAAGAAAAAGAAAAGAGTAAAAAGATTGGAAAAGAGAAAGCCGGGAACCACATCCTAAACAGGGAACAAGGGATGAGCCTCTTCACCTGTTCAATAGACGTGGGTGGAGTGTGAATCGGGCGATAGTTCAGTCTATCTACTGCAATTGAAAAAAAAAAAAGAAGAAAAAGAAAAAAGAAAAGAGTAAAAAGATTGGAAAAGAGAAAGCCGGGAACCACATCCTAAACAGGGAACAAGGGATGAGCCTCTTCACCTGTTCAATAGACGTGGGTGGAGTGTGAATCGGGCGATAGTTCAGTCTATCTACTGCAATTGAAAAAAAAAAGAAAAAAAAAAAAAAGAAAAGAGTAAAAAGATTGGAAAAGAGAAAGTCGGGAACCACATCCTAAACAGGGAACAAGGGATGAGCCTCTTCACCTGTTCAATAGACGTGGGTATATGAATCGGGCGATAGTTCAGCCCATTCACTGCAATTGAAAAAAAAAAAAGAAGAAAAGAAAAAAGAAAAGAGTAAAAAGATTGAAAAAGAGAAAGCCGGGAACCACATCCTAAACAGGGAACAAGGGATGAGCCTCACCTGTTCAATAGACGTGGGTGGAGTGTGAATCGGGCGATAGTTCAGTCTATCTACTGCAATTGAAAAAAAAGAAGAAAAGAAAAAGAAAAGAGTAAAAAGATTGGAAAAGAGAAAGTTGAACCACATCCTAAACAGGGAACAAGGGATGAGCCTCTTCACCTGTTCAATAGACGTGGGTGAGTGTGAATCGGGCGATAGTTCAGTCTATCTACTTGCAATTGAAAAAAAAAAGAAGAAAAGAAAAAAGAAAAGAGTAAAAAGATTGGAAAAGAGAAAGCCGGGAACCACATCCTAAACAGGGAACAAGGGATGAGCCTCTTCACCTGTTCAATAGACGTGGGTGGAGTGTGTTTTTTTTTAAATAAAGGGAAAAATGATTTATTTATAAATATAAAATGAACTCATTGTTATTAAAAAAATAATGAGTGGTAGTTGGAGGAAATTAAACAATTAAACAATAAGTTTGTAGGTGTGTTAACTTGCCCAATCAAAAGTGAGAATTTGGTTGAAAATTATAGTCGCTAACAAAGCGCAATGTCAAAATATGACCCTTTTTATTTTTTTCTGGGTAAAAAACATGCTGGGACGATACATTATTGAAAGTTTTAGACAATAACTTTTAGATTTTTTAAATTCGTTTTTCTACTACCTCATTTGTTAAAGGGGCTGGATTGATTAGGTTAGAATTAGTTAAGAAAACTAGATAAGTATTGTGTGGGTTACATATTTTAGTGAAATAATTTTAAAGTAATATTAGAGAATAATTTATAACTGAACAATTGTAAATTCGTTAAATTTTAGAGAAAAATGTTTTCGGTGTTTTCATAAATCCGTTAATTCATTCCTACGATTTAGCAGCACCGTATTTTTAGAGAACCTTATAATTTGCAGCTTTTCATTCAGGCACAGAAGGCAGATGTCAGAGAATGATTTACGGATTTGTTTTTCTATAATTTTCGATTTTACTTTGAGGTTTTATTTGTATTTTTTAACTTTCAAAAATACGTATAAAGGGATGTTTGGTTTCGGTACGTGTTGTTTTTAAAGGAAGTTAAATGAAAATATCACCGCTTCTTTAATCTGTTCTTAGTAGATCCAATGTAAATTTTTTTAATAGTTGGATTTTCATTTGATGATATAGTAAACTAGTAAACAATAGAATTTGTTAGAGACCTATTTTCTAGTGAGCAATTTTTAGGATTTCGACAATTACATCCATTTGTATTATTGTTATTTCAATATTTGGATAATTATCGTTACTTTGGTTTATGTGCTGATTTGATAATTTATTTTTATGATTTTCAATAAGCTTTTCTGTTATATTTGTACAAATTGACCTAATATAAGCGTATTTTTAGTAAAATTTTACTGAGAGGATTATTATTAGGGAAATGCTTCTTTGATTTTTCAATTTTTATTTTTTCTGTTATAGTAATGTTTTTTATGTATTTGATATCATAATTTGTCAGGCCACTATTCCTTATAGCATTATTATAAAAATCGCTATGTTTATAAAATAACTATTCACTAGAAGAGATTTTTTAAGAACTCTATATTCTATGGAGGAGAGTACATGTTTGATTATACTTTCGGGGTGATTACAATTTGGGTAGATGTATAATAAATATTCGTTAGGTTTTATGTATGGTTGATAAGCATCCTTTACTAAGTTCAGTGTAACATAAAAGAAGGTTACTAATTTCAAATTAATGGTGATTATTATTTTAGGTTTAGACATTTGAATTCTCTGTGGATTAGTTTTCTAATTTTATCGGTCTTGAAATTTGTGGAATTTTGTACTATTATAAGGCCAATATTTTTATGTCATGTGCATTAATGTCATAGTGTGTGGTAAGGTTAGAGCAATTAAACCAATGAGATCGGAAGATTCCGCAAAGTCTAAGGCATGGATTGTAATGTCAAATTGGTCACCAGAATTATTTTTTATCCATTGTTCTTGGTTGTAGATAAGTTCTTAACTTATATTATCTTATCTTATCTTATCTTAGATAACAATAGAGCAATATGATGTACAGAAAGCTCAGGACATAATTAAACGGTTATTAATCCAGAAGTAATATATATATATATTTATATTTATATATATATATGGTTACATAAAATAAAGACAAGAAGAAAACTGTATCTTAAATCGCCTACGCGTTTCGTCCGTGATGGACTTTTTCAAGGCAGAAAGACGAAATGAGTTTTATTCTAAATTACGTATCTATAAACAAAATTAGTGTTGGTAACCACAAATACGCTCTCGAATCATTTAAAAAAATTAACGGAATATTTCAGTTTTTAGAATTTCTTCATGTGTAATTGCAAAGTCACGCGACGTTAAGATGAAGGGAATTTATTAGTTTTCTTCGAAAATTGTCCATTCTGTGTGTTTAGTATGTTCCAGAACTCCCCCCACGTGCAGTGCAAAAGCTATTTATTTTATTTAACCATACTGTCCATAAACTCGGATTAAAACTGAGTATATTTTTACACACACACACACACACACACACACATATATATATATATATATATATATATATATATATATATATCAGACGAGTAACTATTTACATTATTTACATCATTCAGAGGTTTGTCCTAATTTTATTGTCATATTCTGACGCTTCGGCCGTTGTACGTACCGGAATTCTAAGAAAAATCTATGATCCGTGGATTAAATAAAGGGTTTGATTCGAAATTGCCATGTATATTAATTGAAGAAGACGGGAGGGTACAACGGCCGAAACGTTGTTAAAATTACAATAAAAATGAGGACAACTGTCCGAACAGTGCAAACACTACATATATTTTTTCTAAACTGTTAAATATAACAGACAATGAGTCTAAACATCGTATTTTCGCTTTAATTTCAGGTGAAAAAAAGACAAAAATTGTCCAACATTTAGATATTTCTTTTATTATGCTGGTTCTAAGCTTTCGGCGCACATGAGTCATCTTAAGAGAGGTTACAGGAACGTTAATATAAATACATGCACCATCAAAGATTACTTTATCAAATGTTGACATAAAACATTACATTGCAACGATAAGAGTCACAGAATAGAAGACGCAGTTTGTAAATTTGTAATGCGGTTCTATGACTTCACACCGCGTGAGAAACCAAAATGTTTACATAATCATATGCTTAAACGCAATGTGATGTGTTGTGACCAGACTGAAATGTGATTTTATTAGGTGTGGTTTGTTTTGGTTTACTGTAGATCGCCTCCAATATCTGGGTTTACTACAACTACGCTCTCCCGTTGACTTACCTGTAACATTTTGAGTTCAGTTAAACATTTCTTAGAAAAGCATAGCTATGTAGGTAATATTAGACAGATTTTAGTCGATAAGACAATCATACTCACTCATACACGCAGTAAAAAGAACCTACAGATCATGATCTACCACATCTACCTATTCCTCGTAGCTCTTAACATCCCTTCTCCTGGTACCGCTCCCAAAACCTTTTCCACAATCCATCTGCTCAAGTCTATCAAGTATGTCAAGCGTTGCTTTCCCCTTACTTTCCTTCCCTCTGTAGGCGCAATTTCAGCTGTCTTTTTCTGATTTTAAGTAACAGTTTTCTTTTCGTTTCTCTCCTCTTCAAAGCCTCGTCATTGCTCACATTTTCAGTCCATGATATCCTCAGCATCCTTCTGTACAACATTTCGGTTGCTTTCAGTCTTACTCTCATCTTTTATGATTGTCCAGAATTCGCTGCCATATTTTTTTTAAAATTGTTTCACCCCAAGCAAGACGGTACCGCCACTGATGCGCTATATAACAGAGTTAAAGTTTTAGAAAAGAGGAGAATGAAAAAAAGACGAACAGTTACAGGGGTGTCGGAGAAAGGGCAAAAGAAGGATGTGAACTCAGGAGTGAAACCAGTTTCGAAGGTAGAGAGAAAGAAATAACATGATACACGGGGGGGGGAATGTAGAAAGGACTGGATTCATGTGGATAAGATATGGGAATTGACATCGCAGTTAAATTCCTAGAGGTGTAACTATCAGGAAAGCAAGTATATGGTAAGGATTTCCACAGGCGGGAAGTGCGAGAAAAGAAGCTGTTGAAGTAGAATTGTCGCCTGGATTTGGTTGGTTTAACTGTAAAAGGGTGGGTCCTAGTCGCCAGTCTGGATGCACGAGTAAATTCTTGTGGAGAAGGCAACAGTGACCTAAGTTTGTCGGAGCAGAAGCCATGAAAATATTTGTAGAAGAAACAGAGGGAAGCCACATCCCGCCGGCGAGAAAGTGGCTGGAGTCGAGCTGCCAGGTCGGGATCAGTCACATTACAGATTCACCTTTGGAGCCTGTAAAGAACACTAAGATGAACAGATATGAGAAGACAGTACTGGATTGTCATGTGATGCCTGTCCAAATCCATTGCTAGGAAGCTTTGGTCACTGTGTCGGACCAAGGAGTTATTTCCACCTGAATCCATCATGCGCATATAAAAATCAACCATCCATGATGGATTCAGGCGGAAATAACTCCTTGGTCCGACACAGTGATCAAAGCTTCCTAACAATGGATTTGGACAGGCATCACATGACAATCCAGTACTGTCTTCTTTATTTCCAGCAAAATCTCCTGTCTCTTAATACCTTACTCAGCTTCTGGAATGCAACCTTAAACATATCAATACGTCTCCAAATCTCAATGTTTAATTTTCGTCACAAAGTCTTAAAACATCTCTCCCTAGGTTTGAATTCTAGATTTTTCCAACATTATCTACATTGTTCGGACTGTTGTCCTCATCTTTATTTTCATGTATACGACGTTACTTCTTCGGTACTAGGAATTTCGATCCTAACCCCACATTTCGATCACTAGATGATGTCATTCTCATTCCATGTGCTATGCTACTTCCGGATGACATTTATCTATTTCCCTTTCACTCGACTCTGTAAGTTATTCGTTCACTACTGCTGTAGCCATGTATTGAACTCACAACTCTTTGGGTCAAGTCACTAATGCTAACCAAAGCTTATATCCAATAGGCCATGTGCATCTGAGGACTACATTTTCTTTCTGCATATTTTCAAGTGAAATACACTGAGTAGATTTTTTTTTGTTTTTGTATTACCCTTGACTCAGTCTGTCATATTCATTTATAATATGTCATTCTGTCTTCTTTATCTTTCCAGAAAGACGTCATTTGCTTTTCTTCCGTGTTTTTGTATATTTATTTTGGTATAACTATTCCGATATATTTGTTCTGGAATGCAAAAGAAGAACCACTATTTCTTTTTTAATGTATACTAATATTGCTACCAATAACAGAAATACGAATTGAAAAGCGAGACAGTAAACCTACTGGTAGCCGCCAAGACCAAGCCCTGAATATTAATTCTCTCTTGAACAATATCTACCACTAAGTATATTCGGACAAGGGCAAGCTGTGTGGCAAGGAGTGGGAAATGTCACACACATCATTAACGCTTGTGAAACGCTTGTGCACAAAAAAAGACAATCATCGCTATGATAAAACAGCCTATCGGTGCGGATGTAGTATACATGGATTTGACGTCGATGAGAAATGTTACTCCACAAGCCAAAGATGATCGGAAGCGAGTAAATGCAGATCTGGTGCGATTTCAAAATCAAAACAAACCGCATACATGAGGCGACCAAACAAGACATGACCTTCTTTGAAAAAACAAAAAAGCAAAATACAAACGTGGCGTCGAACATGTCAGTTTCAAAGAAAACAATATATATATATATATATATATATATATATATATTCATTTGGAAGTGAGTTATATCCGGAGCCAAGTTTTCAATACTTTCGGTATGTTTAGGAGATATATGATAACAGATTTTCCTACATTTTTCTAACGTACACGCAAGGGTTTTTACGGACGCGCGACTGGGAAATTTAACTACACCTATAGAAACATCTTAGGATCATACAAACCTGGATTAATGTGTTTCAAGATAATTAAGTAAATATTCCCTAATTTTGAAAATTTTCGGTTGTTTAAAAATATGAGTCGTAAATATCTCTGCCTGTACGTTTGAAAAACATTGGATAATCAATTGTTCCAACTGTCTGAAGATAACAAAAGGTTGAAACCTAGCTTATTTATATAAATATTAGTCACCCACATTCATGCCTGTTTCACAGCTCATCATTATGAATAGACATCCATTCCTTTCAGCTGTGATCGAAAGCGACCAATATGGTGTATGTCGGAGTGCCGACTCCATAGTCTATTATCGCATGACTGAGAAAAGGGGAAATTTCCAGGTGATATATATATATATATATATATATATATATATATGTGCGCTGTATACACACGCCAGCCACTATATAAAAATGAAAAGAATAGAATTTTTCACCTTAACTGAGAAAACCCAGCCCCGATGAGTGAAGGCATCAAAACGGTGTCCTCATGTCCGCATGAACCTTAGATAAAGTGACAAATTTCTTGCCCTATATCAACCACTTTATATAGTTTTTGTGTAAAGAATATTTCACTTTAACTGAGAAAAACCCATCACTGATGAGTGATGGCATCATAACGCTGTCCTTACGAACATTCGAAGTCGGCTTGAAATTCTTAGGCCTATACCAACCACTTTACGATAAAAAGAATGTAGTTTTTGTGCAAAGAATTTTTCACTTTGCCCGAGAAAACCCAGGCAAAATTTTTGCACTATATATATATATATATATATATATATATATATATATATATATATATGTATGTATTACGCTCTCACACCCTGATTGAGCACTCTGGAAGAGTGGTAGACTTTGTAAACAGTAGTTACTCCGGCATTTACGCACCGCTCATTCGATAATGAATTGGAGCACTCTAGCTATTGGGCGGGTTTATACGCGCTCGTGGCCTAGGGGTAGAATCGCCGACTGACGCCACTTCGGTCAGGTTGGGAAGCGACCGGAGTCTAATCCATACTGATGAGCTGTAATACAGCGAAACAGATCCGACTATAGTATATATATATATATATATATATATATATATATATATATATATATATGTGTGTGTGTGTATACATAAACAATTCCGATGTCCTAATAAACGAAAGACAACGAATCAAAACTTACTGTCATCGTAAAAGATAAGACGAGTTTTTAATCACCGCCAATAGACATTTACATTTTTTATTTCCTTCTTTTAGGAAATAAGAAGAACCACTAATTTGAGTGGCGCCGGGGTTTGAATTGAGCGAACAACAGTATAAAAATCGCCCTTTGATACTTCAACAAAAGGAGAACGTTTTGTACATAAAGTGAAATAGAATAGAATTTTCTTAGAACAAAAGAAATCTGTTGTGACCTACAGTTGAAAATGGTCGGTGCTAGAGAAACTGAAGTTTTTAAGGTAAGTTTTTGAGAATTCGAATCCAAAATATGAATTTTCAATCTCGTAATGACTTTATTCCCATACTTGGGTGAGGGGGAGGATTTAAAGAACCATAAAAAACAAAATCAAATGGAAATATTTGAATTTCTGACAAGTTATTCCATTTCAGTTTTGCAGACGTTATAAACAGGAGTGATATCGACTCTTCTATATTCTTTATTGCTTTCTAGTATATCATTTTTGTTTTTTCCCGCAAATAACGCGGTATAGTCTATTATTTGTGAGGTATTTGAGGTGTAATATAAGTGTTAAATAAGGAAAAAAACAGAAACATTATACGATGTTTTAATATACTGAAGTAACATGAAATTAGTAATGGTAGAGAGATTATATTCATTAGATACTAAAATTGTGTCTTTTGAAAGTCAGATAATGTCTGAATATTTCAAAAGATCTTTGCACGTAGGCATTTAAGTTAAAATGTTTCAGTCAAAATCAATTTTCTTAATCTTTGAAGATAAATTTTATCTTACCAGTTAAATTTACGACTGTATTGCAGTGTAACAATTCCACGTAATTTGGCACATTTCTATCGTCTGTTTATTTTATGCGAGCGTCGTTATTTAAACACGGACGTCACCCTGCTGAAAATATTTGTGAGGGTTATTATATATATACACACAAATAAATACAAAACGGTCTTTATTGTAACAGGGAGGATATATATATAGGATGATATAATTATTAAAAAAACAAAAAATAAAATAAAGTTATTATTAAAAAGCACACAGGCGGAAAGGGCCTTCATAACTGGGCGTAAAGTTTAACAAATACCAGTAAAGAGAATAAAATAAGCGGATGTATTACAGGCACACACACACACACACACACACACACACACACACACACACACACACATATATATATATATGTATGTAAAGACAATCAATGTGTAGTATGCTTAATCATGAGCAGTTCTAAACATCATATTTTGGCTTAAATTTCAGGTAAATAATGAAGACATTCAGTGTCTTTTATATTTAACAATATAGTTTTAGAAAATTATTTGCTGCCTCGATGCACTATATATATATATATATATATATATATATATATATATATATATATATATATATTAGTCTGCAGCCAGTTCTGTTTCGCAATGTCACAGTTCATCAGTACGGTTAGACATTTGATTGCTTTTAGCCAGGATTGAAACCTGACCGAACTGACATCAGTCAGTGATTCTACCTCTGAGATATTGGGTCTTGGTAGAAGAAAGTGGACTTTAGCGTGTTATATTCAAGGTAAACACACGTCAGTAGCCAAGAGTTTATATATATATATATATATATATATATATATATATATATATATATATATTTGTATAATATATATATATATATATATATATATATACACAACAGTTTTTATTATAATAGCGAGGAATACGCCTTCGCTCTATATATAAGCTTAATCTCTTCCGTCACTAACTTCAGTTGCTTACTTGTGGTGCAGTGGGAGAGCCGATTTTGAATTCTAGTTAAATTCATTGCATTTCAATACGCACAAATTTCCCTGGCAAAGTTATGAATCCATCTCTTCTCCCTGCAGATATGGGCTAAACAGCAGGAGGGATTGTGTTCTATAGCCTTTGTTAGAAACCGGTCCACCGCAGAAAGTAATGGCTACTTAATGTAGGTAAATCTTCCGCGCAATCAGTCATTTCTCTTTCAAGACATGATCACCCAAGCGTGAATCACGTGTGGCACTTAACTGACATGTTAACTAATTCTATATAAGGAAACTTGATGTTAAAATTTTGCTTGTATTAATATTTGATTTAATATATATTCGATGTATTCACCTCCTTTGTTTTTATTGAGAAATTCAAGAAAGAAGTCATACATTTGGTATAAACTCTTAGGCAAATAGCTTCATGTGCATCAAAGATATAATTTTCAATCAACGTTTGATTCGCTATAATTCACCGCATCGCTGTCAGTTAATGACGAATAGAAACGTGAAGGCAAATTAATAATAATCTATTTTGTGCATTAGTTTGCCCTCTTATTGAAATGCCGGCTGAGTTCAGACGGAGGGCAGCGTGGATTATTTTATTACGTAGATGATTAATATTTCTATTCTTACATTTATGATTCCGTACGTGTCCTTCATCATTCTATTTGGTATAAGGTTGATGCAAATGTTATCAGAATTTGCTTTTTCTCGGTTCTAAGACAATACTAGCAGTGTCTTCGAAATGTAATCAGCTCATGTAAAATCGCTCAATCATTGATTCCATGCTATTTTTAATACATTTATAATTCTATCACGCCAACCATCACGATCGTGCATTCATGTCAGAAGGTCATTAGAATGATATTCTGTGTCATTACATAGTAAGCCAACGTCAAGGTGGCTGCTGGGTGACCAACCCGTATCGTTCCAAAAGTACCGGAGCAGAGCAGTTGGTCTCTCTCGATTTGTTGAAATATAGCTTTCAGTGTGTAGGTTCCATCAAGTATAGAAATAATTTCAGTTAAAGTCCAACCAGTTGCGCGATACATTAAAATCGACTTTACAGTGACGCGAAAGAGTTGTAGAACAAATTTCAAGTTTCACATTTACTTATAAAAGTTGTTTAGAAAGAAACTCTTCATTTAATTTTAAACGAATTCAGCCGATAGATAGAAAGGGGCGTAAGACATAGATCACCGGATCTATTCAACTTGTGCAGCAATTCTGAGGACTCTAGAAGATTTGTCATTAGCAGTCATAATATATACAACATAAGATACGCAGATGATACAGTGCTGATAGTTAACACATAAAGAAAACTACAAGACCTCCTAGAAAAGGGAGATGAAGAAAGTCAAAAGAAAGGACTACAAATAACCTACAAGAAAACCTAATGTATGGTCATCAGCAAACGGAGGAGCTCGAAATGCCAATTAGAGGTTAGGGATACTAAAATCAAGCAAGTACAAAAATTTAAGTACTTGGGAAGAGTTCTAACAGAAGATGGAAATTGCGGCACTGAGATCCGAAGCCGAATTGGTATGGCCAAATACGCATTCCAGCGTGTATTAAGAGACAGCAAATTTTTGCTAGAAACGAAGAAGAGAGTTCTAACAGAAGATGGAAATTGCGGCACTGAGATCCGAAGCCGAATTGGTATGGCCAAATACGCATTCCAGCGTGTATTAAGAGACAGCAAATTTTTGCTAGAAACAAAGAGAGTACTAATTTTGTTATGAGATGCCTGTCCTTCAATGTAGATGCGAATGCTCAATATCATCAAAGATGAAGGAAAAATTTGAAGCAATCTAAATGTGGTTCTACAGATGGATGATGCGAATATCATAGATTGAGCATGTGAGCAATGATGAGGAAGGATGAAAACGAAAAGGAAATTAATACTTAGCATCTGGAAGAGACAGCTGAAGTTTTTTTTTTTTTTTTTTATAAGCGTTTCACCCCGAGCAAGGCATGTCACTGCCACTACTGTGCAGGGGGCTACGTAGAGTGGAGAAAGGCTGATTAAATATAGGAAATAACAGAGGGTGGGTGATAGGCGGGTGAGGATACCGAGAATGAGGGTTGGGTAGATGAGAGTGTTGTGAGAATAGTTGGGAGTTAGTGTGATAGGAGGTGTCTATTGACCCTACATTTAAACACCTGGAGATTGTAACTGTCGGGAAAGCAGACTTGTGGAAGGGAGTTCCACAGGCGGGAAGCGCGAGAAAAGTTCTTGGGATATGTGAGTAGGAAGGAAGGCTTAGAGAATGTGACACTCAAATGTCAGATAGCGAGGAAAAAGAAACGGAGGAAAGCAGCGGATAACATATTTGAAGGGCCCAAGCAAGTGGAATGCAGAACGGGGTTTGGGTAGGGTAACAGAAAGTGTGCTCAGAGCCACCAGTGATAGGGAGACGAGGAAAGCCATGATCGCCTACGTCCTGAAATGACATGGTACAAAGAAGAAGAAGAAGAAGAAGAAGAAGAAGAAGAAGAAGAAGAAGAACTTTTATGCACCGCACCACTCAGCAACTATCGCTCCATAATAAATTTCCCAGAGAGTGTGCAGTTAATTAATCTGAGAGTGCGGCAACATTCAGCGAGAAACCAACAGCAGGATACTCCTTATCATTATTATAAATGTATTATTATTTATTCAATTGAGCTGACTCGGGCATTCATGTGTCTATTACACCAACTTTCACAATCGTGCATCAAGTTCATTAAGGCTAGCATTATGAGTCATAACATAGCTGGTCAATATGGTAAGGTGTCCACAGAAGTTGGTCACTCGAAAGTTCTTGTTTTGCTCGTCTCTGTTTTGACAGTAGATTAAAAGAATTTCCATTTGATGTTGCATGTTTTAGAATAAACCCCTTCAGTTATAATATATTATATTGTTTGGAAAGTAATTGCAAATTTTAGTATACATCTTTTAATTGTGCGCTAATGTAGTATAATATTTGTGCAAAAATATATTACTAATTCCTAAGGATTAAAGTTTCTTCTTTGTTAATTTTATATCGATCTCGTTCAGAATTTAACTTAAAAAAATATATATCCCTTATCTTATCTGGAATATAGAAGAAAAGCAGCTACTCTTTGTGCGATTAGTGATAATGATTCTCAAACTGCTGCCAACATTAAATAAGCATAGGGTGAAGGATCCGCATGTTAAATGGTCAGTACGGTTTTGTTTTCTAAATTTCTGCAGTGAAGATATGAATCCGGAAAACGAAGGTAATAAACATGGCCATCGGCAATTGACAATAAGAATCTGAATGCAATAGTCGAAAAAAATCCTTATAAAAATGTTAGAGAAATATATCAGATAATGAGTTTTAACAATATTACGGACATTTCAGAAATTTTTATTTTGACCGGTTTAAACACTGTTTTAAATGGATTCATAGAGGAATAAAAATTAATTCTAAAATCAGACGTTATTTCGGGAAAAAAATGCAAATCAAAAAACAACTGATATGTCAGTATGTTGGTTATAAGAAACAAAACTTCTAACCAATGCTCTGCTTGAGGTTCATTGATTGCCTGAGTCGGGCACTTAAGAGCCATAGAAGATACACGCTTAGGTGATTATTTCCGCTTTGATCCAGTACTACTACTCAGAAAATTTTCTTGCAGTGGGTTGCCATTTCTTTCTGTAGTAGTCTGGTCCTGCTTTCAACCCCTAGGTCGAAAGAGAAATCTGCCCTGCTATTCAAACCCTAGCTGGAAAGAAGAAATCTGTCCTGCTACTTAACCCTAGCTAGAAGGATAATTCTTTTCTGCTATTCAACCCATAGCTGGAAAAAGAAACCTGTCCTGCTATTCAACTCCTAATTGGAAAAAGAAATATGTCCTGCTATTCAACCCCTAATTGGAAAAAGAAATCTGTCCTGCTATTCAAGCCCTGGCAGGAAAAAGAAATCTCTCCTGCCCTTCAACCCCTAGTTGGAAAGAAAAAAATCTGTCCTGCTACGTAACCCCTAGCTGGAAGGAGAAATATTTTCTGTTATTCAACCCCTAGTTGGGAAAACAAATCTGTAGTGTTATTTAACTCCTAGCTGAAAAAGAAATTTGTCCTGATATTTAACCCTTAGCTAAAGGAGAAACCTTTTCTGCTATTCAAACCCAAGCGGAAAAGAAGACATCTGTTTTAATATTCAACCTCTAGCTGGAAAGAGAAACCTGTATTTCTATTCAACCCCTATCTAGAAAAAGAAATCTGTCCTGCTATTTAACCTCTAACTTGAAGAAGAAACCTGTCCTGCTATTCAACGCCAAGTTGGAAGAAGAAATCTGTACTGTTATTTAACCTCTAGCTGGAAAAAAGAAATGTGTGCTGCTATTTAACCCTTAGCTGAAAGGAGAAAACTTTCCCGCTATTCAAAACCTAGCTGGAAAAAGGAATCGGACTTGCTATTCAACCCCTACCTGGAAGGAGAAATTTTTTCTGCTATTCATCCCCTAGCTGGAAAAAAAATCATTTCGGCTATTTAACCCCTAGCTGAAAAGAAGAAATCTGTATTGCTATTCAAACCTTTGCTAGAAGAAGAAATCTTTTCTGCTATTTAACATGTAGCTGGAAGAGGAAATCTGTCCTGCTATTTACCTTCTACTCGAAAAGAGAAACCTTTTTATGCTATTCAAACCATAGCTGGAAAAAGAAATCTTTATGAATATTCAACCCCTAGCTGGAAAAAAGAAATATCTCCTGCTATTCAACCCCTAGTTTGAAAAAGAAATCTGACCTGCTATTTAACCATCAGCTGAAAGAAGAAATCATTTCGGCTATTCAACCCCTAGCCAGAAAAAGAAATCTGTTATGCTATTCAACTCCTAGCTGGAAAATGAAAGCTGACCTGCTATTCAACCCCTAGCTTAAAAAAGAAATCTGCATTGTTATTTAACCCCTATCTGGAAGCAGAAATCTTTTCTGCTATTCATCCCTTACCTGTAAAAAGAAATCACTCCTGATATTTAACCCCTAGTTGGAAAAAGAAATCAGTCCTGCTGTTTAATCTCTAGCTGGAACGAGAAATCTTTTCTGCTATTCAACCCCTAGCTGGAAGACAAAATATTTTTTTCTACTCAATACCTAATTGGAAAGAGAAATCTTTACTGCTTTTCAACCTTTAGCTGTAAGGAGAAAACTGTCCTGCTATTCAACCTCTAACTGGAAAACGAAATCTGTCCTGCTATTCCACCCCTAGCCGGAAGAAGAAATCTGTCCTGCTATTCCACCCCTAGCCGGAAGAAGAAATCTGTCCTGCTATTCCACCCCTAGCCGGAAGAAGAAATCTGTCCTGCTATTCCACCCCTAGCCGGAAGAAGAAATCTGTCCTGCTATTCCACCCCTAGGTGGAAGAAGAAATATGTCCTGTTATTCAGCCCCTAGCTGGAAGGAGAAAAGAGAGATTAATACCTTTCTCAAGCTTATATCCAACGAATATTTGATTTCTCATTCATAGCCGATATCCAATGTATCACAACGCACGTACTCTGTAATGTAATAAAATATTATTTGGAAATAAAACAAAACACTAAAAACTGAAATATCTTTAATAATATAATGTTTAGGGCTTCACAGAGGAGAGTCATAGGTATTCTTTTTCTCTCTAACCAGAGCTACACTCGTGTGTTCTCTACAGTCGCGCTTGCTCCACGGCAAATATAACAAATATTAATTGAAATGTCTGCACTGCGTTTCGTCAGATTAAATAAGCACAGTAAGAAATCTTTATGAACGAAGAACACAATAATTCTTTATTGCACATGTTTTTTTTTATTATTAACAATTTACAAATAGCGTGGAGCCAGAGGTTTATGTGTACAATTGAATTTATTTTTCATTCTTCTCTGACCCAACATCAAATTAAGAAAATTGAAAAGTTCTTATTTTTTGCTATATTGATAACTGTTTTTTTTTTTCGACTGGGACGGTCTGCTTCGTGTTTTATATAATTAAACCTATCCTTCTCTTTCAAAGATAACTTGAATTGTTGTATAGTTGGGAAGGGGATATTAAAGAAAGCTGGAATTTTTGATGATCAATTAAATTATATAAATCTGGCTGACCTAAATTTTCTTTTTATCGATGTTGCTATTGTATTCTTAAAACAACCCTCACCACTCTCACTCCCCCATCTATCTATCTATCTATCTATCTATCTATCTATCTATCTATCTATCTCCATTTCTATTCGTATCCATCTATCTGTCTGTCTGTCTAGCTATTTAGGACACCTCGACGTGGTGTAATGGTTAGCAAGCTTGTCTCGCTAGAACTGGTTACAAATGAGTAGTGAGTTTGATTCTCACTGGGAACCCCATACTTTCGAACTTGTGCTACATCTAAGCGGCGCTACTAAATCAATTATTCGTATCCAATTCTCTTCGTATGTATCTATATATCTCCAATTCTCTTCGTATCTATCTATCGGATTTATTCACTTAACTGAGTAGAGTTATACCGACCTCGAAGTTTTGTGAGGTCAACATTGTGTTGTCCTTACTCCACAGTGCTTTTTTCTTCATCTGC
>JBBBDQ010028626.1:722500-747500 GCA_037127315.1 Ascarosepion bandense | reverse complement strand
CCAGAATCTACGTGAGAGTACCGTCTGGAATCTTTGGTTAGGGTTCGAAAACGAATATCTGTGGTTGTAAAGTCTCTGTTTGAAAGGGCCCGCAGACATACCAATATAAGTCCGGTAATTGTCTCTGTTGCTAGATGGAGAAATACGGGCTTCATAAATTACTTGGGTGGATATATATATATATAATAATAATAATAATAATAATAATAATAAATACACACACACACATATATATATCTATATATATATATATATAATCCTATATATATATATATATATATATATATATATATATATATATATTGTTGTGTGATCTCCCCATTTTCTATGATAATGGACTCAACTTGAGTATACATATACTCCTGCTATAGGCCATACGTCAGAACCGTAATAAACATAGTAAGAGATCCGTACGTAACTGAACAATACCGAAGTGTCAAAGAGAATACCGCGTCAATATTCATAGTAGCTCTGAGCTCTACTCAGTCAGAATAGTATTACACTGCACCCGTCAGTTCCGACGTGGACATACTAAGACTTGTATATATATATTCCTTATTAATCGTATTCCTGGATTACTAACCTGCGTTCAAGTCTGTAACTTTACGTTTAATATAACTTCTTTTTTTTATCTACAATATCTGTTTTGTTGTTCATTATATTCTGCGGTTCCTCACCCGAAATCTACAACACACATACGCGCGCGCGCAAACCCACACACACTCACACACACACATATATATATATATGTATTAATAAATATACATACATATTATCCTATTATACACACACACACACACACACACATATATATATATATATATATATATATAATCCTATATATATATATATATATATATATATATATAAATATACATATTATTATTAACCGACGTCTAAAGCACGACTCGAAGTTTCATACACTACGCTTACACTACCTAAAAAGGAAACAGTAGGAGTTGAAAAAAAAATTTAAAAATGCATATATATATATATATATATATATATATATATATATATTAGGACCGATTTATTTATCGTTGATTATGCATTATTAATTTACAGTGGAAACAAGTATATATATATATAATAAAAATAATGAAAATAGATAACTAATAAATAGATAAATAAATCAGTAAAAAAAAGAAAGTGAAAAGTTGTATCTCGTTAGTCGGGTTACATGTTTAAGCAAATATTTCTTTCTTTGCATGTGACTATTAATTAACTTTTTTGGGTCAATAAATTAGTATTATTTAGGTGTTTTAATGTGATTTTTTTCACACATCTAATTTTTATTTCGTTGTAAGATTTAATTTTCGCGATGATGTATCAGGTAATAGCTAGATTTTTGTCGTTCTCTTTTAAATGCCAAAATATTTACAGAGATCAGTGTTATTCTTGTATTTCTTATTACTTAAAATCAATTTATGGTTGTGCAAGCTATCTCAAGTTCTGTAGCTATATTTTGGCTTCGGTGTTGATAGAATTTTCCCAGATGCTGAGTGCTTTTTTGTAATCCTTGTTAACTTCTCTATGGATGGCTTTATTGTATACAATCTCATCGACAAAATATTCGTTTTCTGTCTTATTAGATTTGTTAATAAGTTTATCAGTTTTATTTATTGTAGTCTTTTCGCATATTTATTTGTAATGTATTAGTGGTGTTCATGAATTTGATTTTATTAATTACTGTAAATAAGTATTTTCCAAAGTCTAATAGCTCTTCATCAAATGGTGGTGTCTTTGTGGATTTAATGCATAATATTCAGTATCATACTTGTTGTAGTGCTCTTTTTCGTGTTTTGATAAGAAGCGTTTCCATCTCAACCTGTTAATGACTGACGGTTTTGTGTAATAGGTTCATTCTAAAATATTTTCTATTAGGGATCAAGATGTTTTTGGTGGAGTAATCCGAGATTATAAGTTCCATATTCCGGTGACAGAAGAGATATAAGGTATAAATGTAACATTAAACCTAAAATGGTGCTCAACAGTAAGGAGTAAATTATTGTTGTGGATGTAAATACGTATACAAATGTGTTTACGCAGGTACACAAACATATAAATATTTACCTGCGGACTAGCAATATAACCCGGCGTTGCTCGGGTGTAATGAAAGCTTTAAAACTAATCCATGGTCCTGGAGCTCAGACTCTTTGGACGTTGGCACGATAGACTAAAAATCAATAGTTGTTTCCAGTTAAAGCGAAACCGTAGACTGAAAGAAAAATGAATGGATGTAAGTCAAATTTTCATTTCCTGGTATCGATATCAAATAATTTTCTTTCGTCGTAAACTGAATTTTGAAGGCTAAATAAGTCCTCTGAGTAAATGGTATGGCTGAGACTAAGAACTACAATTATACCTACTTAGAGCCAAACACAAAGCAAAAACTAAAATAAAAGGGCTGAAAATATACAGACATACAAGCAGATAAACAGACACACACACAAACATCTTGTCTTATATATATATATATATATATATATATATATATTAACAATATATATATATTAACAATATATATATATTAATACATATATATTAACAATTTTCTGCACTATTGTAAGAACTGCAACCTTGAAACTTCTGAATATCGTTTCTGATGTCTTTGTCTATGAGTGTATCAAATTTGATTAAACTCGGACCACTCCTTCTATAACCCGACTTTTTGGATTATCGATGTTCGATATTTATCGAGGGTATCTCGACAAAAAAACCTAGTTAAGAACGCTCGCAGATGCTTATAGTAAAACTGTGTAAATTTTCAAGAAAATCGGTTTAGCCGTTTTAGAGTCTATAGGTAACGGACACACACACAGACACACATACATACACGCACACACAAAGCTCTATTTATAAATAAGTTTAGATTATTTTTGAGTGAACGTGGCTTCAGTTTTTTAATACAGTGGTAGTACTAAAAATATATTAAAATCTAGAAAGATTTTGTTGATAGTATTGCACCCAATGATTGCGTAGTGCCTGAAATACCGAGTTGTGCTTCAGTTGTAGAAATATATGCATAATTATTAGTATATGATTAATAGCTCTGTTATATTACTTTGAGCACTGTTTCATTGACACCGATATATATATATATATATATATATATATATATATATTAGTGTGTACCTGCGTGTATGCAAATATGTATATTATTTACATCCATACCTATATATATATATATATATATATATATATATATATATATATATATATATCTGTTATATAGATAGATAGATAGATAGATAGATAGATATTATTTTTTTTATAATTGTTATAATAATATCATATTGCAACACAAAAGTTTCGGTGTTCAATACACCATCACCAGGCAACGAAATTCATTTACCGGGTCACATATATGTAATGATAAGGAAATTTAAAATAACAAAATTAAATAAAAACAAAAAAACAAAAAAGAAAAACGCCATCATATTAGATGATTGCAGTGGTGTGGAAGGTTAATACATTTTTAAGGACAAAGCGTAGAGATGTTTACCCGTCAGGAATTGTCATTTGCTTGAAAAAGAATTAAACAAAACTGTAGGTAACGTATTATTTTTAGAAACGACGAGAATTAAAAATAAGACATAAGAGTAATAAAAAATAAAATATTTTTGTTAAAAGGCTTTGTTAATATAAAATTCCTGGGGTAAGCGACATGAGTCAACTTTAGCTTCCTCAAAAGAAGGTTTTCATTCTCGGAAAGTCATGCTGTGCATCTGGTGAGATTAGAAAATAATCCTGTATTATGAAATTCTGCCAAGTAACCAGACAATTAATTCTGAAAGGTAATGCTTGTAACTGGACGAATTAACGGCAGCAATTCAATAAAAGCGCCCAGAATTGGCGAAAAAGAAGTGAGTTGTTTCCCTCGGGATAATGCCAGATCACACATCTTTTGATGACCCGGTAAAAATTCTTGCTGCCTTGCTGAGATGCATTACCCTACCCAAATTCACCAGACATGGCGCTTTCATATTTTCATTTTATTAGGTCCTTCCAAAATAATCTCAATGGTAAAAATTTTACTTCTTTACCAATAAACCACCAAATTTTGGGAAGGCATGCCATTTTGAAATTCACTCCCGGATTTGATTCCGGCTTTTCCATTGGACAACCAACCAACCTTTCGTCGGCTCACGAAAAGGGTCCGTAAAATAATTTGTTTCTGATAACTGAAGATTATTTAAATTTTGTTTTTAGATGTTTCCTAGTTTTCTATTGGTCGAAAAACATTTCGCATCAAGGTGTGAAATTTCACGAGTTTTGTTTTGTATTCGCTTTTGAGTGTGTGCTAAGCAAAGTTGCAAATTCGTATCTTTTTAATTTCTAACAAAATAAAAGAGTTAATGTCGAGCATTTGAATTTTAAATCTAGATCTTGTTTTATTCACTACAGAAGGAATCTTTAAGTTGAAGAAAAATGAGGAACGGTTGAGTAACAAAATGGTTCATATTTAGATTAATAAATATTTAATGACATAATTTGGTTTTGTGTTTTATTTTCCTTTAAAAATAGGCATGACCTTTCCGGACAACCCAATTTAATAATTCTATCTATCTATCTATCTATCTATCTATCTATCTATCTATCTATCTATCTATCTATCTATCTATCTATGTGTGTGTCTGTTTGTGTGTGTGTGTGTGTGCGTGTGTGTGTTTATATTTGTAACACCAATCTCGATGATCGGATTCCAACGTGTCTTTTTGTTCATTCTTTTATTCTCTTTTTCATCCGGGTTCTTATTCCTTTTTCCTTACACGGAGGCTGATTATTCCGTTAACGGGGAAGGTATTGCATAAGAATAACCAGTGGAAGCAGTAGGGTTTCTGCATCTACGACAACCACAATATATGAGAGGATTAGCGAAATATAAGAAGATTAATATGGATTATTTCACTACTTTACAAAATGCCGTTCAAAGTCCTGCGGATTAGTTTCGGGTGAACGTGGCTTCAGTTTTCTAAAAACGGGGACGTGGTCTTTGCATCAACCTTTTGACAGTGCCAAAACGAAGACGTTACTGGTTATGCCTATTTTGATTAAAGAGCAAAGAGACGATCTTTAAACAGACATATTTGTGCCCTGTAGCTTCCGTGTTCATATTATTTTAGAAAGTTTTAATAAATCACCGAATTTTGTCACTTTCCTTTTTCCGGGTTTCCGAGTTAAATCGCCATCTTTTATGAAAAATCATTATATTAACGTGTATGTTGTTTAAAATGAAGAAAAATTCTCCACAAGTAAATCTAAAATAGCTTCTAATGGAGGTAGGCTCTAAATCATTTTTTTCGTGTAAACTTGTTTTATTTAAAAATTTCGTAGTTGTATTAATTCTTGAGACAGCCAAAGGTGCATTCCATAAGCTAAGTAGTATATCAAGAGACATGAATTTTCGTTAGAAACAAAGAAAAGAGCACTGAACTGTTATGTGATATCTGTCCGCTTATAAAACTGAATGTTTTTCAATCTCAAAGATGAGAAGAGACTTAAGAAAACAGAAATATGTTTCTATTGAAGGATACTGAGCATATCATGAATGCAACCTGTGAGAAACGAGAAAATGTAAATAAAAAAGTAATTTATATTTATTATCAGAAAGAGACCGTTAAAATTTATGTGGCAAATAGTGAGGAAAAAGGGTTTGGAAAATCTGATCCTCACTTGAGAGCAAGAGATACTT
Organism: Ascarosepion bandense; assembly: GCA_037127315.1. Taxonomy (NCBI): domain Eukaryota; kingdom Metazoa; phylum Mollusca; class Cephalopoda; order Sepiida; family Sepiidae; genus Ascarosepion; species Ascarosepion bandense. Next base: position 741,805 of record JBBBDQ010028626.1, on the reverse strand, counting down.
AAGAAAACGGAGGCTAACAGTTGATGTGTGTAACTAAATGAACAGCGGAATAGGGTTTAGAAGAAATAACGAGAAAACAAAATTTATTAGAAGCTACAAAGGAAGAAGAAATTGTGGAGAGACATGATCTCCTACGTCTTGGAGACAATGCAGACAAAGAAGCAGTTGAAGGTATAATTAAAAATTTCGTCTACAGACATTTAACTTAATTTCGTCTAAAATATCGGTCAATAAATGTTTAATTGACTTTAGTTATACAGTTTTTAATCTGGAGACTTTAATAATCTAGATGCTTTATAAAATATGTTAGGAATTCTATTGCAAGGCATCTGAAGTTATAATTTTTTCTGAAGTTTTTGAAGAAATTATATAATTTCTACTGATGATATTACAGTTTGCTTAAATAGATAACAAATGATAAAATATATAGTATTTATTAAAATTAAGAAGAAAAACGGATTTATTCCATGACTTTGAAGATATTTTGTTGTGATATACGAAATGTAATAAAAATGTATTGGGACTGGTGCTATAAAATGAGAACTACAACAGATAATAATTCAGCTTTTAATATTCTTCGAAATAGTCCCCTTCTGATGCTACGCATTTTATCCAGCATCGTTTCTATTGATGGAAATATTTCTGAATCTCCTCTTGGGATAGCGAGCAGTTGCTTCATCTTATTCGTTTTGATTTCCCTGACGTTTGAAATCTTCAAGTGAGATTTTACGAAAGAGGAAAAAAATCACAAGAAGGTGAGATCTAAGGAATGTAGCGTGTATTGAACGTAGGGAATGTTGTCATTGATCAACAACTGTTGCGCAAGCTGCACTGAATGGTAGAGTTCTCAATCACCAGACGCATAAAATTTTGTTCTTTTTCACGGACAACATCTCACAAATGTCATAACATGCCATGGTTGGACTCCTTCTTTTTTTATCTAACCAGATGAAGCACGCTCACGATGAAAAATATCTCTATAGTGGAAGAAAACTTTAAAGAGTCTCTGCATATTGCGTTGACTCGTTCTAGTTTTCTCCATCTCGGAGAGATTGGAAGCTTTCACCGCAAAATCTGAGCCTTGGTCTCTAGGTCATAGCCATAGACTTACCATTCGTCATCTGTTATGACCTGTTTTAAACAGTTTTGTAGTGTCGTGAGACGACCAAACCCTACACACATTACTTCCAAGCACCGCTATAAACAAGGGGAGTAAGCAAGAACGTTATAAATTAGTGTACATGCGAGACAAATTTCAAGGCCAAACTGTGTTCACTCTACCATAACTACAGTTCCGTTAACTTTTCATCGCATCATATCCAGGTACGAATCCGTATCGATTAAAATTCCTACCTTGGTGTATGGATCAGTTATATGTTTTTTCGTGTACGATGTAAGGAAATTGAACTTAGAATAGGCAGTGCTAGGATTAGTTTTGTCCAACATGTCACATTTCTTTCCCATGTACTGTAGTGTTTGTCTGTCTCTAAATATATTAATGAGAACGCACAAGAATAAGATAAAGTTTTTATCTCTTATATCATTTAAAATCCTGAATGAGAGAAAAATTTACTCTTTTAACCACCACAGAGAAACTTTTCTGCCAACTGTCAGCATGTTTGATGCAAACAAAATTAGTTCACTGGTGCAACTCCACAAGAATTTACTCGTGCAACTAGACTGGCAACAAAGTCCCACCCTTTTACAGTTAAATCAACCAAATGCAGGCGACAATTCCACTCTGACAGTCACAACATCCAGGAATTTAAATGCAATATCAATTCCCATCTCTTATCCACTTGACTCCAGTCCTTCCCTCGTCCTTTCTACATCACCCTGTATATCTTGTTCTTTTACTTTCTCTCTACCTTCCCAACTGTCTTCACAATTGTGTTTCCATCCTTCTCCTGTCCTTTCTCAGACATCCCCTGTAACTGGTTTGTCTTTGTCTTAACTGTTCTCCTGCCTAAACTTTAACTCTCTTATCTAGCCCTCTTCGCATCAGTGGCGGTAGCGCCTTGCTTGGGGGTGAAACGATTAAAAAAAAAAAAAAAAGACACTACTCCTCCTTTTTCAACCGGACCGAAATGGAACGAATATATCGGATCTATAGCTGCATCTATTGCTAGAAAGTGCTAGAAAGTTTTTTTTTTATGTCAGAATCAATCTTATACAAATCTACCATTCGTCCATGCATTGAATACTGTTGCAATATCTGTTCAGGTGCTACTACTATTCAGGTCAGTGTCCTCGACAAGGTTCCAAAGGAGGATCAGAAATGTTAATCAATCCCAATTCGGCAGCTCCACATCAATCACTTTCTCAACGACGGGATGTGGCTTCCCTCTGTATTTTCTACAAATATTTTCACGGCTTCTGACGATCTTATCTCCCTGGTGCCCCAACTACAAAATTTACCCGATCTCCTAAATTGAAAACTAGGTCCAACCCTTTGACAGTCAAAGCAGTCAAGTGTAATCTCACTTCTTCTCCATCATTTTTACTCGCACTTCCCGCCTGTAGAACTCCCTTTCGTATATTTACTTCCATGATAGCTACAATACCCAAAAGTCTAAGTGCAACGTCAACTGACACTTTTTTTGTGTCCCATCTTTTCTCCGACAGCCTCTTTTGTGCTTTCTTTTTTGTTCTCCTCTCGTGTAACCCTTGCACATCAGTGACAGAAATACATTGCGTAGTGTAAAACGATTATAAAAAAACAAACGACTCGCTCGTGGAACTCCTTTCCGTTTCCTTAATTCCCTGAAAACTACAATCTCTATAAATCTAAATACAATGTCACTTGCTATTTTTAATCTTTATGAATCCCGTTCATCTTTTATCATTTTTTTCAATACGCTTGGTACCCAGTTTTTTTCTCTCACTGTAACTCCCTGCACACAAGTGGCGATCCTGCTTTGCTTAATATGATTTTTAAAAAAATTAGTTTTCTAACATCAAACAATTATATATTGTCATGAATGCCTCTCAAGTGAGAAAACACATAGTTAAAACCAGTTACATAAAGAAAACAGTGCTACAAGTAATGTACATATTAGCTTCCGTCTAACATGAACGCGTTAGCAGCAGAACAAATATGAGTAAAGTGTTGATGTTATTTTTGTAGACTTAAATTTCCAAGCAAATAAATTGAAATCAGTAAGTCTTGAATTTATTTATTTTTATTATAGTAAGTCACTGGGCTAATTGCCATACACGATATATGCTTGGGCGATCATGTCACGAAAGAGACATGAACGACTGGACAGAAGTTTTTTTGCCATTATTTTTTGCGGTGGATGATTTGCCAGCCAAGGCTATAGAACCAAATCTGTCTTGTTACTTAAACCTTAACTGGAGAGAAGAGAAGGATTAATACCTTTCCCAAGGGTGTTTGCGCTGAAATTCGAACTCGGTTCCCCGATTTCTTTGATATTAAAAAACTAAAACACAAGTGAATATAAAATGTGCACAATGAATTTAGATAAAAAGATTTACATTAAGGAAAACAAATCAATCGACTTCCAAACTTCAACCTGTATGTTAAAATAGCAACTCGCTGTAATTATATGTATATTGAATCAATTCTTACTTTTGATGCGGGGAAAGATGGTTCATTGTGTCATGTTATACAATTTTTCTCACCAGAATCTATCTTACATATGTATAAGTCTACCATAAGTCTATGCGTGAAATATTGCTGCCAGTTATAACTTACTAGTAACGGTTAGGATGTCTAACCGTACTCTAACGAACACTTTATCAGAACTCTGGATATTGGCCCTAAGTATTGAGGCGGAATGTGACACAAGGTCGGATTTTACGTGAAGAATTGAAGCACGTAAACTTGGGCCAAAGGGTCAAAATTTACCCAGCCCCGCAACTGTGGGATCATGCACTATGCAGTCTCTATTTTTCTGAGCCGATTCTTCGTCTGTAGATAGAGCTTCGCCTGAGTTGTACTCCTCTCGAAATAGAGAACTTGGCAAGTACGTGTTCTATCTGAACTATAGATAGTCTCTCCACTGAAACGAGTTGTGACACAAGGCCGCTCAAGGCCCGGTTTTAAAGTTGAGAACTCTAATGCATACAAACTGTCCAAGGGTATAAATTTACCCAGCCCCTACAATCAAGGAATCGGGCACATTATTTTTATCAGTCGGGTCTCAGTCTGCAGACCGATCCCTGACTGAGTTGAACTGTGCTCGAAGACATAGAGTTTTTTTCTATTTCTTCTCAGCTGTGTTCACTTTCCGTCGACAGAGCACCGACTGAGTAGTTTACCGCAGAAAGTAATGACAACCTAGTACGATAAAATCTTCTGCCACGTCAGTTATGTCTCTTTCGAGACATGTCCACCATAGTATGACACTCAACTGACTGACTGACGTTTCTGCGGGATATATCTTTTGGGTCTATTCATAAATATAATTGAACGTTGCAGTTACATTATTTTCAGAATAAAACCAGACACCAGTCAAAAAAGTAGCTATCAATGTCTTTTTTAATAAATGCAGATATTTCAAGCTGAAAAAACCAAAACATGCTGCTGAATGACACTAAATATATATGCTCGTAAATCTAAATATACATTGACAATTCTACGAAAATCGAGTCTATAATAATACCAGTTTATCGTGAAAAAATAATTTATTTAATAATATTTCACTTCGTGTTTGAACTCGAAGCTATGTTATAACTCGAGTCCCAGCTTATAAATAAATACTGCCATTTTTTAAGCGTCGCTTCGCTTATATGAGATGGCCAGTGAGGATCGAACTCACTACTCAGTTGGTATTTAATCTACCGAGAAACGCTTGCTAATCATTGCACTATGTCGAAGTGCCCAAAACAAGCTTTTATTATATGTATCTTCTTTTTTTATTTTACCACTGGTGTAACATTATTTTTGGAAAGTATTTTTTCATTAAAAACTGTTCAGTTTTCTTTTTCAAATTTGTTATTTGCTTAAATCTTCTGCAGTAATACTTAACCACCTTATTTGTGGGAAAAATCTAGCGATCGCTGAACAAAGAAAAAAAATCGTAGCAATATTATCCTCTTCAAGTCGAGAGACAAAGGTCATATTTCCTGCATATCCTAATAATCTGCAATTCTTACCTCCCCCAACTATGTACATATAACAAACTGATTCAGTTATATGCGTCCTTGAGTGGTTCTTGTGCCTTGTACTGGGTGAGCAATTATTACAAGTAAAAACGTCTGAAATGGAAAATCGAGAACACTTAATTGGTAATTTTATTACCGTTGTATTCGGTGTACAATATGTATATAGGCTTACTGATAAATTATACTGTCAAGTCACGCTGAAAAAATAAATTACTGGTAAGCAACGATAAACCTGTTCAGTATTTAAATGGAAGAATCCTTTGAAAAGACATTACTGAGGGGCGTTTGCTACACATGAATTTGCCAATTTCGTCATGACGTCATGAGGAGATGCTGTTAAAAAGCGATAAAAATGGGACATTTTATGTCTTCTGACATCATCTAACTGAAGATTACATTCTACGAGTCATTCCCAAGACAGTGCTATGCCGAATGGCATAGACTCGTCAGGGAAAAAACAGGAAGGAGTCCGACCATGCCTAACCCAAGTCTTGTGAGTGAAATTGGGTAGACAGCTCCCTTTGAGGTGTCGCTTATGGTTGTTCTAGCTCGGAATTACAAGTCATTGTGACCGAGGGTTTGAGAGTCCTGGCCTTGTTCAGACTGTTGTTCACGCTAGATAACGTGCTTTCTTAGTGGGCTCTGTAGATGTTGAACAAACACAACTGTGGCTGAGCAATGGTGATTAGCTAGCCACCCTAGTAGGTGGGTATCCTCGACTACGAGTGGCCAGCCATTATATATATATATATATATATATATATATATATATATATATATATATATATTACGAAATATGTGTAAATTTACGAAAATGGTATTAACCGACATATTTGTTTATACATTATTTTTAACGGATACTTGTATTTGAGGGAGCTAATCTGTTAAATGAGGTTCCTGGGACACGTAATGAGGAAGGAGGGCCTGGATAACTTAATAATCACAAGTCGCTTAAATGGAAAGTGAGGCAGGAGAAAGCAGCACGAGACGTACTTGTTAAGTCTGAGCAAATGGATGGCGGAGCAGGGCTTAAAAGAGATACAAAGAGAAAAACTATTGACAAGAGACAGAGCAAAGTGAAAGTCCATGATCGCATACGTCCTGTTAAAACACGGCACATGAAGAAGAAGAATAACCTGTTTTTTTTTTTTGATAATCTGTTTTTTTCTATAATCAAACAGTACATTTTGTGGAAATCTAGTTTGAAAAATAGATATCTTCAGGTAGGCTCCGAAACTGCATAGTCTCATATTCCGGGCAGATGTTACCATTAGCTCTGGTGTATCTTCCCACACAACCACAGACGTTATCGCGGTAGACAACCTCAGAATAACGCTTTCTAAATACATATTTTTCTGATTTCTTTTTTAAACATCTATCCCTGCTTGGGATCATATTCTAATTTCAACAAAAACAATCGAAAATAATATTACGAACTTATACAGGGATGTACGAAATTGGTATTAACTGACGTATTTATGATAAAGTGAATATATAAAATATATATAATATATATTTCGCTCTTGTCACACTCAGGGGTTTGGATTATTTTTTCCTGATGTCTTAATATAAGATATTCAATAGCAGGTACATCAATATATATGGGTCCACTCGTAGTTATATAAAACCCATGAACATACGGTTTTGTTGAAATCTACTCAAAATTAATTTTCTGAACACCGACAATGACAGGCCATGGCAATTTTGTTTGCTACTAATTTCAGTCAACTAGAAGCAATGTGGTTGTTACAAAATTAAGAATTACAAGCAACCTTCTTCTTCACTTTTACAAAAATTCACAATGATGTGTGAAATTCTGGTTTTGCTAAATAGAAAAAGGATTGACTACGGGGTTAAAGAAAAGGTCGAAACTGGATTTCGCGAGATGTGAAATTGATTTTCTGAGCAATGTAAGCAATTTGCAAGATAAAAAGAGTTAGTGATCCAGTGTAAAAAAACACCAAAAAACTAAATGCTTATGAAAGGGGAAAAGAAGGTCAGCCAGACAGTTAGATGGGAGCAGCTCAACACACTGAAACATAACGGGAGAGACTTCAAGTCGATCCGGGCGTAAGGTCGCGTCGTATATTTGTTTTCTTTTCTCGTGTGCTCATTCCTTTCCTTCTTCTTTTCCATTTAAAGAAATCCTTACCAAACAAACGCTCATACATAGAAATATACGTACGCATAAACCCTTTCCAGCAAATTACTACTACGAACATTTTTACAACTCTTGATAACCTTAACTTTCTTACTGAACATTAACTTCTACCAGTTCTTGTCATTCTTTTATTTTAATAAGTTTCTATTTTAGCATACAAAATGTATACCTTATTCTTCCACACTGATTCACACATTCCAACCTGCTGATAACCTTCTAATGATAAAGAATAATACCCATCAGTTGTAGGGAGTTCGGTTATATATTTTCCTAACACACTAACCTGCTCCCATTCTATCAAACACTCTTCCCATCTGCCCAACCCTCATCCTCGGTATCCTTACTCATCTGTCACCTTCCTCCTGACATTCCCTATGTCTAACCACTCCTTCTCTTTACCTTCCCCTATGTAGCCCCATGCGCAATAGTGGCAGTGGAATGCCTTGCTTGGGGTGAGATGATTATATATATATATATATATATATATATATATATATGACACAAGGCCTAATCAATAAACATTAACTATCTCACTATAGGTTCAGCAGTACCGCAGTTAACTGTACACGAATTTACTTACTAGTGCATACCTTTTCTTTTATATGTGATGTCCCTTCTTGACAAAGACGATCATGGCCATCTACATTTTCCTGTTCAGCAATGCTTTTTGTGCCAGAGCGGAAAGATAAAGTCAAAGCTCAATCTTCTCCTTGGTTCTCACCTGCTACTGTTCTATACAATCATTTCTTCCACCTATACCAGTGCGGCAGGTCCGGTTATAACAGAAATCTCTTTGTCACCGCTGATAAGGTGCATGAGAGATTACTGGAAGCTCTCTAAGTGGATACTGAACAAGAGAAGCCGTTCGTCTCTTCAATTAATTTGAAATCTTATTATCCCCTGACAGATTTGCTCGGAAATCTTCTTCCAACTTCACACTCGACTTATCCGGAGTATATCTGCCTATTCTGAGAACAGAATCTCAACCGTCCATGGTTTCTACTATCACTTCTAAACTAGATTCATATAAAGCTTAAACATTCGACAACATCCCTGCAACTGTCCGAAAGAAATAGGGTTCCTGAACCAACTCTTCTTTTTTTCAAACATTACAACAAATGCATCGCTGCTTCTTACTTGCCAGCTTGATGGACTTATTCCTCAGTAGGTCCTGTCGAATTTTCAGACTATTAGTCTCTTACTATAAATGTAGCGGATTTAAATATTCCAATGGTAAAAGGGTGGGTCCTAGATAGTAATCTAGTAGTATTCTTAAATTCACGTGGACAGGGAACAAAGGTAAGAAAAAACTCATTAGAGCAGTTACCATGAAACTATTGATAGAAGAGAGAGAAGAAACCCATATAATGATGCATAGAAAGTGACTAAAATCGAGATGCCAAGCCAGAACCTATCACATTGCAGATCCTTCTTTGGATTTTGTCGAGAACCTACAGATGCATAGCAGGAGCACCCGACCAGATATGGGAACAGTATTCATGCACTGGCGAATGGTAGATTTATAAATATGAAAGATGGATTCTGACGAGATAATTTTTCTGGTCCGAGACAGAAACCCAAACTTCCTAGCACTAAACGCAACTATAGATAAGATATATTTGCTCCCTTCGGATCGGTTCAAAAAGTGAAGCCAAGAAGACGCAGTGTGTTGCTCTCAAGAAGACTTGCGTTAGCCATGTTGATAGCTAGCAGGATAGCTTCTCTATGGTGGTTACAGGAGAGCAGTTTTGTGTTGGGGGAATTTAAATTTACAAGCCATTTTCTATTCCAGTTAATTACTGATTGAAGGTCTGTTAAAAGACCAGAACAGCGTAGGACTTACGATAGATCCTTGAGAGACACCCGTGTTAAAGGATCTGGAAACTTGCCCGTCCAGAACGAATGAACAAAATGGAATAATGCTGCCATATTTGGTCTGCCGCTACTGCTATATATATCACGACATTATCAATAAAATTAAAAAAAAGGCCGGCTTCTCGACTTACTATTCCACTGACGTGGGATGACTTCCCTGTGTTTTTCTACAAATATCTTCATGACAATTGTTCTGATGAGCTTTCCTCCTTGGTGACTCGAGTGCATGCATTTAAGCACAGTACTAGATTGGCAACTATGTCTCACATTTTTTACTTTGAAATACGGTTGCATCTTGATAGATGTAACCGTATTGACTATTCTAACAACTTCTTTTTTCTTACTTCTCGCTTGTGAACCTACCATTTGATTTCTTTCCACCTACATCTGCAAAAACTTGAATGTAACGCCAATCTTTATATTCAGTTTTTTGCGAAACTTGTCATTTCTCTTGATTTCTTCTCCCTAAAGAATCTCATTCTCTTTAATTCCCAATAATCTTAAGTATTCTTGTAACATTATCGCCTTGCTTGGGGTGAAACGATTAAAAACCAGTTCCCCAAACTGCATTTAGCTAAATCGCTGAAGTACTATTAATTTAATCCTTGAACTTCTTCGAAGTAAATCACTGAACTATATTAACTAAATCGTTGAAGTATTAATTAAATCACAGCACTACGTTCAACCAAATCACCGACGACTTTCAACTAAACTGCTGAACTACTTTTGATTATATCGCTGAACTATATTAACTAAACTACTGAAATACTAGAGGCTCTGTAAGTGTGTACTGACCAAGAGAAGATTATCAGTCTCTCGTATATTCAATTAATTTAAATTCTTGTTATTCCCCAAGTGGTTTGTTCAGAAAACTTCTACCAACACCACTCTCGACTTATCTGTCTGATTTTAAAACAAAGCCTCCACTGATTGATATATAAGTACATATGTCCATGATATCTACTAGCACTTCTAAATTAGATTCCCATAAGGCTTGTACATTCGAAAGTATCCCTACGTGTACATCGAGCTACTTTTAACTAAATCACTAAACTACTTGAATAAAAATATTCAACTACTTTCAACCAAATCAGAAAACTATTTTCAGCCAAACCACTAAACTACATATAAATCAAAACACAAAATGAATTCCATTAAATAGCTGTTATCTTAAAAAATAATAACTTCGTGGATAATACATCTCAAAAACGATAAAACAAAGGCATCATCCTGTGACTCAGTAACACTCAGAAAATCAATTAGCAATTCATATATTGTTTTATATATATATATATATATATATATATATATATATATATGTGTGTGTGTGTGTGTGTGTGTGTGTGTGTGTGTGTGTGTGCATCGCAACTCCTGAGCAGTAAAGGAAATGTATCAGATCTGTTTCGCTGTATCATTGCTCATCAGTACGGTTAGACTCCGATTATACTACTATTATGAAAATATAATTGTTGTTTTTTAATACTCCACTATGACATGTGCATAAAATGAACTGTTCTGGTGTTCAGTTTTTGCGATATCTTCCCCATACTATTTTCTTCTTATCGGCTGGCCGAAGCAAAGGATTCCTGGCTGCCTGATAAAAATTTGCAAAGTAATAATAACAAAAGAACCATTCTATTTTCATTTAGAATTATCCAAGGGCAATTCATTCGAAATATAGTATGACATACAACATTTAAAAAAAAAATTGGGTTGGCCTAATAATTATATATAACGGTTTTTATTATAGTAAAGGATATATATATATATATATATATATATATATATATATATTCTTCTCTACTCGACGACATAATTACTGCAAAAGAATTCAATAATAAAGCACTGTTAAAGAGCGAACACACGGCAAGCGCTTTCATAATGTGTAGTAAAGTGAATGAACTTAGCCGATATTGTTTCGCTATCGTTCTCTCTTCATATATATATATATATATATATATATATAAATGCAAACCTATCATAATACTCGTTTCGAAAAACACTCCGCGTATATACGAGGAAGGAAAAATGGTTGTAAAAAAAGAAAGAACATCAGACAAAGCGATTTGGACCGAGCCAGTACGTAGCCCAAAGAAAAAATCCGAGACGAGTAATCAATAACAAAGCAGAGCAGAATAAATAAATTAACCTAGTGAGCCAACAAACCTACCAAGGTTTTTTGGCTCACTAGGTTAAATTTACTTATATATAACAGTGACGGTGATGAATCAAGGCTGTCAGAAATTTTATTAAGATGCTTGTAGAAACAAGGAGTTCTCCTATCCTTTTGGCAAAATATGCGATTTTAAATCCTTATGATGCACCCACACCAACGTATGATAACCAGACGTGATTGTTGAAATGTCAAATTAAATTCTACAGCAATTTTTACTCCCCAACATATATGGAACGTCATGAGAATTTCGACCAGGTAGAAATACAGCTTGAAATTCGACCTACAGTTTTTGAAAACATCTAAAGATATTTTTATAACAATGGGTTTAATATAGAATCATTCCATTTTTCAACAGATAATCCTTCACTTCGGTCCAGCAAGTCAACCTGATTCCAGCTTTTTAAAAAAAATGGCAGACAACTACGCCTTCGTAAAAAGTCCTGAATTATCCTGGTTCATCTCATATTCGTTCGTCAGCATCGACAATTAAGAAAATGAATATTCGTCTGAGATACAAAACAAAAAAATAAATATAATGCATCAAATATTTTAAGAAACGTCCCTTTAAAAATGTCTTCTCGCCTCCGACAAGTTTTGGTGCCTACAAAAAATTGCCACACGTGGTTGGACTTCCACAAATGTAAGTTCTTTTTTCATAATGGACATTTTAAAATTGTTTTCTCACTTCTATCGGTTTCGGAGAAAAATTCCTTTTTTTTACGTTGACTTGGGTATATCTTCTGAATTTTTCCTCTCATATTTTTCATGGTTTCTGATAAGCTTGGATAATCGATTTCTTCGAGCATTTCAGTTAGAAAAAATTCAGCTCAGATGTCATCAGAACTATTTTATGAGATTCATTATAGCCTTTATTTTCCTCGATTATTCAGAGTAACATTAACGTAATATAAGTCTACGTCTTTACTGACTGAGCAACGTCCATCGTTTTCTTTACATAGTTTAAATCTTTTGTAGAAGTGTCTTCATCCTTCCAAAATTTTGTAAACCCTTCGAATCTTATTCAATTTAATTCGAACAACCGACACCTACACCAACTACTTTCCAAGGGTCCACCAAAAATATTATTTCAGTCATGGCGACCAACAAAGTAATATGGCCACCTCATCTCATCAACCATAGTTCTTCGCTGCTGCCAGCTTATAATGGGATTGATGCTTCCACAAAGCTTTTCGAATTATAATTTATTTTCGAAGTCATTCTCATTCCGTACTCAACTCATCGGCACACTCATCTCTTCTCGGCTGCTCAGAGAAACTCAACATGTCAACTCAAAGACATTTCTCGCTCATTTTCATTCAACACTTTCTCTGGGACTCACAACGATTTACAAACGCCATATTCTGAGACGATGGAAACTCAACAATCACAAGCACTATCAACTATGTCAACACCACAGCAACATAATAAGACATTACTGGCCTGCAAAATGTAAACAATATTTCTAGACTGTGGAAAAGAACAATTACAAAAAAGTACCTTGCTACAATTTTTCTAATTTCCGTCGGGGTATAATAATCAAGAGTATTTCCACACAACTACATTCATTCATTGTACATATACACACGCGACAATCACGTGATAATTTTGCTTTCCCGCTCTTTTACGGGATGTATATATAGCAAACATGTGGTACACCCAGGAGAGTTGTAGCAGAAGCAGCGAACACAAAAGAAAGGCAGTTCACAGCTGCCCCCAATAGAAGCATGCTATTGTTCGCGCTCTTCAATATCAAGCAATTCTCTCCCACACCCACACTAATTGCAAGACGTAGATGCTTTTTATTTCTTTAAATAACACTTGTACAAATTACTACAGTTGGCACAAGAATTTTAACCCACACAACATGTAAAGACCAACTCATTTTCTCTTACTAATCATTCTTATAAATTTAACAAAGATGAACTTATTCACGGACTCAGAAATTTTCACCAGACTTCTAACAATATTATTCCTAACCCAACTTACATATGACACTGAATAATCTTCCAGCGACAAAGAACTTTACAACTTATCTCAATTGCTGTAACACAATCTTATGCAAAAAATGAAAGTCAATTTAATCAGGCACATTCAACGTCTGTATGTAATTCTTGTTATTTATTAATACACTTTTTACAATTAATGCTTTGACTATTTTATTCAATGTTCCATTTGCTAATTTCATGAATGATTTCACCCGTGTAAAATAATTGTTAAATTGCAGGAATTTAGTCAGGAAGTTCTTTGGGAAATGGTCTTGTGCCACGTAAAATTTAAACCTAAATTTCTATGCATATGAGGCCCCAACATCCTAACTGGTTAAAATTAAAGATCAAACGCACGCAATTTACCGTAAAACAAAGATCCGTGCCTGTGTTATCAAAATTGATGTCGCTTAGATTACGCGCTGTTATTTTATCTGTTATCTTATTAAAAAAAAAAACAAAAAAAAACATCACCGTCATTTCTGTTCTCAGTATATGTTTTAGTAAACATTAAAAATTTAATTTGTACGGTCTGTTCTGATAAGCCATTCTCATGATGAAATTCACATTCACTCATGTTTATTTTTTTCAGTTTAATTATTTTTCTTTTCATCTCAGTGCGCATGTCATTTTACATACCATAACTTTTAATCAATGATCAGGAATTAAGTTTTTAGATGACCTGAGCAACGTAATAATTTCCTCACAACTTTGCAATAAATATTCAATATACGTGTATCCTATAAATCAGTGAATATATTTCGATTTTTTATAATTAGCGATTCTGTGTTTCTTATAACTTTCGTTTTTTTTTTTAATATTTTTCTCATGGTTAGAAAATCAGTGTTTCCTTTTAACTAGCTATTCTGTTTCCTTTTTTTTAATAGCGATTTTGTGTGTTTTTTTCTTTATAAGTTACAATTCTTTGCCCTGCGTTTCTTATAGCAAGCGATTCTGTGTTTCTTATAGCCAGTGATTCTGTATTTACTATGTTTCTTTTAACCATCGATTCTGTTTTCTGTGGGTTTCTTTTATAGCTAGTGAGTTTGTGTTTCCTGCATTTTTTTATACTTATCGATTCTATGTTTCCTGTGTTTTGTAGCCAGCGATTCAGTGTTTCCTGATTTTTGTAGCAGTCGATTTTCTTTCCTCTGATTCTTATAGCCAACAATTCTATGTTTCTTATAGTTAGTGATTCTGTTACTCATAGCCAGCGATTCTCTGTTTTCTGTGTTTCGTATAACCAGCGATTCTCTGTTTCTTACAGCTAGCGATTTTGTTTTCTGTGTTTGTTATAGGAGGTGATTCTTTCACCGTGCATCTCATAGGACTTATTTTGTGTCTTAGTAGGTTTGATTCACTTGTTGGGGTAACTATTGCAAAGTTAATTTGTGTGAGTGTTATTTAAGGAAATAAAAGGCATCTACATGCGTCTTGCAATTAGTGCGGGTGTGTGAGAGAATTTTATAAGGCGTTCTCTTATTCTTGTGTATCCTAAAATTCGTTGATTTTTTTTTTTTTTTTTTTTTGCGTGGATAATATTATCCAATACTTTCATTCCAATTATTCTGAATTATATGCATATATAGATAAAAAAATATAAAACATTCTAAAATAGAAACTTGAATTTAAAATTAAAAAACAAACAAACAAATTATACATAAAGAAAAGTAAGACTTCGATTTTAGCGATCAGAATTTTCTTAAATTACAGCCAAACGCGTTTAAGCCGAATTTAAAAAACGTCCGACTTTTTGTTTGAAATGTTCGCATGTTCAGATGTTAAATATTTTCTAAAAGGAATCAGGCGCAGAGCGAAATATTTCTGTACCACTTGGATACTGTCATGTTAAGACAAATTTATAACAAAGTAGAAAAATTGTTGCCTGATACATTTTCGTCTTCATCGGAAAAAAATATGTTTGCTCTGATTTGATTACATATGCTCATGAAGAAAAGAGGACGCTGAAATTTTAAATTTAATTTTTGAATTTAAAAAAAAAATCTATGTTTGAGTATAGGGTCTAGGAAATTTGAACAGTCTGAAAGTGAACCGCCCGAAAAAATAGTCACATGTGAAATAAGTTGCTGTTTGATCGTCATTTGTATATCACAGAAAAGTCATTTGCCGAGAAAATACTTTCTCTTTAAATGTATCATTAATATTATTTTAATCTTTCATCTGTAGATATTCCGTAAGTTTGACGCTATAAAGAGATGGTTAATGTGTTTTTGATTCGGCCTTGTGTCATACATAACCGAACTCCCTACAACTTACTATTATTCTATATCATATATTGGCAGCAGGTTGGAGATTGGAATGTGTGGATTTGTGGAAGAATAAATTATACATTTTGCATGTTTGAATAGAAATTTATTATTGGAAAATAATATGAACTGGTAGAAGCTAATGTTCAATGAGAAATATTATTAAGAAGTTAGGGGTAGATTTCATAGTAGTAAATTGTTGAAAAGTGTCTATGTGTACGTAGGCAGGAACGTTTGTATGTATGTATGTATGAGCGTTTGTTTGGTATGAATGTATTTTAAGTTATCGCTCAGTGTGAATGGTAAAAGGTAGGATGTGAGAGGTGGACGATGGAGAAGGAGGTGAGAGAAAAAGAGAGAGTCAATAAGAATACGGTCGCTTGAAGTTTGTCAAGGTTGCGTGTTAAGTTCGCTCATCTTAACTCTCTGGCAACAGTCAAGCTTGCTCGGCTTTTATTCCATTTGGAAATTCACTCCCGGATGTGATTCTGGCGTTTTCATTAGACGATAAACTTTTCGCATCGAGGTGTGAAATATCGCGCGTTTTGTGTGTGTTAAGCAAAGTTTGTAAATTCGAGAAAATTCGTTTATTTCGAACAATGAGTCAGGTTTGAATAACTTGTTTTGTTCACTACAAGTTCATGTCTATTCTGAGATTTGTTATCCAAGTGTTATGAGAACACCTGCTGAACATCTTTTCTTCAGTCACGTGTATGCACCAAATGAATTGCTATAATGAGCTTCAGGGATTCATTGCCTAGATTTGTTTTACAATTTATTTTTAAACTCAAATTAATCATGCAGAATAAGGGTATTTTATATTCAAAAACGATTTTAACCGAAATAAATAACACATCTCCGCAAACAATCATTAAAATTAAAGTCAACAATGAAGGTCCGCCTAAACTTCCGACAATTTAAAAATGTCCTCTTTTTATGCACTTAAATATGAATTTAAAAATTGATAATTAAATATTTATAACCATTCTGTTTGCAAAGAGGAAAGAATGCTAACATCAGAACCTTGCTTAAAGAGTAAAAATCATGCATTTATCTCCCTTGATGACACAAGGAAAATCAAGAGTTCTCTTATGTTGAATACTGTATTATATTACTGCAAAAAAAAAAAAAACTGAATATCGTTTCCAGAGGTATGATTAAGTGAATGGCCCTTGAGTAATATGATGATTTGAAGATGATTTCCATGTTTTAAGAAATTATTTTGGAATTTGTGTCTAAAATGTGTTTTCTCGTGATACCACGACAAAACGTTGGGTTACACAGCAGGACGGACGGATCTCTGAAGCTGGGGTTTGAACTGAGAATCATGAATAACTGAATTGATAGTGGGAAGAGCGTAATGCTAGCGTCTTCAACAGAATAACATATCCTGTAAATACACAGTGTGAGTAGCGTAGCAGTTTTCGGAGCAGAAAGTTACATCGGCGTGGTGACTGAAAATTCCTGGGTATGACAATAAACTACACCAGGCAGCAAGCCCTTTGATCGGAGATTAGATACTTTGAAAAGTATTTAACTGATGTTCTTCCCAGGCCCACTCCTTCGTGGGGCGGTAGCACGAGTTAGGGTCCCAGTTATGTAAAAATAGTGAAGCAGAAACAAAAACAAAATACTAAAATTATAATAGAATATATAAAAGTATATATTTATAGTAAAAATACCAGTATTTGTCTACATATCTGGGATGATGTATTTATTTGTACGATTTACATTGTTCGGATGTTGTCCTCTTCTTTGTTGACATATTAACCACGTTCCCGCCGTTGTACTCTCGCAACTTTTTCAGGTGATAGGAATTTCGAACTGAACACTCTATTTCCTTCGTCGGGGTGGATTGTTCTAGTTCTATTAATATGCCTCTTCCAGATGTCTCAGTATCACTTAACTCTTTTTAACTCAACTCTCTTTTTCAGTTCACTTCTGCTGTATTAAGCTCACTAAACTACAATTTCTCGACACATGACCCAAGAAAAAAAAGATGGTTGAATCCAATGATGGCAAAAGAAAGCAGTCATGGCTGTCAGACAATGTTTGCAATTACATCACACTAACTCCCAAGACTGCAAACCACTTGTTCTTTATGTGCTGAGCTCAATTGAGCGAGAAACTAACAAAACTCCTTGTAATACCAAAGATGAACTGAAGGCAAGAATTATAGCAGCATTCACTAAATTAAACAAGGAGACCATCCAGTAGAAGTGCATGAGATTTTGAAATAATGTTGCAGCATGGTTGAAGCCAACTGCAATTTTATTGAATAAATTTACTCTTTAGTATTTCAAGATATTTTTGCGTAATTTTGGTAAATATATCTGTTCAGATGAGGTATCACTATTATTTCAGTTTTTGCTTCATTTAGACGACAATTTATCCATTGCACCGTTATCCTTTGCATATATTTAAATTTTTTTCTATGGTCCTACAGTTTCCATTTTTGAGCTGAGGACTAAGATAGCGTTGAAACTGTCGCTAATGATTACTGCTTCAAGTGATTTCAGCCACTTCATAATCAGATTCAGTTTTTGTTATAAATCATTTAATCCCAAGAAAAATAATAAAACTACTAAATCATAAGGGGTTATTGAGTGTGAGAGAATATGAGAAAAAACGCCATTAAGTAGAGAGAATAATAAAAAACAAACAAACAAACAAGAATCAAAAGACAGAAGATAACGATTTTCATTGCATTTAGATTTTGGCTGATCAAACGTGACAGGGAAGCAAGAAGCAGGAAGAGAGATCCACGAGAAAGAAATGCGAGATAATAAACTATTAGTATAGTATTTACGCTCACATCTAGCCATTCCATGTGTAAAATCTATTACAGCGCTTAAAGATACAAAGGAGGGAGGATGGTTCATGATAACAATTACCATGAAAATATAGAAAAAGGCACAGGAAAGCTTTATAGAAAAGGCACAGGAAAGCTATGTTACGGCAGTGGGAAAGTGAATGAAATCTAGATGACAGATCAGGACTAATCATATTGCAGATTCTTTGTATTTTATTAAATGAATTTTAAATATATAGCTGAAAACACAAGACCAGATGTGACATCAATATTCAAAGCATAGACGAATAGTAGACATATAAATATGTGAGACAAATTCTGACGCAAATCATTGTCTCCCACAAAACAGTGAAACAAATTTAAAGCGATTTATTCAAGCAGTTTATTCAATATATTCATTCCATTTCATTTCCGATGAAAATGTTAGCATGAGAAGGAACTCAGCTGGTGGTATGCCATGCCGAGAGAATTCGACAAAGGGTTCTTCTCGATTAAAAGAGAGGTTTCATTTTAGATGCTTTAAAATTAACAAATCAGTAAGAATTCATTCCTTTCCACAGTTAACAACAGATTTTAAAGTTGATCTCAACGAAACGATCAGACGTTGTATTGAAAACGGAGTAAATAATTTTGTCTTCAGCATATATATATATATATATATATATATATATATATATATATATATATATATATATATATATATTTCTAATCATTTTACCCCAAGCAAGGCGGTACAGCCACTGATGTGCAGAGAGCTACATAAGAGAGTTAAATTTTCAGGCAGGGGGAGAGGGATGAGAAAGACGAACCAGCTACAAGGAGTGAAAGAGAAAGGGCAAAAGAAGGATGTGAACCCAGTTTCGAAGGTAGAGAGAAAGGAAAAGAACAAGTTACATGGG
>JBBBDQ010028626.1:597500-717500 GCA_037127315.1 Ascarosepion bandense | reverse complement strand
TATATATAATCATATATTTATATGATTATATATATATATATATATATATATATATATATATATATATATATACAAAAGTAAAGCCTATTTACTCGATGATATCCATTTAGCCAGGCATTTGGTTATATCAGTAAAAGGAATCTTTCATCTTCAATCTAACGTAGATTACATCTATCTTTGTCTATATTTCCAAGACATCATCAAAAGAAATTACGGATCTTATTTCTATTTTCAATCTGTCAGTCCAGGTTAAGTGTTGGATACCAAATGGGGATATCCAAGAATGGCAGATTGGTTTTACAAAGGCTTTCATTACATTAGGTAAAATATTTCGAACCAATATGTTATTTATTTGTAGCCACCAAACTCTCTGTTTGTCTCTCTCACTTATTTCATACCTGCATTCTCATATTCTCTCTCACTCCCTCTCCCTCTCTCTCTCTCTCTCACACACACACACACACACACACACACACACACACATACACACATTAACACACTCGTGAGCGCAGGCGCAGGCGCGCACACCCACATGCGATAGATGAACTGACGTCTAAATAACGCAAAATTGAAATAACGCTGTCATCTTATTTTAACAGTTGTTTTATTAAAATTACACAGAAATATCTGGAAATAGTAAAGAGTAAGTTTATTTAATAAATTTGCCATTGATTTGAGCCACGGCCTTCAGACGACTTCGGAATCTTCTGCATCACTTCTGAACTGTCTTCTTTTATAAGTTGATTGGACACCTTAAGGTGGTGTAATGTTCCACAGCATTGTCTCGCTATAATCATTACAGTTTAGTAGTGATTTCGACCCTCACTGGGTGTCCCTTACTTTCAGCCTTGTGCCATATCTACGCTATGCTTAGAAAATAGCCTTTTTTATAAGTTGATTAATTTTGCCTGAAAGAAAGGAGAGTGTATATTCAATGCTATTTCACACTCCACCCACGTTTATTGAACAGGTGAAGAGGCTCATCCCTTGTTTCCTGTTTAGGATGTGGTTTCCGGTTTTCTCTTTTCCAATCTTTTTACTCTTACGTAGCCCCCTGTGCATAAGTGGCGTTATCGCCTTGCTTGGGGTGATATGATTGTACTTCATCAAGCGATGGTTAGTTAGTAGTGATAAAAATGATTTTCATGGAAATTTCAAAACAAATTCGTTACCTTTTTTCCAACAGTTAAAGGAGGACATTTAACCAATTGCTTTTTAATTTCCTCAAAAATCATTTTTATGAGCAGTTACCAACCATCGCCTAACGAAGTACAATTCATGGTACTGAAACATGATGAGTTGTGTGTAGTGATACAAAATGCTTTTATTATAATCATTTATAATAAAAATAGCTACCTCCACTAATTCGCAGAAAAACAGCTAGCGTAATGAAAGAGGCCACAGAATTAAGGAAAATATAGTTTTATCGTCAAAATATTGACGTTATTATTAAGAGGAAAGATCAAAGAATTTTTAAAATTATTTTTTAAATTTTTTTCATTTTTTCTAACAGGTTAGAAATTTTGTTAAAATGCTTGTTTTGTTTACGTCATCGCCTTCTATAAAGTTTAACATTGATTTTTTTGCGCGTTTTTTCCGTTGAAAACACATTTATTTAAAACTTCTTGTAAAAATCAAATAATCGTCCGATTCTAATGAAATTTTCAGAACTTATTCACAAATGAATTTATTTTTGAAATTCCTTTTTTTAGGAAATATTGGCATTTTTTTAAAAATGTGTTACTTTTTAATTTTATTAAATTTTGCACAGAACCTTCTTATTTGTTGAAATTATTTTTTTTGTTAAAAGTACGAGTCATTGGAGGTTGTAAATCAATTACTTCTTTTTTCAAATTTGTACCATTTAACTGAAAATCTGCGCTGAATTGAAAAACAATGAATCCGATAAAACTATGATATTAATTAATTAGAAAATCGTTTAATTTTTTTTTGTAAATAAGTAATATTAAGGACATTATTGTCTAAAGAAATAATTTTTTTCTGATGAATAACGAATTTTCACAAGAATTTTTTCATTTGTTTTTACATTTTAATTATAATAATTTATAATAGTTTAAAATCTTGTAAAATTCTGTATTGGGGTATTTATTGGATGTGATATAGTAATTAAGTGGAAACGAAATTTAAGAGCCTAAAATTGCAAAGATTAATAAACGTAGTTACTCTTCTCTATTTTTAAAATAATTATTACGTTACTTAATTTTTACCTTATTTTAATGTATGGTAGACTGAAATTGCCATTATTATGAAAAAGTTAGATAATTTAAAAGTTTTGTCCATTCACTTAGATTGATGAAAATTCTCATTTTATGGTCATTCGTAGCAGCTGTCATCACCTCGTCAGTCAACAGTTCGTCAAACGTTTGATCGTGTGAACCTGACCAATCGTTAATAATCTGTTGTATAATACTTTTTATGCTATAAGTAAGTAATATTTTTTTTAAAATCAGCTGAATTTAACTTTCAATTTTCTAATTATACTAAAATAAAGTGTCAGAAATCTTTTGAAATATTTTTAAAATCGATGAATTTTTGTTTGTTTGCAAATTTCTTAAAATTAAGAAAATGGCCGCTTTTAAAAAAATTTAATAAATCGAAATTACATTTGACTTTCCAAATTATAAAATGTCTATCTGAAATACACCAGAATTTTTTACTTAATGGAAATAATAAATATAGACATTACGCTTTGAATTAAATCTAAATTGAAATCTTCAAGAATGTATTTTCATTTTAAAAATTTCATTTTAAAATTAGTTATCGAAAATTTCTGCCGAAATATTGGAGGTACTTAAATAAAAATATTATAATAATTTATTTCTTTACTTTCTATTGTGCACTTCTAAACAGTAAATGCTACGATTTGTGGATTTTTACTACATTTGTTCTTACTATAAATTTAAAATAGTGCTCAATATACAAATAGAGCTATGAATATATATATTATAAATTATAATTTAGAACATGTCGAAACAAAATATACAGTTTGCAGTAAATTGTAATTTGAACATGTTCTAAATTATAATTTATAATATATAATATATGTGTATATATGTGTATATATATATATATAAATCATATAGATATATTTAAGTGAGTATATATATATATATATATATATATATATATATATATATATATATATATATATAAGTAAATGTGAATTTGGAAGAATAAAACGCGCCACTGAGAGTTCATTCTGTTTTGTCAAGAAGTGTGTTGGCTAGTAAGTAACAATAGTAGAGCATTGGTTTTTGAGATAAATCTTTTTAGTTCCTTCACGCATTTGCAAACAACTACATAGTCGGTGTTTTCCAACACGTACCGCTATATCCATGTATGTATGCGTGCGTGATGAAGACGTCTTCCGTCCTTCTTTCTTTTCTCGTTATGAATCCGCGAAATTACGTGTGCTCTTCATACTTGCATCACTGTCGCTTCAAGTCTCTTTTTCAACCATTTCCACAGAGGAGGTCTGGTGTTAGCTGTTCGGCACTCTTTTTTTATTCCTGAAGATATTGTCTTTTCTTTCAAATATTTGCTTGGTGTCCTCATTTGCTTTTTCAATACGATTTTTAATTTCTGTGTCGGGTTTTCTACACAATTCTGATAGTTAAATGTATGTAACTGTTTGATTTTGATGTCTCCAATATATAGAATACGCCACAGATTGTCCATTTTGTTAACAACCAGACATTATTTTTTTTTTTAAATATATTTTCTGTTTATATTTCTTGCCTAATTGTTCATTTAGAAGAAAATGAAAATGTAGAATAACGACTTTGTTACAGTATACAACTTAATATATTCTAACGAAAACATTCCTTATCTGATTTAAAACATTGTCCACACCTTTAGATATGCAAATTTTTCATGGAGTTTTCTTCACCTCTCTTGTTTACAAAATCGTTTTCTATTGACAAAATTGCTGAAGAATTTAATCCGTTTAGAACCATTGATAACTGCGAGGATGGTTTTATAAGCTTTTTGTTTTGGAAGATACCAAACATATGACATGGCATTATGATTGACGCCCTCGACCTTGATGGACACCCTGAGCGACTGCCTGAGTGCCAGTACCGTCAGTGTCTGTCATTAGCACACTATCAGCGTATCTTATGCTGCTTAGAATATATTCATTTATAACTAATACTGGTAGGTTTTATTTGCTTGGTAGACACCAGTGGAGTTGATTCCATCTTTAATTAGTAGAAAGGAGTATTAGAGTTGCGCGATGTTTAAACAGTTTGTCTACTATTGAGAATTCGATTTACTAAAAATCCACTGATTTTATGATGCTGTGCTAGACTTTTGTGTATGAATGTCTTTTTAAACATTAACAAAAATTCAGGATGGTCAATTGATAGGTTTTAAACACGTCAAATGCATCAGTATATGGATCGGTTATAACAAATTTAGTATAGAAAGTAAAGAATCAAAAGATAGACTAGACTGTACTAAGTGTGCTCAACACGATCAAAGTTGTTACAAGGCCTACATATTAACCTAATAACTCGAGTCACATTCTTAAATAGCCTTGTCATATATAACTATCATACAGATGTCGTGCATGACGTTAAAATTCACCTCCTGGCTCTGACGATTAACTATTTCCAACCGCAAGGCGGGAGAATTAGAGGAGCATGAAACCACCTCTTAATTGTTGTTGTTTGCAGATCCATCCTGACCCAGGGCGGTAGCGCCTGTTAACGTCCCAGCTATGGTAAAATCGCGAACCACAAAAGTTGTGTCAAAAGATGAAAACATAAAAATTAATTAGAAAAAAAATACCAGTAATACATTTTTGGAAAAGAAAAATTACCAGCAGTACACTTACGCGCAAATACCCTTAGGAAAGGTATTAATCCGTCTATTCCTTCCAGTTATGTGTTAAATAACAGGACGGATTGGGTTTTATAGTCTTGGTCGGCAACCAGTCTGCCGCAGAAAGCAATGGCAGCCTACTGCAGGATAATCTTCTGCCCAGTCAGTCATGTCTCTTTCGAGACATGATCGCCCAAGTGTGTATCACGTATGGCATATAACTGACTGACACTTTTGAAAAAAATTATCAAAGCTAACAAAAGGTAAGATTTCACCATTAAATGACACATGACAAGTTGATATGCTGTTAAACAAAAAATAAACCAAATAAAATGTTATACTCGATTAGAAACGTATGATTTATCAACTGTACATCAGCATTTTCTTAGATAAATGTTTAAAGCTGACTTTGAGCAACCGTACTTTGACTGACGCTACGGATTCCCAAACCAAACTTTACAGACTTTTAACAGCAAGAAGAACTAAAATGCATAGTACATCTAACTCGTAGTGTAGATAATGCCCCTATTAAGATGTTGACGTTCCACTCTACTTCAAACAAAAGATTAGCAAGGAAACCCCCACATATACGAGAGAGAGCACTAAACACGAGAAAACCTTTTTTGGAATAACTGTTTTAACAGAAAAAAATTTAAGAATTTTAAATTTTACTCCATTGTAATTCTAGTTGTTTGGTTAATGAATTCCAAATGTTTTTCTTTATAAATAAGCAGATAATCTCACCATTAAAAATAAACAAAAATAGTTCAGAGGAATTAAATTTTAGCAGCTGTGAAGAGCCATGTCTTCAATGAACATGATATATAAAAGGTTTTATATATTTTAACCGACGGTAATGCACATTCTTCGGCCAATAAAGGCCAAATGTTTCCTTATATGGAAACCACTAATCTCCCTATTATTATTTCGATTTAAAACAGGTTTTAAAGAATAAAAATCGTCTTTCATTTTGTAGTAAACTCCTACTTGTTATAGATATACTAGTTAGTTAATTGCCATACACGCATGATACCCACTCGAAAGAGACATGACTGACTGGGCAGAATATTTTCCCGCAGTAGTTGCCATTCCTTTCAGTGGTAGGCGAGTTACCAACCAAAGATTTAAAACACAACCTGTCCTGCAATTTAACCCATAGCTGAAGCGACGGATTTTATACATTTCCCATGTGTGAATGCAACACATTCAAGTGGAATTAGAACTCGCCTCTCCAATTTTTCGTTCCGAACCGATATCCACTGCACCTCAACGCTCATGATCGGTTTACTCGATGCAGCCTACAAAGACTGAGATTTGAAGAGATGAATCAATTAGTTTATCCGCTGGGCTTCTCGGCATTACCTGTGCCACGCTGTGTACTTTTAGCTTCTCTCAAAATCACTTAAGCAGTAAATAAGGATAATTTCCTCGCAATGTCTTTTTCTTTCTGTCGAAGTTAAGCATTTTCACGTCTTTGGGCGCCGTCTTTTTCTTCCTTGGCCTCTTATGGTAGTGGTCGTTTTTCAAAAGTGGCTCATGAGAAAAAACAAAACAAAAACTACTTGCCTCTTTTCAAATTGTAAAGTAGTGCCTTTTTGTCCCCATTCGTCCAGGTAAGTGTATTTAATAAAATGATGTAGGCAACGAATATCTTAGAGAATTCTGAATCATTAAATATGTTCCGATAGTCACATCTCTGTTCTTAAATGTGCTTTTTTATCATTTCAACCCAATCATAGTGTGCAATCACTAAGACGCAAGGGGTTACTAAATTTTCGAGAATATGAAAGAAAAATCACTATTAAAGACAAAGAACAATAAAAGAACAACAATTAAGAGTGCACTAGATAAATATTGTTACACAGAATAAACAGTATATTAAAGTGAGATCAGGGCTGGCTCAAGATACTGGCTACTTAGAAATTCGCCCGGATGCAATCATGTCGCCATTTTATGTGTTTGTGATCTTCCAGAACTAAAGCTTATGAAAACATACACGCGATCGTTCATAGAAAATGATTTTGAAATAAAGATAATTTTCAGATCTAAAGGCCCGAAAAAATGTTTAAAGCATTATATAATGGATATTTTCTTTAGCTTGTATCAAATTGTATATTATAATAAACTCGTTAATCTACATTTTTTAATTATTTTCATTGTAAAAATGAAACACAAATATACTTGGAAAGGCGCTGAAGTTTAGCTAGCCTGGGGTACTAGAAACACTTGGGCCGACAACACGATTAAAATATTCTAACATTATAAATAAATCAATATATTGTCCTATTTAAAAAGTAATAGTAATAGAGTAAGCTCTTGATTTGAGTTCACCTTGATAACCACTTAAGGGCCATACGTGAAACAGGCTTAGGGGGTCATATCTCTTTCGATCCATGACTGACTAGGCACAATATTTTTCCTTGGTAGTTTTCAATTTCTTTCTGGGGTAGACCAGTTGCCAATCTGAACCCAATCTGTCTTGCTATTCAGCCAATAACTGGAGGGAGAAATGATAGATTAATTCCTTTTCCAATGGTATTTGCGCGTAAGTGAATGCAATGAATTCAACTGGAATTTGAACTCGGCTCTCCGATTTCTCTTCCTGAGCCGATATCCTTTACACCCCATTCATATTTGTGTTTCACTCAAAGGCTGAAAAGAACAACCCACCAATATAAAATGAAGAAAATAAATATAAAAATACCAATTGCGGTATAAAATAATGATACTTTGTAATAATGATATACATTATTTTGTAAATACTTTCACGGCTTCTGCTCCGATGAACTTAGCTCACTGGTCCCCTCTATATACAAATTTACTCGAGCAACAAGATTATCAAATAGGTCCCACCCTTTTACTGTGAAACCAATAAAATGTAAACGCAAATTCTTTCTCGTACTTCCCGTCTGTGGAATTCATTTCCGTTTACTTGCTTCCCCAACAGCTACAATCAGCAAGAATTTAAATGTAAAATCAATAGTCATCTCCTATCTCACTAACCTGCATCCTCACTCTCTCATGCTATTTTCTCCGCCCACTCCACTCTCATCACTATTCTAATCCTTCTCTTACCAACTTCCTGACATCCCCTTTAACCTTTCACGCTTTCGCATAACTTTCCTGCTATGTAACCCCCTGCAAGACAGTGGCAGTAAAATGCCTTGCTTAGGGCGATATGATTATAAAAATAAAATAAAATAAAATAAAATAAAACATTTGTAAAACATCTGTAATTTTTCTTTTACTAAATATGGTATCCTTATTCCATGGCATCATTATTAATGCAAAAAAAAAATTTGACTTTTCATTTGATTATCATAAACATGCAGTAATTGATATATTTCTTTATCCACATCTATTATCGTCATTTTTGTTATTTGTATATATTGGTAGTTGTCCTACTAGGCTTCCTCAGTTATGCGTTACATTTTGTGATTGTGTTAAAATGAACCTTGATCTCCATTAATTTAATGTAAATTAAAACTATCATCTTTGCTTTTTAGTTGGTTGGGATTCACATTAAGCCTGGGAACGGTTTTACCGAGGGATGCTGAAAATACCACTGGCTAAATATGTGAAAAACGAGAAAGCTTTAAGGAAAATGGAACAAAAAAAATGAAGCTGATAATTAGAATAAAAAGAGTTTAAATTTCTTGAACACATACACAGAAAATTGGGTTTGGAGAACTTGACACACTCGCAACATTTTGAAGGCAAGGAAACAAAGGAACGAGTCTACCTGACCAGTTTGTTTGAATGAAATACAGAATAGGGATTGGAAGTGAGAGCGAAAAACTAAGAGTTACCAAGTATAAAAAGCTGTGGAGAGCCATGATCGCTCTCGTGTTATGGTACTAGATAGAAGAAGAAAAAGTAGATAAACCGTCGTCATCGCGTATTGCTATCGATGTTGTAAGTTCACTAAATTTCTTCTGGATGAATTAAGGGACTGTAATGAAAGACTGACATTTCTGAGGATTTGTAAGCAAATTGCTCTTTTAAGAGAGAGATATTTTTTAAATTTCCTGTTTCATCGCGGGAAGACACGGATGGTTTATTTCGACCTGAACGAGGTCAATTGATTTCATTTTATGAATTGCACAATTACGGGTTTCTCAGTTGAGCAATTACATAAAGATCTGATTTACTTCGTCTTGAGATTGATGAACAATACAAAACCTTTCAAAATTTGACAATTTCAATTCTAGAAACACGGCCCATTGTGAAGAGACTCGATATTTATTTCGCATCCGTATTTTCAGGAAATTTAATAAATGTCAATATGAATATGTTTATTATTATCCAAAACCCGGTAAAAGAAATTTTATCTATTCATATGCTTGTCTACGTGTCTCTCTGACACTCTTTCTCCGATAGTTGTAACTGAGTAGTGTGTTCGATCCTCACTGGGTACCCAATACTTTCGGCCTTGTGTCAAGTGTAGTGGTGAAATGGTTAGCAAGCTTGTCTCGTTATTATATTATAACTGAGCAGCGAGTTCGGTTCTCATAGTTTCGGCCGTGTGCCTCATCTAAGCGACGCTTAAAAAATTACATCGTTCTCCGATAGTGAGCTAAGCTCGTAATCCGAATGGAATTAATTTTTACTATATCATATTTGTTCTGTGAGGTTAATATTTGCGACTGAATTAAGTGCATTGACAAGGAAAATAAAAAATAAATACTTGTTATGTAAGTTCAATAATTCTCGTATATCATAATTCATATTCCTTCATTCGGTACGATTTTTTTTATTCAAATTTAAATTTATTTAATTGATAGATTCTTTTGGTCTGATATTTTCACAGACAATATTATTTTAATATTTTACATGATAAGACTTTGAATAAACACGATTCATTTGATTTATCAAGCGTTCAAATACAAATTAAGTTTGCACGAATGCCCCAAGATATTATAACGGTGTAGTGTAAAGTGTCTAGTTGGAGTAAGAGCGAATTCCAAAATAAATTTTAGCGAAATGAACCGCCCGAAAATATTTTTGGAGCCATTCACATGCAACAAGTAATTGGGAAATTTTATAAAATATTTTGTAGATTATGCAAAAATATTTGATAAAGTACGACAGAAGACATTTACAAAATTAAAGAAACTTAAATTATGTGAGTAAGATATAAAATCTGTAAGCTTTACTAAGAACAAACGACCTGAATACGGAGAGAAAACGAATTTAATGAATACACGAGAATAGAAAGTGGTGTTTTCTTTTTACATTTATTTATCTCATTCAACGAAATGAAGCTAAGAGAACGAAAAGCCCAACTAATTATCGGTGCGCATAATTTTAACAACATAATTAAAATAACATGGTGTTAAGGCAAGGTCATAAAAGATAGAAAGAACTCTGACATGATCAAGAAGGAACGACTTAATTCTAAAAATGACTAATTGTTTCGATTGATTTGTTTTCTAGGGTTTATCAACCTTTTGCAGGTTATTTAAAGCCTAAAATATTTAAACATTGTAAGAATTTTTTGAGATAATAACGGGTTAAGGATACAATTTTTACTGATTAACCCATAGTTTGTGGAAAAAAGTCGACTTGACTTCAGAGTTATAATGCTGAAGTAATTAGAATGCAAACATAACGTGAGTGGTTACGTCGATATTACACTCAATAAATGAACGGATCCCTCACTTTGTGGCCACGATAGTTTTTATACTTTTTTTTTATTCCAGAGAATATAAAAAATAAAAAAAATATCTTGCAGCTAATCAGTATTACATTGATCCATTCATTCATTTTCTAAGCCTTATCAATCGTTTGCAAGTTATTTAATACCAGAAAATACTTTCAAATTGTAAGAATTTTTTAGATATTAATTGTTTAGTGATACACGGCTTACTAATTAATCATTAGCTGAGATTAAAAAGAGCTGGATTCCTATCTTTCGTGAGGGCCTTTAGGCTTAAGTGAATATAACGAACCCAACGGAAACTGGAACACGGATCTTCGATTAAAAATACCGAGCAATTATTCATTTCGCCACACACAAATTCATGTTTACCGCATCTGGTATCTCCAAGCGGTCACCCATTTAGTTAATGACGAGGCTCAATTTTGCTTAACTTTTAACTTGATCTTCGTATGCTTGAAAAAGTCTGAATATATTGTAACCAGTAAAAAAAGAAAACATAAGATGTAAGCATTATTTCGAGAATTTTAAATTTCAATTATTTATGTAGTGTTAAAATAAATATATATTGGGTTTTAAAGTTTTATTTGTTGCCCGATGGTATATTCTATCTGCGCAGTTAGGATGAAATCTCTTTAGTTCTGCGCAGAACGAGAGACATTTCTACAAGGTGTTCTAAATTAGGAACATTCAGGTTAATAACCACGTGAGGAGTTTCAAGCTGTTATAAGTTTGATCTGATGATGAAGGAGAAATATTTTATAAATTCAAGTTTGCAATTAAAAAAAAAAGATCGGTTAGTAAAACCTAATTTTGAAAAATACTGAATGAGTTCACTTCAGGCCTGAAAAGAGCAACCCGATGATTTAGTTTGCCGGCTTTTGTTTTGCATCAAGATAAAAATTGTAAGTTGTTTCAGGTCACTTTTTCATCTGTGAAGAGACTTCCAAATATTCACAAACGATTGAAAACGTAACACAGATATCTGGAGGCAGATGGAAATGGGGATAGATTTTTTCCAGAAAATAAGAAAAGAATTTATACAGGATAATATAGTTAGAAACAAATAAAAATCAGTTAGTCAGTTAACTGCCATACGTGATACACGCTTTGGCCGACCATGTCTCGAAAGAGATATGACTGACTGGGCAGAAGATTATCCCGCAGTAGGTTGCCATTGCTTTCTGTGCCAGACTGGTTGTCAGCCAAGGCTATAGAACCTAATCTGTCCTATTATTTAACCCATAACTGGCGGAAAGAGACAGATTAATACCTTTCCCAAGGTTATTTGTGTATTAGAGAATGCAAGGAATTCAATTAGAATTCGAACTCGACTCCCCGATTGGTCGTTCTGCATCGATATCCATTGTGCCACAACGTGAATGAGGTGGCCTTTTTTCAGAGATGGTCTAAGGTGAAAGCAAAATTTGGCCATTTTGTATTGTAAATGTATGTAAAATATTATCAATGAATTAATCAACCTGTAAATTTTATTGAGTAAAATCTAAAACTTGTTTATCTATTTTTGTCTACACTTCTGAGATGAGGTTACTATTGAAACTATTTTTAGGTACCTCCACTCATTTTCGATAACTTTTAAATTGAATTTTTAAATATAAAAACTTTCTCTTGAAACTTTTATTTTAGTTTTAATTGAAAGCTAAATATTTCAATTTACTATTTCCAGTAAGCAAAATACTCTGGCGCATTGTAAACAGAAATTATATTGGTTGAAATATAAATTTTGATATTTTAAAAATTAAAAAAAAGTTTTACTCTTTTTTGTGAACGATCGACACATTTGTAAACAAAAGTTTTAAAAATCTTGCGAAAATAAAATATACTTCTGTGACACGTTGTTTTTGAAAAATAACAAATTTAGTGTCAAATTACTCTGATTTGCACATGAATAAAAGATTAAAACACATTTTAATGACAAAATAATGATCTTTCTGACCTTTCCGTATGACTTGACATGTCACAACCAGATGCGAGATAAGCTATGTGTCTATAAGGATAACAAATCTTTTCCTGTAAAGAGAAGAAACTGTGAAGCACACGGCGATTTAATGTACACACAGAAAGTACCAGTCAAGATAGCTCCAAATACACAAAAGAAATAAAAAATTATTTAAAAAATACGATGGCTCAATGATTTATATTAAACTTTTCAATTTTCGATTAGTAAATATAGTCTTCACTTAATAATTTAGTAATCTAACGTCTATAATATTTTAAATATTTTAAAAATATTTTTAAAATTAAAAAAATTAAAACAATTCTTTTAAAATTTTATTATTAATAGAAAAATTTTTCTTCAGATTATAATGTCCTTAATTTCTATTATGTATTAAAGCAATTAAAAGCTTATCTAATTAAATAATATCTTAGTTTTATTGCATATTTATTTTACCAATTTTTCCTAGAAAATTTAATTTCTTGAAATTTCATGAATTTACGTGAAGTGAGGGCTAACGGATGTAAATATATATATATATAATCACTAAGATTTTGTTAAAAAAAATTCAAAAATAATTTCCTATATTTGTGAATAAGTCCTGAAAGTTTTATTAAAATTCGACGATTAATTTGATTTTTACAATAATTTTAAAATAAAAAACTGAGTTAAAGAAAACTGAGTTACGTAATATTACATTTTCCATTGTAAACTTTGGTAACGATTATACTCGCTAAGTGAAATGAAAACAAGATGTTTTAGCAAACTTTCGAACGTTTTAGAAAGGATCAAAGATTTAAAAAAATAATACATGATACATGAGTTTCTCGAAGTTTCATCCAATTAATTGGAGGTATTTAACACCTGCAAAAATATATTTTCATCTAGATTTTTTAAAAATAATAACTGCTTAAATAATTTTATTCATTTGTGAATAAGTCCTGAAAGTTTCATTAAAATCTAACAATTATTTGATTTTTGCAAGAATTTCTAAATTAATGTGTCTTTCAATACCAAAAATGACTTGCAAAATATTATGTTTGCTATCGTCCTAACATTACATAAGTATGGGATGGATCGCTCACGGAAAAGATTATTTAACCGAAATTTAGAAAGTGTTAGAAAGAATTAAAAAATTAAAAAAATATTGACAACGAACTTTGAGCTTTTCTTTTTATAATAACATTTTGATGATAAAATTTTGTTTTTATTAAGCTTTTAACATCACGCTATGCCGTTTTGGGGCGAATGAGTGGAGGTACCAAATATAATGTCTAGAATTTTTTGCTGAAGACAGACTTCTGCTGGCTTCCGTCTCTAGACTGCATCTTTTGCGCGACTCTCTCCGGCTACCCTCCTGCTCCACACATACGTCTACGCCAATGAATAAAAATATTAGATTATATTCTTAAATATACGT
Source organism: Ascarosepion bandense (assembly GCA_037127315.1). NCBI lineage: Eukaryota > Metazoa > Mollusca > Cephalopoda > Sepiida > Sepiidae > Ascarosepion > Ascarosepion bandense. The sequence goes on along the minus strand of JBBBDQ010028626.1, from coordinate 703,619 downwards.
ATTCCTCGTTTGTCCAGATTCAGCGGCAATATATAACACGATGCACAGTTGTGTAACTTATTTTTTATTTGTAGAAAAAATTTGCTTATACGCAATAATAGCTGTTTTTCAATCAGGAGATTCCTAAAGCATCCTTTTTCTAAAATATAGCATTTTAAGGTTGATAAATGTTGCCTCTACAAAAACAGTAATTACAAATTTCTGAACTTGCATGGCTTGTCAGCATTAATTTGACTGCCAACTCTCTGTAGACTTGCATATATCTATGATATTTGGCAAATTTGTTTTCATTATGTGATAAGAACGATTCCTTATGGTGTTGGCACTAAAACAAATTGGCTATAGATTTGGACACAAAAAGCAGTGCAGAACATTAAGAAATTCGGCAAACATACTCTGAGCTACACTGTATCTTTCATCAGAATTTAGCCCAAAGACGTTTGAAACGCGTTTTCCTTTGCATCTAGTTGCCATTTTATTTTATATCCAAATTCGATATCAGAACTCGTCGGCAGTGCTAACATATACAGCGTTTATTTATATTTACTTTCCTCTTTTGAACCAGGTGTCTAATACTTTATATTTTTGATCCAATTAATTTAAAATCGAAGATCGAATAAATGCACTATGATATTTACCATTGGGATTTTATAATACGGTCGTCATAACTGATTATCTTGAACGTAGGAAAAAAATGAAAACCGGTTTGACTATTTAATAGAATTTTTATATCAGAATAACAATGTGTGGTTATAAAAATTTGCCGAGATGCTTCTAAGCATAATAATAAACGATCATCATCACCTGACTGGGTATGACCGTAGGGTAGTTGCGCAGCTGAGCTCCTCATCATCTCTCTCCGTATATTTCATTTGCGTGCCAATGTTTGAATCTCTAAGAATGATCTTCTAGTCCAAACACTGACGTCCTCAGTCCATTTTCTCCTCCGGCTAACTGTTCTTCTTTTGCCCAAGGTGTTACCATGTAGGGTGGCAGTGAAAATAGTGTTGGCGCTTGTGATACTATTTCAAGTTTCTCTTTCTGACTGTGGATATGAGACCGTTCAATGGAAGACACACACACACACACACACACACACACACACATATATATATATATATATATATAAACACGACTAGGCATTTAATACATTACGCAATCATCAGGTGCATGCATGAAATGACCGTTTTTCAGTTTGAATTATTATTATCTCAGGTATTAGCATTGCTGAATTAAGGTTGTTATAAATTGTAAATTGTGTGTGCCATAATTTTACTTATTAGATAAATAATTTAGTTAGGTTTATAACAAACCCCGACAATGGAATAGGAAACTATAATTGTTGGAGAAAAAATAACTATTATTTTGGTATCCAGTTGTCGCACGTTGAAGGTGGGGGTCACTATATTAGGGACAAAGCGTTCGAATAAATATTTTTTCCAAGATTTAAAAAAAACTAATTAGAAAATTAATAAAATTTCAGAAAATAAAGTATAGAAAATAGAATAAATAAAAAAGTAATTGAAAATAGAAAACATTAAAATGAAATAAAATAAATACGCACATATATGCGCACGCATAAAAGTAAAAGCACACATACACATGTATGTATGTATGCATGAAGACACACACACATGCATGTATGCATAAATACACACATACGTATGTATATAATTATACGTAGAAAACGTTAAGGAATAAAACTTAAAAAGGAAAAGAAGAAAAAGTAAAAAATAACACTTGGAATGGAGAATATACCCAAGAAAAAGAGAAACAAACATTCGGGCTATAGTCTGGGTCTAAGTATTTAGTTAAGCGTTTCTTTCTATGCCTGCATGCGGTCATTAATTCACTTCTTTTGTTCAATAACTTAGGGTTATTTAGTTGTTTTAAGTTTATGAGATTTTCTAAAAGGCAAAAGTTTTCATATTCTATTTTAAGATTTAATTTTCGCGTTGATTTCTCAGGAATTAGTTGGATTTTCGTTGTTATTTTGTTATTATTTTAAAAAAGTAAAATTATATAGAGAAATCAGTATTGTTCTTGTCATTGATATTATTTAAAATCAATTTATGATTACTTAAACTTGATTTCCATTGATCTTATCTTGATCCAAAATAGAACTTAGTATCGCCGTCAGAATGTATCGTAGTTTTGTAAATTATATATTTGGTCATACACTGACCGTTAAGTGGTCGTACTTTTTCGGCAGTTGCAATTATTTCTGGTAGTGTTACTCTAATTGCTAGTGGAGGTTTTTATTTAATATTTTATTGTTATGTAGCATAACATATTTATCAAATATTTGATGTAACTATAATTAACCTTGACATTGTTTTTATTAAATTATTTTTAGTATAAAAGAAAGATGTAAATGTTTTAGGATTAAATGTAGAAAAACTTAACGATGTTAGTTTTGTCTTTATTACGATAAGGTGGACTAAAGCATATGATGTTACGTTTGCGTGATTTCTGTATATGTTTGCCATCTTTACTTTTATCAGAGTATTCTAAACTTACATTGTGTTTTACTTTTAGCTAAGGCCTTCGTATATACACTTTTACTGTTCTCAAAAATAGCCTTATTACTAGAGTTACAAGATAATCTAAATTGGATAGATTTATGAATAATGTCTAGTATTCTATGGTGGTGGTTAGAATCTTTTTGGACATATTTGTGGTTGTAGGAGTCTTTAGCATATTGTTTGTGTATTCCGTTACATAGGTCGAAAGTTATGTCGGGGAAGTTAATCACTTTAGCGTTAGTGATGGTCGTGATTTTGAGTTTGTGATCTTTAAAATAACTTGATCACGTATTTTTTAGTTTGTTGTAGGATTGTATTTTTTAGAATGCTTAGTCCGTCGTCTCTGTATAGTCTGGTGTTTTTATTTCGAAGATCTCTTTGAAATAAAAACACCATAGAGACCTTAGTCTCTACAATAATAAAATGCCGACTAATTCACAGGCCTCTTCAAAATCAAACGCACCCATAGCTATGCAAAAGCCTAGATTTTTTTTTGGTCCACAGATAACCGTTATGAAATAGGATAGATTTTTGTGCGTGCATGATAATATTTACGTTTTTATCACTAATTCGGCATTAGTTTTGGCTAAGTTTAAAGCAGCAAATAATATATATTTACAGTGACCAGTCAACCAGTTAAATATCACACGTGAAACAAGCTTTGGCGATCATGTCTCGAAAGAGACATGACTGACTAGATTTTCCCACAGTAGACTGATTGCCAACCAAGGCTATAAAACCCGATCTATCCTGCTATTTAACTATTAGCTGGATGATTAATACCTTTCAGAGAAGTATTTGCGCGTAAGGGAATGCAATGAACTGAACTGGAATTCGAACTCGGCTCTCTTCGAGCCGATATCCACTGAACCACAATGTATATTTACAGTGATAGATGGGTAAAAATCGCAAATATCAAACAGTATGAACGTGCATTCGTTTACATCTTTAGACATATGAACAATTTAGTAATATTTTGCGGTAAGACAGCTCAATAATGATGGTACAATGGTAGTTTTCATAAATAAATAATGTTGGACATAGAACTCAACATTTTCTGATTGTCGGTAATTACACACGAATTAGGCAGTCAGCAGTCCATGCGTAAGAAAATCACTTTGTCTGGTGATCGCTTAAGATATAAAACAGTTAGGTGAAACTATAATTTACCACGCAGTATTGAGTTTCATGTTTAAAGTACTTGCATCTATGTATCTGAAATATATATATATATATACATATACGTGTGTGTGTGCGCGCGCAAAAGGTTAGAAAATTGTATATATATATATATATATATATATATATCGGTCGAGTTTTCGATCCCAGCCAGAAGCAAGTGGATATGTCTAGCCACACTGATGAGCTGTGATACAGCGAAACAGGCTTGTATGTGGATGACTAATATATATATATATATATATATATATATATATATATATGCGTATTTAGGCAGCGAATCTTCTTTTTCACATCTTGTAGCAGTTTTCCCATGTTTTCACGTAATAATAATGACTTGGCAGCTCAGATACAGTCACTTTCTCACCGGCGCAATGTGGCTTCCCTGTGTCTCTTCTACAAATACTTTCACGGTTTCTGCTCCGATGTACTTAGCTCACTAGTGCCGCCTATATAGATGAATTTACTAGAGCCACACTAGTAGCAACTAGGTCCCTTCCCTTTTACTGTGAAACTAATAAAATGTAAACGCAAATTCTACTCCATCAGCTTCTTTTCTTGCACTCCCCCCCCCGTGGAATTCCCTTCCATTTACTAGCTTCCACGACAACTACAAACTCCAAGAATTTACATGTAAAGTCAATAGTCATCTTCTATCACACTAATCTGCATCTTCTCTCTCATACTCCTTACTCCGTCCACTCTACTCAAATAAGTATTCTCATCTTTCTCTCGGCTCACGGCCATATCACGTTGAATACAACGGTTCTCGCTCGATCACCGAAGTTAAGCCTGGTCAGTACTTAGATGGGTGACCGCTTGGGAATACCAGGTGCTGTAAGCGTATAGTGACGGATGTTCGTTGTGGTGCTGTGGATATCGGCTCGGAAAGAGAAATCGGTTCGAATTCCAGTTGAATACCCTGCATTCACTTAAGCACTGCTACCCTTGGGAAAGGTATAAATCCGTCCGTTCCCTCCAGTTATGGGTTAGATAACAAGGGTAGGACTTGGGGATCCTGCCCTTAAAAACAAATCCCAATGAATCTTGATATACGAAAAAGAAAAAATCTTACTAGACACAAAACTTATATAAAAACAACAATAAATTGTTGAAAGAAAAAGGTATTACCAACAATAAATAAATAAAAGTTTAGTTGGCAATAAATGACCGCCGAGGTTGGGATGCCATAAAAACAAAACAACCAAACAACCAATCATCCTTCTCTCACCCACTTCCTGACACCCCTTTTAACCTGTCACACTTTCTCATAACGTTCTTCCTATGTAACCCCCTGAAAAACAGTGGCAGTAAAATACCTTGTTTGGGGCGATATGATTATAAAAAAAATACAATTTTCTAGTATTTGTTCACATGTTCTCAGGTAAGAATCAATAATAAATATAAGTATACATATATATAGGGGCGGTGGGTAATTATGTGTCATTTATATTTTCAATCTCACATTTGATTTTGTATATTAGGGTCAGTTGAGAATCGTATGTGAGAGAAAGATCACCACGCAATTCATTGCACCAGAAATTTAGAAAACCGCATACTGCACTGCTTGGTATTTGCACCGGAATCTCTAATACGTACATTTCAGAGTGTTTGTGTGTCAATGTGAGGTCAGTGCCGAGGATTCGGAAAGAATTGGATGATATGTCCAGTCAATGTCAATGAACCTATATCTAGGCTAGCATTTATCCGTTCAAAAAAAACTTTTTGGAATAAAGTTTCTTTTCTGTGCTTAGTGCTCTTCAAAGTAATTTTTATTGTGTTGGATAATAGCCAAGTTCACCGAGGGCAAGGTGTATTTGTAATAAAATTGACCGCTCCGTTTTTGCTGCATGGCACCTGTTGCAGGTGCGGCGAAACAAATGATCAGTGAATCAGAATGAGACCTTTTCCCAGATGTCCCTTTCTTTTTCATGACTTTTTGTTCAATTCACTTCATACAAAACTCTTTGTCATGTCTACATTTCGAAAAGGTTAATGGAAACCTTTCTCGGTAGATTCCTTAAATATAAACTGGAACCATTGATTTATGATGACCACTGATTCTTTGTCTTGTACCTGTCACAACCTACTTGTGTGGGCAAGTAATTCTAAAAGGTGCATCTCATTTTCTTCATCCAACAATTCCTTGAACGCAATCTGGCAGCATACCAAATATATCATGTTTCTGCAAATTCTACCCAACGAGGAATTTTTCCTGGATTATATCATTCAGAATTTCTTTTGACATAATCAGACCCAATAAACAAGCTATACAGAAAAACTGCAAGAATTAATAGCTTCAAATATACAATAAAGAATGTACAGGAACAAAAATGCCTTGTTTAGAAACATTCTGTGTAGATGTAATAGTTAGGAATCTTTATTGGGGAAAAGATCTACTGAAGCGGAATAGAATAGAATAGAATAGAAATATAACTGATAGTTACGAATAGAAAAGCACATGGATTTGCAAGTAATTACTTTATTTGAAATGACTTAAATGGTTGTTCTTTAAAAATACCCATATTTATTTTAGTACAAACATCCAAAGCTTGATTGGATGTTTAGGTTTCATTTTCGTATTTGTATATCTATTCTTCCATCTACACATCTTGAGTTTTTTTTAATCTTCAGTATGATGACACACACACATAAACACACAGACACACAGACACACGCATATATATATATCCAGGGTGCGATGGATGAATTATTGGCTAAAAATGAAAATAACATTGATATCTCATTTTAACAAATTTTTTACCAAAATTACACAAGAAATCTGGAAATACTAAAGTGTAAATTCATTTAATAAATTTGCTACTGGCTTCAACCACAGCCTCCAACCATTTTTGGAATCTCCTGCATATCTCCTGGACGGTTTCCTTGTTTAAGTCTGTGAATGCTGCCATAACCCTTATGTTCAGTTCGTCTTTTCATAATAATCAAGTGGACTGTATTTTGGAAAGTTAGGTAGCCATATATAGGGTGTGTTGTGGTTGCAAAAATTGTTTGACAGCCATGTCTGGATTCTTCTGCTCGTGTGACATTGTTCTAGAGTCCTATAGAGTCCTCCAGCAGCCAATCACTTGACTTACGGAAGTACTACCCACTCAAGGTACGCGATGTTAGTCTCCGTGTTGAGTCTGAGAAGCTGTAGGAAGAGAAATGGAGACATAACTTCACCATCACTAGCCATCACTCTAAGAACCATGATGTTGACTGTGTGGTACCATATTTTCACGATACCGGGTTGGCCGATGGTTATCGTGATTACCACATATTCCAGACTGATTGATCTCTGATTCCTTCCGCCCCGCGCAAGGGGGGATGGATACAATTCAGTCGATATAGTGCTGCATTTGGCGTCTGAGTAGAAGAATAGTTGCCACACCATCAAAGAAAACAAACACCGCGAAGTGAGGGGTGAATGTAGTTGACTGGCGGAAAAAGTTTCCTTAACTCGAAGAAATCTTAACTGCAATTAGGCAGTGTCAATGATGGAGTATGCAGTAGCAACGGATTCGGTTCTGGGTAGCGAAGAATGACCGACTCTATTTTTTGCTCTGTGTGTTCTCTATTTATGGGCCCGAATCCCGAATAATTAGCCCCTGATTGGTCAGCCAATAGGATTCACCGGCCAATGGCTATCGTCGTAACAACCCCCCTGGGTTGCATCTGATTGGTTTAGATAATCAGTCACAGTCATCGGGGTGGGCTAACAAGAAGCAGGCCCTGTGGTTGGTTGAACAATGATTTATTACCTTGTGCAACCCACCTGTTTGACACGCTCAAAATATGTTTATATTTTGAAATTGAAGTAATTTTTGACAGGTCATTACACCTGCAGAGTGTTTTGTCTTAGTGACAGTTTATAGGTCAGCCTTCCGCTTGAGTCTAGATATCTTTATACTTAATGACCTCGGTTTACTACACCTGGTTCTTAAAAGTGCTAGATACTCAGAATGAACTTATTTTTTAATGGTGTAATGAAATAATTATTATCATCATTTAATTAATTTTCATTCAATTAATTTTCATTTAATTAATTTCGCCAGTTAACTTTTTGTCACTTAAATGAAAGTGTCATAACTGGATATATCATCACGTTTATCCCAATTCTCTGCACTCTCTACAGATTAACCCCCCAAAATTCTGAAATCGTTTTTCTCAAGAACGGTACCCAACTGACCCTACAGTCGACAAAATAAAAAACAAAGAATGCTCATGCGCCAAATATTGTATTAGCATTCACTCACTTAAAGAAGAAGAGCATCCAGAAAATTTGCAGAAGTTTCCGAAGTCGCCTGGTGTCTGCGGTTGAAGCCAATGGCGGTTTTACTGAATAGGTTTACTCTTTAGTATTTTGGGGTAATTTTCATAATTGACTTTTAATAAGAGTGTTCTGTTCCTTTTTGTGTCATTTAGACGACATATAAGGTTATAAACTTATTGATAAACTCTGCAGAATTATATTACCAGCAACTGGAATTCTCCAGAAAGACAATGGAAACCACATTTTGTATAAACACCCCCACCAAATATAAGATTGTTAGGATGGGAGGTTTTTTTCTCATGCCTTGTACCCCATACATATTACTTGTACTCTTTTCCGCATCTCTTGTACTCCTCTCTACATTACTCGTACTCCCTTCTACAGTCCTTATACTCCTCAGATTAAACACTAGCAGATGTTCATTTGTTCATATTACTAGAATATCTTCTTTTTTTTTTTATAAGCGTTTCACCCCGAGCAAGGCATGTCACTGCCACTACTGTGCAGGGGGCTACGTAGAGTGGAGAAAGGCTGATTAAATATAGGAAATGACAGAGGGTGGGTGATAGGCGGGTAAGGATACCGAGAATGAGGGTTGGGTAGATGAGAGTGTTGTGAGAATAGTTGGGAGTTAGTGTGATAGGAGGTGTCTATTGACCCTACATTTAAACACATGGAGATTGTAACTGTCAGGAAAGCAGACTTGTGGAAGGGAGTTCCACAGGCGGGAAGCGCGAGAAAAAAAGCTGTTGGAGTAGAATTTACTGCAACAATATTTTCACAAGAAATGCCAAAATTTCTGTTTTACATCGGATGCAAAACACATTTTTAATCAGGTGATGAAAAATGTGTTTTGCAATTTAACAGAAACAAAAAAGACAATGGCTATAAGAAAATGAGAAAAAGTAGGAATCTATCCATAGAAGAATGTTTTTCGTCTGGTGGAATATGGAAGGTGTTGTTTATTATATAGCTAGGGAACATGGAAGGACCATCACTGCAAAAGTGTATGACCAGAAAAAAATAAAAACATCGTATAAGCAAAGTATAGCATTGAAAGTGTCCTCCTTTTGAAAAACAAACTATATGCAAGGTCTTATTCTGCAAAATAGACCTAACAAAAAATAAGTTTACCAGGATAGGAGATTTTTCCATAACATCTACACACAACAGATAGATTTTTTCTTATTTTGATAGCAAGATAATTTTACAAATAACAGAACGTCTACAAAGAAATTTTAAAACATCTTGCAAATATTTTCCGAATGGAAACTCATATCATTTTAAATGTGAAATTGAAAATTTACTTTGTCGCATAGTTGTAGACTTAAAAAAAAATGAAAGTGATTTAATTTTTGATAAATAGTATTTCTTTATTTTTATACCCTTTCTAGTAAAATATGCTCCATTTTGACGCATTTTTTTCTAAAAAATATCTCCCAAAATTACCCTGCGTTGGTGACGAGGGTTATCAAATTGGGGTGGGTACTGAGTGGATATCGGCTCGCATCGAGAAATCGGGGAGCTGAGTTCGAATTCCAGTTGAATTCGTTGCATTTCCTTGGGAAAGGTTTTAATCCACCTCTTCCCTTCAGTTATGGGTTTAAAGCAGGACAGATTGAGTTCTTTAGCCTTGGTCAGCAGAAAGTAATTGCAACATACTGCGGGAAAATCTTCTGCACAATTAGTCATGTCTGGAGAGTGATATGATCGCCCAAGCGTGTATCACATATGGCACTTAACTGACTGTGTGAGCGTAGGCTCTCCAGTTACATAAGATTATCAGTTACATCAGGATTAGTGCATGATTTCAGGCAGGCTGTAATAAGATTCGGCTTCAGTGGCATTATGCATTCTAAATTCTCTTCTAATTATTACATTCTAAATAGTTACTATAAATGTTGTATTTCTTGTACTAAAGTTGAATATGGCATGATTAGTCAATTTTTTATACTGACTATCCAGTATGTAAAAAATAAAATTGAGGATATTGGGAAAGGCATATATGAGGAAAAAAGGAAGTTATTTTCCAATTTCTTCCGTTAAGATTTTGCTGCGTCTAATGCATTGGAAAGACTCATAAGCGGCAAAATATGGTAATTAATTTTTTTTTTTTTTTATAAGCGTTTCACCCCGAGCAAGGCATGTCACTGCCACTACTGTGCAGGGGGCTACGTAGAGAGGAGAAAGGCTGGTTAAATATAGGACATAACAGAGGGTGGGTGATAGGCGGGTGAGGATACCGAGAATGAGGGTTGGGTAGATGAGAGTGTTGTGAGAATAGTTGGGAGTTAGTGTGATAGGAGGTGTCTATTGACCCTACATTTAAACACCTGGAGATTGTAACTGTCGGGAAAGCAGACTTGTGGAAGGGAGTTCCACAGGCGGGAAGCGCGAGAAAAGAAGCTGTTGGAGTAGAATTTACGGTTACATCTTATTTGTTTAACTGTAAAAGGGTGGGACCTAGTTGCTAATCTAGTATCTCGTGTAAATTCGTGCTTGGGCGGCACCAGTGATCTAAGCTCATCGGAGCAGAAGCCATGAAAGTACTTGTAGAAGAGGCACAGGGAAGCTACATCACGCCGGTGTGAGAGCGGCTGCAGCCGGTCTGCCAAGTTAGTATCAACCACGTTACAGATCCTCCTTTGTATTTTGTCAAGAAGCCCAAGGAGAGCAGCAGGGGCACCCGACCAGATATGGCAGCAATATTCAATACACGGGCGGATGGTAGATTTGTATATGTGCAGAATAGTTTCAGGTGGGAAAAATTTCCGGGCCCTGCACAGAGAGCCGACTTTCATAGCAGCAGATTTGGCAATGGATTCAATATAGTCATTCCATTTGAGGTCCGCCGAGAGTGTAAGGCCAAGGAGGCGTAGTATTTTACTCTCTGGGAGGCTAGCCTGTCCCATGCTAATGGGAGGTAGATGCGATAGTCTATGGTGGTTAGTTGATAACAGCTTTGTTTTGGAGGCATTGAAATTTACCAACCATTTCCTACCCCAGGTCACTACGGATTGGAGGTCCCTTTCCAGTGCGGCAGCGAGTTCCGATCATTCTAATATTTGAATAAACTAGGGAAACCCACGGAAGGATAATTATAATTTCCTGGAAAAATTGTACTTTGTCATACTACAAATGATAGCACCCTTTTCAAACATAATGGTATTGGATAATAAAATAACGATAACACAGAGTGTAATTTTATTAAAATATCTATAAAAGTAATGTCCATAGAAGCTACTTTACTGTAATCTTATATTATATTAAGCGGAGTATGCACAGACCGTAACTAAAATACGAAATACTATATTTTGTGAGAGCTTTTGAAAGAGAAAATGTTTCTTTTTTTATTACTAAAATCATGGCTTTTGTGTCCAATTTAAACAGAAATGACCAACTGAGTAATGGCAAAGGGTGTAGAGGCCAGAAATTTATTATGTCGCGGGATACGACAACAAACCTACCTATTTTTACTATATTTTACGGTACACACACACATACACACACACGCAATTATTGCTACAACCACCAGCTTAAACTGCTACTGCTACGGTAATGCTATAGTCTCTCCTCATACTCTCTCATTCTTTACTACCTTTCCGTTTGGCAAAGGTTGAGGAGAGTAGCGTTTATAGATTGTAAAAAGATAGAGGGGAAGAAAAAGCTCGTGTAGTGAGTAAGTGTAACGGACGGAGAAACTAAGTAACTAACTAAGGAAGGAACAAGCAGAAATATTATATGATTTACTTGCTTTTTTATATGCTTTCTTGTAAAATGTAATTGTTTTCAAATTATTTTAATATTCAATTAAGTTTTACTGGTGTTTTTTTTTATCAAGTTTGGTAAAAGGTAGTTTCCTTTCGAGTGCAGATGTAATGCTGTTCTTTGAAGATATAGCTTTAAATAATTGTTGTTTCCTGTACTAACAGAAACTGTAGTGAACAAAACAGAGTTCTAGATTTAAAAATTCAAATGCTAAGTGCTGACTCGTTGATCTTTTCTAGAAATAAACTAATTTACTCGAATTACAACTTTTCTTATAACACACGCAAAAGTGAATCCAAAAACAAAGCAATCGCGAAATTTCCCCCCTCGATGCGAAATGTTTTTCGGCCAATAGAAAACTAGGTAACATCTTAAAACAAAAATAACTTTCAATTATCAGAAACAAAATTTATTTTATGGACCCTTTTTGTGAGCCGACGCGAAGTTTGTTTGTCGTTCAATGGAAATGCCAGAATCACATCCGGGAGTGAATTCACAAATTACCTTTTCGACCCCGACAAACGAAATAAAAGACGGATCAACTGTCGCCAGAGAGAAATGAGATGAGCGTAATTAACACGTCCCTTGACAAACGTCAAGCGATTGCTATTATTCACTCTCTTTCTCTCTCACCTCTCACCTCTTTAGCTGTCACTATTCACCCTAAGCGATAACTTCAAAGACCTTCCTACCAACAATAACGTTCATACATATTTACGTTCCTGCCTACGTACCTATAAACTGATTCTTGAAAGTTACTACTACGAATTTTTGATACTCCTAACTTCTTAATTTTGTTTCTCATTGAACTTCTACCAATTCATGTTATTTATTTCTCTTAATAATATTCTAATTAAACATAAAAAGGTATAGTTTTATTCTTCCACAAATCAACCTTCTGATAACCTTCTGATAATCCTGATAAAGCCTGTAAGTTATAGCAGTTTTGGTTATGTTTCATGCTAGGCCAATTCAAAATAAACATTAACCATCTCCCTACTTCTACAAAACTATTGTACAACTATCAACCCGCCCAGTAGGACCTGTTGCTCAAACATTATGTCATGTACCTAATAACTTATGCTCTTTGGTAATCTTAGTACGGAATAAGATTAGTGCCAAAATATTAGTCCATATTTATATAATTCCGCATATTTTAAAATGATTCAAATGATTTTCTAAAAGCGCTGTAACGTTAATCATGGAAACAAAGGCACTTTTCATCTTTATTTTTAAGCAATTCTGCTAACGAGAAGCTTTCAGTTAACGTAGACAAATATTCTAAGAAGCAGTGTTGAGCTTCAGACGAAATGCGGCCTTGCGCCAGAGATAAGGAAATAATCGTTTTAACACGTGTGTTTTTAATAAGAATTCTAACACTCTTGGAATTATCAATTTGAGAAAATAAACCCAAATAACAGAGTTCTTTTGCTGTCAAAGTAAATTCTCAATCACCCTAGAATATACATTTCAAAGATTTTAGTGTTTCTTAACTTAAAACGAAGTATTTAAGACCTTCAGAATTTTTTCTATATCTTGCACAGATCTGACATATTCCTCCGATGCAGAAGATTCTAACAGCTTTCATAAAATCATTTATTCTTATAAATTAATAGCAATACTTCAGTTTAAATTTAATATATAATAAAATAACATTATCGTTTACTTTTATATACCGTGTTCCTTATGCATATTGAAAATCATATCACTCCCCAGCTTCCTTTTCTCTGTAGCTTTAAGCAATGATTGTACCATTAATATCCTACCGATTCAATTTTTTGACATCCACTTACACAAAACCGTTAGGTAAATTACTCGACGTGTTATTTTGCACCTTTCCTTTTATATGTCATTTCAGTGTCAAATTCTCCAAGCCTTCTGTCCTCATTACATTTTCCAGAAATTTTATACGTATCTTTCTGATTCTAATTATGTCATTTTGTTCCTATTATCCTAAAAAATTCCTTCATTGACCACATTTCCCGTTCAATATGCTCAGCATCTTTCTGTAAATCAATACGCTTTTGTCTGAAGTATTTTAATGCACCATCGGATTTGTGGCACAATGTCTGTAATCTATAATAACACTATCAGATGATGTAATTGCTGGCTTTTCCATTTCGTAGTTATCAACTTGGCAGTCTCTCTACAATATGCATATATATTCGAACTGTTTTCCTTAGCTTTTTTGTGTTCGTCACGTTGTTTTTTAATATTTCATTTGCCTGGCGGACTCAGTCACATTCTCGGAAGTTGGAACACCTGATTTAATCAAAACCAGGTGTTGGAAAAAATCACAAAAAAAAAATCAAAAAATGCAAATCCACTTTCCTAGCCTCGCGTTGCATGCTAATGAAGTTATCACACATGAGTTTATTCTTTAATATTTACATTTTTCGAACTATTGTCCTCATCTTTATTGTCATGTTTATGATGTTTCGGCCATTGTACGCTCCAACCTTCTTCAGAATTTTGAACTGAACCTTTATTTCTATCACTGGGGTATATTATTCTAATTCAATGTACGATGTTACTTCTGGTAGCCATATTGCTATCTCTCTTTAAATTAACTCTCTAAGTTATTTGTTCACCCATGTTGTATCCTGGTACTAAACTTATATCACTTTGGGTCAAGTCACTGGTACTAACCACCGTCTATATTCACTGAACCACGTGTCCTCAAGAACAGATGGTTCAGTGGACAAAGAGGTACAACGGCAGAAACGTCGTGAATATGACAATATAAACGAGAACAATAATCCGAACAATGTAAATATTTTAAATATCACTTTATCTCAGAAATATAGGCAAATACTTGTTTCTTCTTCTTCGGGAATTATCAAAATGACGGCATAAGAAAAAATAGTTAATACAAGATTATTCGTTTCTATAAAATTAAAACAGACTTTAAGAAAAGACACTATTCAACACTTGAAGAAAAATCCTGAATATAATATTATTAGAATGGCATGCAAATATCATCATTAGGTTATGGTTTTAACTCATCCCTTAGGTAAATATTACATTTCATCATGTCATGAATGACTGCAAGCGAGTAAGCTCTGTAGTATTTGTCAGATTTGGTAGACTGGTATAACAAAAAACTTCACCTAATAACAAAAATCAAATCATTTGAAGACTTTCAACAGTAGCAACAACTAAAGTTCATTACAAGTGCAAATCGAAAAAAATAATAAAGGCACAACCAAGATTTTCAATTTTCTTAATACCCTAAACAAAATTTATATAATACCCCCATACGTAAAAGATCCATTTCAGTAAACTTGAAAACCCTATTTTCCTGAAAAACTGATTTAAGAAAAAAGGGTAAAATTTTAACCGAAACCTTACGCGAAATATTCCATTAAAGAATGGCGAATATTTCTAGAATTACCAACGTAAAAATGGTGCTAATTCTCATTCGGGGAATATTTCGGTGTCGTATCGCTGCTGGAACCGTGGGGAAAAATATTGACTGTAGAAAAAGAAATGATTTTCCGAAGACGACACGTATGATAAATACGTTTTATTTGAACGTAACCGTTAATCTGCATGTAATATCGTTTTATGCATCGTTATTTTAATCGATGTTTGGGTACTGTTTTCTCGCAAACTGATCGGTTGACTTCCTTAATTAGGGAAAAGAGGTATTTTCTCTTGCAATATATTATTAAACCGAATTCCTTGTTCGCTGTACTGATAAGTGCTAACAGCTTGTCAATAACACACCAATTCAGAAGAAAGAATATATCTGGACACTTACCAACTACAGAGACTATTTCTTTGAAGATTTTGAAAGATGCCCAAGATATCGCCACGATTTTCTCATTTTGGAGTCTCGAAAAAATCGATTTTCCTCGCCAATGACGTTCTGGATGAAAAATGTATTTTCCTGTGTTGAAAAACAAAGAAAGAAAGAAAGGTAAGTTTTTAAAAGCTGACAGATGTTCGTTTCTGTCAATTCATATAAAATAATTTTCTAACTTTAAGGGTTTTATTAAATGTAGTAAAACATATGATACAATTGGCTGACCGCCCACCAATAATGGGTAAAGAAAACATCGTAGAATGGTCAAGTTCTTTTTAAGATATCATTTTTTTACGATGTAGACATTATCAAATTGATCTTTATAGAAAAACAGTTAAGTATAGCGCTGAAAACTTGTACATCTACGCAACAAATTTAAACACCTTATATAATATTTCATTGATTTATTTTTATTGAAAAGTTGCCCTGCTTAGGTGCATACATGTTTGTTCAACACATCAGGAACAACATATAAGATATCCTGCAATTATGTTGAGCCAAACTTAGTTTCTGGGATATACGACATCATTTGTGGTGATAAACAGTTTGAGCTTACTGGTATTGAGCGCTCAAATATTTCGTCAAAATGACTTCGTTCTAGTAAAACCATTGACTCTTCCCGAACTCTTCCTTCTACACAATTCCACCCATCCGGCTTGGGATAAGCCGTGGTATGGCTTTGCAGACAGCCAACATGACTGTAACGTGTTGGGATAGCCTTCATTTTGAAAAATAAGGCTGATAAACAAAGTCACTGATTAATATATATTGGCATAAGTGTAGATACTTGAATGGCCGGCTCATTGATTATGTTTGTTTCTGATTCTTTTTATAAAAAATATTTAAATTATGCCAAAGATGCTTGAATTAATTAAAATTGTTATACTAAAAAAGGCATGGCTATAAGTGTGAGACTATATTAATATCAATGGCGTCTTCATCTACATAATGATGTATGTAGGAGTTATTCTGTCCTAACCAGTATATACTTTAATAAAAATACTAATATACCCATTATCATGACTATCATCTTTATTCACACTATTATTATTATTATTACAATCATCATCATTATCATCATCTTTATTACTATCATTATTAACATCATTATAATTTATTTCTGTTATGGTCGCACTACCTACCAAGTCTGCGGAAAGACCTAAGGCAGGTCATGGTGTGTTGTTATGGCTATAATTCATGTTTTTCTATGTCGCATAACATTCCTAGCGTTACATAGACAAAGTTCTCCTTAGAATGTGGGCTGTACTTAACAAGACAATTTTTGTATATTTCCTAAGCTGGGGTTTCCAGGAATTTTTTCAATGAGTTGTTTTTTTCCATTTTATATTTTTTATATATTTTATCATTATTATTATTATTATTATTTCTATTATTTCATTATTGTTATAAATAATAATAATAATAATGAAAATAATAATAATAATTATTATTATCTTTATTATTAATGTCTTCCTTATTATTATTGCTAAGGTCAGAAATAGCATCACATCATTCAATGAATCTCTCGGAACCTTTTCAAATCAATCTGGGCGTTCCAACTACAACTGGAATTATTGATGTCCTCACGTTCTACATATTTTAGATTTTATTTCAAGGTGCTTGTATTTTGATAGCTCTTTTAAGATCTTCAAAGATACATTACAGTCGAATCTGCAATGTCAAGAAGGCTTAGTCTGTTTTGTGGTCTTTGATAACGATGTTTGGGTGATTAGCTTTGAGTGTTTGTTTTTTTTTGTAGCTATTTTATAGTTCATAAAATTGCTCCAGGTTTTCTGTGGGTAACTGAGTCTGGATCGTGTTCTTGTAGCCATCTTTCCGTAAAACTTGCAGATTGTCCAATACAGATATTAGCCCACTTTGTAATGTCATGTTTTATATTTATTGGGTGCCATTAGTGTGCAACCTGATAGAAAATGGTCAATTGTTTCTGGATAATTATCACAGAGTCCGCATTTTGGTCTAACAAACTTTTTCACTATGTATTTTCTAGCTACCGAGCATTGGTCCCGTGCAGCCAGTATAAAACCTTCGCTTCCAGCTTTTAACTCAGCACTAAGTAGCCACTTATGGGGACAGGGTTTGTCTGCAACAACTTAATTTTTTAAATTTCTGCCCTGTGCAGTCGATTATCAAGTCATTACACTAGACTTGTGGAAAAGCAAGGTACTAAATATAAGCATTATACTTGAAATATTTGAGTTGAAGTGATACAGTCTGACAAACACACACACACACACACACACACACACACACACACACACACACATATATATATATATATATATATATATATATATATATATATATATATTATAAATTTATGTTTTAGAACATGTACATAATTTCTTCTATATATGTTCTCTTCCCTACAATCATATGGTTCTTTCATTGTTTGGATTTAAACACTTCTTCGGGGAAAATAAAGGTTTGGAATCATTCTCTGTTTATATTTGGTTCGTTGTTGTCGTGGGGGTTGGTTGGGGTTATTGGTAATTAAGTGAATATTTACTGCTTTATACATCATATATCGAGGACTGTTTGAAATTAATGTTTTGGACGGAAAATTTTTTTCTTTTTTCTCTCCTCATTCTATACTCACTCGGATATATATATATATATATATATATATATATATATATATATATATATATATATATAAAATCTACTTCACCCCAAGCAAGGCAGTAGGCAAACAAAACATACGGAGTGGTACTGGGTGTGAAAGAATTAGAAAACAGAAATATTACTAAAGAGCGATAACATAATAAGAGTAATCAGGCAGACAGTAGAAAAATAGAAAGCGAAAAGCCCACTTGAACATTTACCTTGAATTTTTTTTTTTTCTTTTAATCATTTCACCCCAAGCAAGGCATTCCACTGCCACTATTGCGCATGGGGCTACATAGGGGAAGGTAAAGAGAAGGAGTGGATAGACATAGGGAATGTCAGGAGAAAGGTGACAGATGAGTAAGGATAGCGAGGATGAGGGTCGGGCAGATGGGAAGAGTGCTTGATAGAATGGGAGCAGGTTAGTGTGTTAGGAGGTGTGTATTGACCTTACATTTAAACTCCTGGAGATTGTAGCCGTCGGGAAAGCAATCGTTTGGAAGAGAATTCCACAGTCGGGAAGTGCGAGGAAAGAAACTGTTGGAGTAGAAGTTACGGCTGCATTTTATCGGTTTCACTGTAAAAGGGTGGGATCTAGTTGCTAATCTAGTATCTCGTGTAAATTCGTATTTAGGGGGCACCAGTGATCTAAGTTCATCGGAGCAGAAGCCGTGAAAGTATTTATAGAAGAGACACAGGGAAGCCACGTCTCGCCGGTGGGAGAGAGACTGCAGGCGGTCTGCCAAGTCGGTATCTATCACATTACAGACCCTCCTCTGAACCTTATCGAGAAGCCCGAGGAGAACAGCAGGGGCACCCGACCAGATATGGCAGCAGTATTCAATGCACGGGCGGATGGTAGATTTGTAAATGTGCAGGATAGATTTAGACGGAAAAAACTTCCGGGCCCTACACAGAGAACCGACTTTCATAGCAGCGGATTTAGCAATGGATTCGATATAGTCATTCCATTTGAGGTCCGCTGAAAGTGTGAGACCAAGGAGGCGTAGTGTTTTACTCTCTGGAAGGCAAGCCTGGTCCATGCTAATGGGAGGTAGGTGAGATTGTCGATGATGGTTAATTGACAGTAGCTTCGTTTTAGAAGCATTAAAATTTAAAAATTTATTAAAATGTATTTATAGAAAAAAGTACAGGAAATTGACTGAACCCGAGAAGCCAGATCAAGACAAATAATATTGCTTATTTAGATTTCATCAAAAATCTATTCTCGTTCTTTCTGCTTTCAGGCCATATACGATCTGCAAAACATTAAACGTTCTATCAATCTTTTCCCCTTGAATCTTGTTCTTTCACTGTGCTTCCCGTTACTTTCTCCCTATTCCAGCGACCCTCTATATCACTGGCTTTTATAGCCTTGCTTGTGGTAAATGATTAACAAAACGTGTAAAGTGTTTATGTATTCTTTACTTTGATGATACTCTCCTAAGTAGATAAGCATTTCCAAACAACACGATTAATCGTTTAAAAAACAAGATATACAATGAATTTTTATGAATTTTCTTGTATCTCTTTTGATTTTATCCATAACTTCAATTTTTCATAACATTAGTTTTAGGGTAGCACATTCATTTAATTTCAATTTCAAGATCCTTATATTTACCTATATTGTCTTATTATTTAACAAACATATGTTTATGTGATGACACTGCCAAAGTTTTGAGAAAGATTTTAGTTTGTAGACTGTCAGTCTCAAAGACATTGATATAAATGTTTATATGGTTATTTGTTACATAAAATTTTAAGATAGGCTTATATAAAATAAGTAGGAAAAAGTAGGATGTTCCTGTTTTAATGAGATAGAAATGTCATAATAAAATGTTGTGATTGCTATTTATTATTGAGTTGTCAAACAAATTCATTCATTTTTTCAATTTAATTTGAATTAAAACAAAATATTTTTAATATATTTTAACCGTAGTGTAAGTACCTCCACGCAATTGCCTAAAAACTGCATAGCATGGTAAAAGGGTTAAACTTAATAAAAACAAAGTTTTATCATCAAAATATTTATGCTATCATTAGGAGGTAAGATTCATTTTTGTTTTTAATTTTTTAATCCTTTCTGAACAGGTTGGAAATTTCAGTTCATTTTTTTTTGTCAGCGATTCACCCGTTCTTTACTAGAGATTATCACTATGACAAATGTAATATTACGCATGTCGTTTTGTTCGGCTTTAATTTGGAGATTCTTGCAAAAATCATCTTATTGTCTGATTTTAATGAAAAATCAGGACTTATTAAAAAATGAATGAAATTGTTTATGCAATTATTATTTTTGGAAATCCTGGTAAAAATATTTTTCTACGTCAGTTTTCCTCCATTCTAATTAATTGTCACGCAACTTCTAGAAATACAGTATCTATACCATTTTTTGTTAAATGCAGGACTCCTTGGGAAATGTAAATCATGTATTTTTTAAGGAGTCCATTTCTTAGAAAATCGGCTCCGAATTCAATTTAAAACTTACATTTTGAAAATGAGTGGGGGTACTTACCGTAATGTTATATGCTTATTGTAGCTCTCTACCTCCGATACAGATCTTTATTGCTTCAGACATAGGATAGTAAAGTGCCAAGTACACTTCCATGTTTATTTTCGATATCTACGCTCTTCAACACGCCATCGCTATTCAAGACCTTATTTAAAGTTTCTCTCACAAACGCCGTTTTTCTTGATAGAGCGCCCTCGGCCTATCATCTTCTTCTCTCACTTTTCAAACATTTTGCGAGAGATTTCGTTCAACGAAAACCTGGATTTGAAAACATGGATCAATTAATTCTTCGAGTCATGACCCGGTGATATATACAGTCAAGGTATTGAGAAGCTGGTAAAACGTTGGAAGATGTCGTAAACAATGAAACTGAATATATTATTGACTCAGTTGTTACAAGTGTTGATGAATAATGAATACTGCTGCCACATCTGGTCCGGTGCCCCTGCTATTTTTCTCGGGGTTCTCAACAAAATACAACGGAGAGTCTGTAATGTGATCGATACCGACTTGGCAGACCAGCTGCAGTCCCTCTCTCACCGGCATGACGTGGCTTCCCTCTGTCTTTTCTATAAATACCTTCCCGGCTTCTGCTCCGATGAACTTAGATCACTGGTGCCCCCTAAGTACGAATTTGCACGAGATAATAGATTAGCAACTAGGTCCCATACTTTTACAGTGAAACCGAAAAAATGTAACCGCAATATCTACTCCAACAGCTTCTTTTCACGCACTTCCCGACTGTGAAATTCCTTTCCACATGATTGCTTCCCCGACAGCTACAATCTCGAGGAGTTTAAATGTAAGGTCAATAGACACCTCCTAACACACTAAATCGCATCCATTCTTTCAAACACTCTTCCCATCTACCCAACCCTCAGCCTCGGTATCCTTACCCGTCTATCACCCTCCTTCTGACATTTCCTATATCTAACCACTCTTTCTCTTTACCTTCCCCTATATAACCCCTTGCGCAATAGTGGCAGTGGAAGTCCTTGCTTGTGGTGAAATGATTAAAAAAATAGCATCAATATAATGTAAAAACGAAATAATTTATCTGACAAACAAATGAAGTATTTCTCTTACTTACATTATTTGGACTGTTGTCCTCATCTTTTTTGTTAAATTCACCAAATTTCGTTGAATGCCCCGATTTTCTTCAGGAGACTCAAAGTTTGAACAGACGCTTTTATTTTGATCACTGGAGTAAGTTGTTCTCCTTCCATGTTAAATGCTTCTTTAGGATGTTTTAGTTATCACCATTTAACTCAAACCTCTAAGTTTTTGTTCGCCACTACTGTCGCTAGGTATTGAACTTTGATTAGATCCAGTGATTTGGATCAAATCACTGGATCTAATTAATGCTTTTATTCACTGGTCCATGTGCCTTTGATGACAAACGTTTCATTTGTCGTACTTCACACTTGTGAAACTCTCTTCCAGCTTAAACACAAGTTTAATCTTCCAAAAATTTAAACGCAATATCTATTGTCTTACTCTTTATTCTTCTATTGTTCTAGATCTTTAACCATGCTTCTCTTTTCTAATTCTCTCACATCCGGTAAAAACTTGTGTCTTAGTGGCTTTATTGCCTTATATGTGGTGAATTAGCTTTTTATTTAAAGTTACTTATAATGGAACACATTTTATTTCTCTCTTGCATTCCGATCTGATCCACTTCTCATGTAAGTGAAGGAGAAAGAAACAGAGTTGTTCGAATTCTTTACGTGAAAGCTTTTAAGACTGTCAAAGTTACTCCAACAACGTAAATTTATTTTTAATCAGGTCCAATAGAAATCATATTTACAGGGGTTTTTCACTGACATATAGAATGGTTCCCACGTGAAGTATATCTTCCCTTAGCCTTCGCCTTCGAAAGTACAAAATTAACTACATTAGATATATGATCGCCGAGAATATCTTTGACAGCACGTCCACACTTTACTCGTAGGGTCATGAGTAAATCCTGATTTCTTCAATGACAGCAAAATGGATCATGAATTTTATTTTCCCTTACCATAAACTGGAACATTGAACCATGTAGCGTATCGTGCGTTTTTACGAATTGTTTCAGATTAGAAACTAACTATACATTACGGTTGATCTTTCGGAGGCAGTAAATAAATACGAATTTACTTGATCAAGGAAAACAGTGGATGTGTGAGTATGATACTACTTTCGTTTCATGATTATCTGACATTCTCAGTCAACGGCAACAAAATGAATGATGTGTCAGTTCTTGGTCATGGTACTTGAAGATCTATCACAAGAACATTAAAAGAAGTTCTGAATCTTTTACAAAATGATGATAAATATATTCTTTCCTTTGTGACAATATAAACGGATATTTGTATGTACTGGAAAAAGGCATCAGAAAAAGTATCACAACCTTTACCCCATGAGATCTGGCTTATGTTTCTTTGTTAGCTAAATTTGTAAGACAGCACACACACACACACACACACACACACACACACACACACACACACACACACACACACACACACACACACCAAGCGGTGTCTTACTCATGAACGAATGCAATATTCACGCTTATACATTGCACTCAAGCATTAAACAGACTGTCACCGCTCAATGTTTACCTCACTGTCCACTCTTATATTTATATTAGATACATTCAATCAGAGATACTGATCATGTTAACAACCCCACCAAAAAGAAAGAAGAGAAAAAAAAGAAAAAAAGAATTCAAGAAAAGGAAAACAAAGAGGAAAGAAAAGAAAATCAAAAAGAAAAAATAAAACATAAGAAATACAATAGAGAAAATAAAGAGAAGAACATGCAAAAAATGTACTCAATGTACTGATAGTAGGTTTAATTTAATATTTTATACATATATATATTATTCGAGCACATGAAAAATTACATAAAAACTTAATGATAATACATTGTCTGCCATTTTTAATGAAACCTGTACAGTTTTTATGACGTTCGCTTAATAACGTAACTGTCTCTGTTTCAATTCCTGGTAGAGGATGCGCACTGCTGATGAATCCCAAATATAAGACGAAACGGCTGTCCAGTGCTTCCTGTATTCTGTTGAGGTCTAATAAAAACTCGATGAATTACTTATTTAATTATTACTACAATTTCTCGTCTATGTATATATTTAATTTTTTTTTATTAAAATTTATAATATTAAGTCTTTATATTTATTACTTATTCTTCATTTTATGTTCTATGAAAAAAAGATTTTTTGAAAGAAGAGAGATACATGGTCCACCAAATCTATGTATCCCGTTTCGACAGATTGAGTTTTTTTTTCTGAAATATTTGACAAGCCCTGTTTCACATTGAATATGAACTAATTAGGGTGCTGAAAGAACGTAAATGTATTTTTAAATGTCTCCTCATCTGGTAAATTGAGTGCTATAAATTTTGAATGCTGTTAAATAGAATCCGATAATTATTTCGGATTTTTTTTTTTATCTTGATAGAAATTTACGAGATCGATTATATTATTTGATTTACGATAGGCATTTAATTCTAGGTCAGTATCAGTAGCATGTAACAAGATATCGAAGAGTGGCAATGCCTTGTTTGGTAATTGATTTATGTCAAGAAGCACAATCTTGTACAGAGCATTGAAATTCATACACTCTATTAGTCATTGCTAGTTTAGATTTGATGGGGTTATTATTATTAAAAACAAGGCATGCATTCTTCCGTTTTCTATAATATATTGTAAATTGTACATGTTTTTGAGGAATTACGGCAGATGCGCACTGCCGATGAATCCCAAATATAAGACGAAACGGCTGTCCAGTGCTTTCTGTATTCTGTTGAGGTCTAATAAAAACTCGATGAATTACTTATTTAATTATTACTACAATTTCTCGTCTATGTATATATTTAATTTTTTTTTATTAAAATTTATAATATTAAGTCTTTATATTTATTACTTATTCTTCATTTTATGTTCTATGAAAAAAAGATTTTTTTGCTTGAGTTTATGATTTCCTTAAAAATGCCATAAAATTTGAATTGCAACATTTTAAATTACTAATACTCTTTATTTCTGTTCAAATTTGAATTCTAGTCTTTAACATCGTTTTTCATTTGCTTAAACCTTTCCTAAAATTTCATTTAATTTTCTTTACTTTTTACTTTCAACGTCACGTTGTAAATATTTCTCATACTTCTCTCGTTTTACCTTTTCTCATTTTGTTCTCTCTATTTACTCTATAGTATTTCTTACTCTTTCTTTTTCATTTTGACTCTCTTCTTTCAAATTTCTTTTCTTTTTATTGGTTTCTTTTTTTCTTTTCTTCTCTTTTTTTTCTATATTGAACCTATTACTTTATACGAAAATTTTCAAAAGGAGGAAAGTGAATTTGATACTTCATAAAATCAATTTTAAGTAAAGCGTTTATTACCATCATTATTAACTACCTGATGAGATATTGTATTTTCAATGTCGAAACAAAATTTACAATTTTGTGGTAGTTATTTACATATTCTAATGTAAATATTAAATAATAAATATTTTTTTAATCATCTCACCCCAAGCAAGGCATTCTACTGCCATTGTTGCGCAGGGGGTTACATTGGGGAAAGTGATGAGAAAGAGGGGTTAGTTATAGGAAATGTCAGGAAGATGGTAATAGACGGACGAGGGTACCGAGAATGTGGATGGAGTAGAAGGGGAAAGAGTTTGTGAGAATGGATACGAGTTGTCTATTGACCTTACATTTAAATTCCTGGAGATTGTAGCTGTCGGAGAAGCAAGTATATGGAAGGGAATTCCACAGGTGGGAAGTGAGTGAAAAGAAGCTGTTAGAGTAGAAATTGCGGTTACACTTTTTGTATTTTTAAGTTGATCCCTGTTTAAAGTTAATATTTTGAACGTTGCAATCAATTATATTATTTGTTCTTTTGCATTTGGATATATATATATATATATATATATATATATATATATATATATGCGCAAAAGAACGAAGTATATATATATATATATAGATAGATTTGAAATTATTTTTTTGAACATTATTTTTAATCGATACTCGTATTTAAGTAGATATTCTGTTTATAATCAAACAGTATATATATTTATTTCTACTAGACAATTTTTTTACTATAAAATTTTTGATAAATTAATAAAACAGTATATATATAAATACATATACTGTTTGATTATAAACAGAATATCTACTTAAATAATTATCGATTGTTTATAAACATTTCATTAATCGTCGTTAATTTCCGTAATATATATATATATATATATATATATATATACATATATATATATAAAGAAAGAGAGAGTGAAAGTTTGGCAGACAGAGAGAAAGAGAGCGACAGATGGAAAAACAAATAGACAGACAGAAAGAGAGAGAGGGGGGAGGGAGGAACAGAGATCAGGTAAATGAAAGTGGAAAACGTTCTGCGTAACACTTTTCATCCTCTAGAAGGAATCTATCGGACCAAAGTAATGTTTTTGTTAGTAGAATTACATCTGCATAGGAGGAGAAAGATATAAAAATGCGAACGTCTATTGCACTATTAATGTTTGTTACAAGCACTTCTATGTACTTTTATGTACAAAGAAGAAAGGCTGAAGATGTCAAAACGCAGTCTCGCCGACATCATGCAGTTTCCCTCGGATTTTGTTTTCGTTTCTTTCACTTTTGTAATTAACTATCCGACATTGAGATAACAAAAGACCGACAAAGGAAGGTGGAAAGTTGGAAAAACCTGGACTCAAATTTGTGGTGAATGATCTAACAATCAAAGCACTTTCTATAAAGTTTCACCTTAGTAAATTCCTTTATTCTTTTTTAATTGAAGTAGCGTTTTTAACCCGGAATTATGGTCAGATTCAGTAAGGTGAGTGGCTAATGTATATATCTTTTATTTAAATTCCTCAATATTTCTCCTATATATTCTTGTGACAGTCATTACATTATTAGCGTGTTACAATTTAGGCTTGCATTACTCCTCTCATTGTTTTAGAAGTGCTTGTAACAAATATTTAGCTTGTATATATTCTTTTCAATTGAATTCGTGCCAAGGGAAACAAGATACATGGTCCACCAAATCTATGTATCCCGTTTCGACAGATTGAGCTTTTTTTTCTGAAATATTTGACAAGCCCTTGTTTCACATTGAATATGAACTAATTAGGGTGCTGAAAGAACGTAAATGTATTTTTAAATGTCTCCTCATCTGGTAAATTGAGTGCTATAAATTTTGAATGCTGTTAAATAGAATCCGATAATTATTTCGGATTTTTTTTTTGTTATCTTGATAGAAATTTACGAGATCGATTATATTATTTGATTTACGATAGGCATTTAATTCTAGGTCAGTATCAGTAGCATGTAACAAGATATCGAAGAGTGGCAATGCCTTGTTTGGTAATTGATTTATGTCAAGAAGCACAATCTTGTACAGAGCATTGAAATTCATACACTCTATTAGTCATTGCTAGTTTAGATTTGATGGGGTTATTATTATTAAAAACAAGGCATGCATTCTTCCGTTTTCTATAATATATTGTAAATTGTACATGTTTTTGAGGAATTACGGCAGAAATATAGTATTTTAAAAAGTTTTCGTCTAGAAAATTCGCCCTTGCTTTCCGTGCTACAATCTTCAAAAATTAACTATAACGACTTTTGCTATCTTCTATCTCCGTGAATCGCATCCATCTTTTATTCTTTCTTCGATATTTCTTGTGCCCAATCATTTCTCTCATTGTAACGTCCAGCTCCCTAGTGGCGGTTCCGCCTTACTTTTGGCAAAATGAATCAAGAAAATTCAGATGCAACACATAAACATGTCCCAACATATTAAACTCCGCGAAAGAATTTTGGCGGGATCTGAAGTTTGATGCACGTTACCATGACAACAGAAAGATGAAAAAAAGCACCAAATTTTAAGAAATCTAAGATTCTGATAATCTTAATTAAATTTTCCCCATCTACTTTACGAGCTTTATTATTTTTATTTCTAATTTATATTTTACAATTATTGTTTCTTCTGTTAAACATATTGCTGTTTTTTAGTCTTGGTAGGTTTATTAACTTGCTTGGAGTGAAATGATCAAAAAACAAAGAAACAAAAAAAAAATAAAACAAAAACAAAACCTTTCAAAATTGGGTGGGTGAGTATTGCAATTCGGTTGATACAGAAGTGTGTTGTCGTGCAATGCATCTCGTCTCGTAATAAAAAATTACAGGTGAATTTGTCGCATTCACTTACGCGGAAATAACCTTGGAAAAAGTATTAATCCATCTTTTCTCTCTCCTAATATGGATTAAATAGCAGAACAGATGCTGCTGGAAAATCTTCTGTCCAGTCCGTTATGCTTCGAATGGGACATGATCGCCAATGAGTGTATTATTTATGGAACTGAATTGAATCAGTTTTCCTATATTTTCCATTAATAAAAACATATGTTATATTTTTAATCATTTCAACCATAGGAAGGTGATAATGCCTATAAGATGCAAGGATTTGCTGGGTATTAAAGAGAATTAAAAGTGAGGAAAAGTGAGAAGAAGTGAGGAGAAAGTAAGATGTAAGTGAGGTGAAAGGACAATAAAAGAACGGGTTGCAGGAATGTAGAAATTGGCGACTGGCGTTGCATTAAAATTTTTGAATTGACAAGAAATTGAGAAGCCTAAAAGAAGTTCCACAGGTGAGAAGTGCGAGAAAAGAATCTGTTAGAATAGAACGTACGATTGCAACAGTAAAACGGTGAGACCTTGTGGCCAATCTTGTAGTCCGCTTAAATCCATGCACTCGAGACACCGAAAATACTTATAAACAATGAAACGAACACCTAAAGCTTTACTACGATAAGTTTGATTAAAATGATTGACTTCAAACTTTGCAACAATTCAGTTGAATTTTCTATGACTTATCAAATAAAGAATAATATCCTTCCCGATTTTAAATACTTACCGAGTAGATCTATCGTTATCAATTAATAATAGCATTAAGGCTGCTATTTTAGACAACACTTCAAACATGTATGCTTCTCTTTATTGGGTTTCCTTAATTTCTTTTTTAAGGAATGCGCAAGTCAATACCGCAGTACTTCAACAGACATCACATACAGGCGAAGATAGACCTTTGAGAAAGCATCACATTCATAAGAAATGCTATTAAAATCATTCGTCTTTTTCGTCCCGTGTACCTTCAGGAGATGAGCGATCATAGCTCTCCACAATTTTCTGTCTTTTCTAATTCTTACTAAGGGTTATTCTTTTGTTATCTCTTGTGGCTTAGACCTCTTGTATTTGCCAAAAAACACTTTTTAGGGTTTTCTTTCGTTTATAAGAAGCAAGTATATTCTCTCTCTTTCTCTTCTTTCTTATTTTTCAGTTGTAGTCGCACGTAAATAAAGACCTGTTGCTGGGGAGCGTTCGCTTCCTTGTTCCTCTATTGACGTACACACGCATATACACACACATCAATCACACACATTTATTTCAGACACACAAACACATTCTCGTGGATAGTTTCTATCTCTTTTCCTTTCATTTCAGTCGTGTATAAGTGCAACTATTTTTGTTAATGCATGTATATAATTGTCGTCTCTTTTTTAATTTTCATATTTTTAGTTACTTATTATTTTCCGGTTTCACATGAGTCAGCCAATATTGTTTGCACGACAAATGTTTTAGGAGCACATAAATATTAACTATACAACTTCAACACACTCATAGCAAAAGTATTGATTCAAACAACAAAATGGAGATTTACTTCTAACCTACTATATTTAAAATCTTGCAAAATTACTCTAAACTCTATTTTGTCTTCCCTTTTACGATAGGTAAGTTATGCGTTATTTCCCTGTCTCTCTTACCTTCAATCAGTCATGTGAGTACCATGTTTTCTAAGGCTTCTTTCTTCATTATGTGCCTTAAAGATTTCATGCGTCTCTTTATGATGTTAAGCATAATTGTTTATTGTGTTTCTATTTTGTCTCAACTTTGTCTTAGCCCACATGTTCAGACCATTTTAACCCTCTAGGGCCATTCGTATCATATTTGATACAGTATTTCCCTATAAGGAAACATTTGGTATTTCCCTATAAGGAAACATTTGGAATTCATTGACTGAGCAGTCAGTACTGCTTTCATTTGAAATTTATAAAATATTTCTCTTAAAAAATTTTTCAGGAAAATATTTCTTTCAAGGCTTGTTGTCATACTGTATCAAATATGATACGAATGGCCCTAGAGGGTTAATATAGTCCAGTATATATGAGAAGACTATGGACTGAATCATTTGTCATATTTTCTTAAGCGAAAAATATTTTTAAAATGATAATTAATCATGCATAAATTCCAAAGAGGGACAATATTTTTCTTAAGTTTCAGTGGTAAGGCTGTGCTTGAAAATACAACAAACACAATTTATTTACTGACTAAATACGGATTTTATGAAAGAATCAATATATATATATAAAGTGTGTATTTATGTATGCATTGTCGTGTCCATAAAAATAAATAAAACAAAATGAATTATCTCATGAAACTATAATTATATTAAAATAATTATAACAATTATACTTATCTTTTATGCAGTCATTCTGTGAGAACTGACACTACTTTTCTCCTCTACATTTACAAACGCGTACCATTCTCACTATCTAACAAGGGGTTCACATAGAGAGGTCGTTAACACGTACGTCAACGAAGATTTAGCCTTCTTTTCTTTTTCCGACCTTAATATCTACAAAACCTTTTAACACTAAAAAAAAAATTGAGGTAAAATATCCCAAACACGTCTTACATTGGCTAACTAAATTATCTGGACACACACACACACACACACACACACACACACACACACACACACACACACACATATATATATATATATATATATATATATATATATATATATATATAATTTCCCTTCAATGATTCCATGCACCTAAGGAAGACGGTAGCGACTCTAACTGACACCAAATAGGTCGAGTTTCAATCCTGGCCAGAAGGAAGTGGATGTGTCTAACCAAACTGATGATACAACGAAACAGGCTTGTATGCGGATGACTAATATATTATGCTCTTATTACGATTGAGCTCTCTAGAAAAGAAAATTTAAAAAACAGTTTTCCACTTCTGCGATATAAGCATTACACTTCAGAAGTGAATTGATTTCTTTCGGTGACTGGCGTGTGTATACACTGCTTATAGACAACACATTCAAATTTCTTTTCTTTGATTCCATGCGCCTATGGCTTAGCGGGTAGCAGCTCCGACTGACACAAAATCGGTCGAGGTTTGATCCCGTCCAGAAGCTAGTAGATGTGTCTAGCCACATTGATGAGCTATGATACAGCGAAGCAGACTTGAATGTGGATGACTAATATATATATATATATATATATGTGTGTGTGTGTGTGTGTCTGTGTGTAAAATATTTTATAGCCGTTTTGATCTTTGTCTGTCTGAATAAAAATGAACCAGAGTATTACAGTTTCAACCTTGGCAAATTTTACGATTGGCACCTATTAAAATCTAATTCGCTCTCACAACTCTGACATCTACACTGATATAACACCTGTATAACGATGCATGCTTTGTAAAACGTAAATCACAGGAAGCAGCAATTAATACTGACTTCTTTACATTTCGGCAGGATATTCATAACACGGCATAAATATCCTCCTACGCTAAAATAGCAAGTCACGCTACTTTCAGTGGATAAATTGCTATCATAATGATAAGTGGTTGATGTGATCTGAAAACCAAAAAGGCGGAAAGCAATTCTGATTGTACTATTATTATACAAAAGACGTCCAATGATAAGGTTGAATAATACGCAATTTGGATAGATATTGTTATATTGAATCTAGCCGGAAAGTTAATACTCTGATCTCATTCCAGCTAATGCATTCGTTCTTTGTTCATTATTCAGAATGCTGTTTAATATGGCTTTATCGGCAGTACTGCAGAAAAATTATAAAGACCCCTCAGTAATTCCCCGTTTTAGAGACACCTCAAACACCCGAATGCAAAACCAGAAAGAGATGCACTACCTGGGGAGATGTCCCCCTCACCCGGGACTAGAGGGACTAGAGCTAGTAATAGTAGATTTTTCACGTTACCCGATGTGTATTATATTCAATATCTACTTGTCACCACACACAAGCAAGCTGACACAATGTCAGTTTAATGTAAGGAACCCGAACACCTGCACCCGGGCCAGGTCCGAAAATAGCTTAGCTCTCTCAATCGTTGGCATCTTTATTACTACGGCCTCCTTCTCTATTACAATGTGGCAAGTATTGTCACGGGCAGCTGTTCCCCTGGACCGGACAGGTGTTTCTCGGGACTGAGCAGCTGTTCCCCGGGACGGGTGCTTCTCAGTGTTTTTGGTTCCGAAGACAGAGATACGAATGAGAGATGATAAATGAGATTTAATACACCTAATCTCAAAAGTTTAACTTGCATGACTCTCGTATGTTATTCTACCCTATTGTTTGAGCAATTACATAGTCTCTATACCCCCGCTATTCTATTCAGGTGACCATTTACATATAAGTCAATTTTCTTTAAAATTCCCCCGAATTGCAATGCAACACTCGCAAAACATTTGCTCGGCAATTCCAAGCATCTATTATCAATTAAAAAGATGTATGTTTCTTTTGAGTTAGTAATACATTATTTAATTATCTTCGAAGTAATTATAGCAATAAAGTTTAGCTGTTTGATATAGAAAAATGATTCGTAGCTATAATACAAAAAATGCATCAGGCTTTCTGAAGGTACAATTTTCTTTCTGATTCCGTTAATTTCATTCGAATACATCATACAAAGAAATGAATTCTAAGCTATAATTAAGTCAATCAATCTATACGGAACAAATGATATTAAAGCTGTGGTGGACAAACTACGACCCGTCTCATGTGGTCCCACTGATGATTTTATGCGCCCAGGAAAAGTACAACAAATATTATCTTTTAAAAAATCATTAATAGATTTGGGTATGTCTTGGATTGACCTGACTCAAAATAGTAATATATTGAAAACAAGAATAGAAAATACACATGGAAATCGTATATTTGGTAGGGATCCCCATTTATCTGTGTTGTGTCGTGGCTCGTATCGTGTGACATCCGTTCGCCCGTATGTATAAAAAAACAATGTGCGTTTAACACGGGGAGTTACTTCGTGAAGTAACACCTACTACTGAGAGAGACTGTAAATATTGTATATACCTCTTGGTAGTACCACTCTGGTAATAAAATAGTTTATCTATATTTCACTGTGTACCTCTTCATTCTACGATACAAAAATCTGGCGAGTCAGTTTCTACAAAATCATCATATTGCATTATGTTCTACTACAGCGGCACCTCAAGTGAACGAAAAATGTGACACTGAAATTCGAAGGAACATTGGAATAGTGAAAGTCCTATCACAAATCTAAGCTAAGTATTAAGCAACAGGAAACACGTATTAGAAACAAAGAAAATAACGTTTAACTGTGATGTTAAATCGGTTCTCCTCTGTGTCAGAGAATGCTAAACAACCATAGATGGAGAAGAGTCTTGAGAAAACAGAGATGTAGTTCCACAGTAGGATAATGAGAATACCTTTTAATGAACATATATGTAACAACGAAATTTTCGAGAACAGGGGAACAAAAAGTATGCTTATACATCTCAGAGAAAGATAAAATGAAATTCCTAGGGCACATAATTTGGAAAGAGAGCTAAGACATTGTGACACTCACATGACATATTGAAGACAGACAGACAGACAGTAAAAACCAGCGCATGACTTACCTAACAACCATGTGTAAATGGTTGGTAAAACAATGATTAGAGGCTATGAAAAAACAGTTTTCTAATAGCTGCAAAGTATAGGAAGCAGTGGAGAGACACTATCATCAACGTCCTAGAAAAGATGACAGACGAGAGAAGGAATTTGGGCAATTAATCGAAACCAAAACTTTTGTGCAAATTAATTGAAACAAAACAAAATAATATCTTCGAAGGATCTTTCACACCTTCCTTGATCACGTATACGTCATCTCTTGGCGTTGTTTTTCTCTTCCAACAGCATTTCGTTTATGTTTTAGACTGATGGGTCCAATTTGTTTCTTCGCCTTGAGAACACGACTGATAGTTGAAAGGCTGACAACAGCAATATCCGCGATCTCTCTTTAAAGCTTGCCAGTGTATTCGTGCAATGTTACAATTTTCGTAAGCTTCCTTGGAGTAACGTCCATTGCAGACAATGGCCGTAGAAAAACTAACCGACAGACGAAACAATAGTGTCTGGGTGTGATAAAAACCTGACGCAATCATGGATGACGCAATATTTTTCAAGGTCAAACAAATTTTATCATACACTCCGAAAAAACATTCATATTATTTCACACCACTGCAAATGACCTACCGAAAAAAAAAATAGAAATCAATTGAACTCTGTCATGTGCCGTGTTTCAGGACGTAGACAATCATGGATTTCCACCTGTCTCTGTCTCTTGTCAGTTTCAATATTTTTTCTCTTGGTATCTCTTCTAAGCCCCGATCCGTCAACCATTTGCTCAGACCTAACAAGTACGTCTCGCGCTGCTTTCCCCTGTCTCTCTCCATTTATCCGACCTGTGATTATCAAGTTCTTCAGGTCTTCCTTCCTCATTACGTGTCCCAGGAACCTTATTTGTCTCTTCCTGATATTTAGTATCAGTTTTCTTCTCGTTTGCATCCTTTCCAACACCTCATCATGGTACACGTGTTCTGTCTATGTTATCCTCAGCATCCTTATGTAAAACCACATTTATGCTGGCCTAAGCTTCTACTTCATCTTTGATGAGATCGTCCAGCATTCACTTCCATACAGAAGGACGGATATCACATAGCAATCCAGCACTCTTTTCTTTGTTTCTAATGAGATTTTCCTGTCTCTCAGTACTCTGATTAGCTTTTGAAATGCGTCTTTGGCCATGCCAATTTATCTTTGGATCTCCATGTCACACTTTCCATCCTCTGTCAAAACACTTCCCAGGTATTTTCTCTATAGTTTCTCTAACTTGTAGTTGGCATATTGATCTCTTTTTGCTGATGACCATACATTCACTTTTCTTGAGGTTTATGTTCAGTTCTTTCTTTTCACTTTCTTTTGCTAACTTCTGTAGAAGGTCCTAGTGTGTCTAAAACTGACCGTGTTGTGAAAGAAAGGAAATTTATTTTAATGTTCCGTTTTTAAGTCGACTTAGCGGAAACGTAATTTTTAAATATTGCATTATATTTAAACTTCTCTTACACCTTCTAGTTAGATTTGTTAAAACCGTTGCTTTAATTAATTTTCATAAAGTTGTACTAACATGGTGATTTGCAAACCATTAATCTCATTAAAAACATTTCAATAAATATTCTTCTTTTATTATTTGTTGTCCAGATGACTTCAAAGAATAACTATCGAGGTTGAAAATGTTCTCGAGTATGCGAATATGAAAGAAATACAACGAAGCTAACTATATGGGGTAAAAGAAGTTTAAATAAAATGCAATCTTTTAAAATTACCTTTCAGTTAAGTCGAACTTAAAAAACGCAAAAGTTAAAGACATTTTTTTCCATGATGCCCAAAAAATAAATAAATAGAAACTGCTCAGTAACGCCATCTTCTAACGAATCATCTTCGAGCACAAAGAGATGTAACCAACCCAGAGAAAAAATAACTTAATAAAGCAACACATAAAAAGTGTGTTTTTCAGATTTATCAATAGAAAGCCACTACAGAAAAGGCTTATCAACATTGACAGATGCCGGAAGGGTGACCCACTGGTGAGAGAAAGTTTGTAATATCTTTATCCATTGATGCAGATGCAAATCGTAAAAAGAAAATATTTTTTTTTATATATAAAGATCTTTATTTTTAGTCATGAATTATTTATTGATGATCTCGTATTTATTTCTCTGGATGCAGCGAAATTCACTACACACACAAAACACACTTACACACACACACATATATTAGAAGGTTTAATAAAAGTGAAACATGCTAAACTGAGATACATTTATTATTTAGTTCTTTTTTCTGGCACACTCACACTCATACCCACACATATAGATTCATGTATATTGTATCTGTGCGCATATATATATATATATATATATATATATATATATATATATATATATATATTATACCTAGCGTATCTTTATTTAATTTAAATTAAATAACCTAATTTAAAAAAAAAAATTATTTTAAATCATATATCTTTTTATTCCTTTTAAAAATAATTATACCTTTTTAAGTAAAAGGCCTTTTTCTAGTACTTCAACGTTTTTGGGAAGTTAAGTTTTTAAATATGTCCAGCGTCTGTAATATATAAAAAATTTTTCTTTCTTTTCTTTTTTCCCTCCCTTCCTTTATCTCTCTGACCTCCCACCTTTTTTCCGTTTTGCTTAACCTAATATCAATTCAACACGCCGTCTGTTCCTTTTATGTTACAATTCTCTTTCCTCTTTTTGCGAACGCAGACGATGCCAATTTTTCTTTTCTTGTTTATTTTATTTTATTTTATTTTATCTTTTTCTTTTTCTTCTTCTTTTTCTTTCTTTTTAATTTTTTGTAAATCTATTTAAAAAGGAAAAATAAACTGATTTTTTTCTCCAGATTCAGAAAGGATTTTTTTGTTGCTGAGGTGATGTGTTATCCCCTGTGGGGATTTCATATCGAAATGGTCATTCAACATCCTTGAATTAATCCTATTTAATTTATATTTGCTCTGTAATATTTTATTACATAGAGCTCTCTTCCTGTATCATATTTTAATATTAAAATAAAATTTTCATATTAATTAGGATCGGGTTTTTGGAATTTAACTTCCTGCTTTTTCCGGTTAGATTAAAGTATCTGAATATATATATATATATATATATATATATATATATATAATCATTTATTTTTTAAAAATTTAAAAATTTGTCTATATGATCATTTTTGTGACTTTTTTATTTTTGTATATTTTTCCTTGTGATACTTTAATTATTATTTTAAACTTCTAAAATGTTTTGTGATTGATCATAATTTGTGACTTTAAGTATATTATGCAGACTCCTTTTCTTTCTTCATTTTTACAATTTAATTTGCATTTCTTCTTTAGTTTGTTTATTTTCAGTTTCGTGTTGTTATTGTGTGTTTTTATTGTAGGCATATACGACTGCTTATAATTATACGTTTGTGTGTGCTTATTTTGTGTATGATTATATACTATTGTCTTTTTTGTGTATATGTTTTTTTTTAATCGTTTCACTCCAAGCAAAGCTGTACCGCCACTGATGTTCAGTGGGCTACATAAGAGAGTAAAAGTTTCAACAAGAGGAGAGCAAACAGAAAGACGAAGCAATTCCAGGGGTGTCAGAGAATGGGCAAGAGACGGATGGGAATAGAGGTGTGATGACAATTGTGAAGGTAGGATAAGAAAGGAAAAGAACATGATACACAGGAGCATGTAGAAAGGACAAGGGAAGGACTGGAGTCAAGTGGATAAGAGATGAGAATTGTCATGGCATTTGAGTTCCTGGGGGTTGTAGCTGTCAGGAAATCAAATATACAGAAGGGAGTTTCACAGGCCGGAAATGCGAGAAAAGAAGCTGATGGTGTACAATTATCGGCGGCATTAGTGTGGTTAGTCTGCTTCCAACCGGGGTCAAAACTCGACCTATTTCTTATATATTCGCAGTGTATACACACAGATGTGCTTTGTGGTGCAGTGGATATCGGCTCGGAACGAAAAATCGGGCTGCCGAGTTGGAATTCCAGTTGAATTCCCTGCATTCACTGTTCGCGCAAATACCTTTGGGGAAGGTATTAACTCGTCTCTTCCCACCAATAATGGGTTAAATAACAGAAAAGAGTGGGTTCTATAGCCTTGGCTGGCAACGAGAAAGTAACTGCAAGCTACTGCGGGATAATCTTCTGCCCAGTCAGTCAGTCAGTCAGTCAGTCATGTCTCTTTCGAGAGTCTATCACGTATGGCACTTAACTGACTGATACACACGCCAGCAGATAAAGAGAACCCAATTCATGACTGAGAGTGACGCGTAAAACGCAAAAGCAACAACTGTTTTAAAGTTTTCTCTCTAGGGAGAAAATCGGATAATAAGAGTATAATTAGTCATCTACATGGAAGCCTGTTTCGATGTATCACTGCTCATCATCCTGGATAGACATCCGATTGCTTCCAGCCGGGATCGAAACATGAGCATATATATATATATATATATATATATATATATATATACTCGTAGGAGTTTTGTGTTTGTGTCCGCTTTCATGTTACATTTCCATGTATATGTGCCAAAATGAGCGCACGCTTTATATGTGAATGTGGGTATTTGTGTACGTGTATAGGCATGCATACTTTTTTTAAATCTTGTGAGCATATATATCTACATATGTCCATGTTTGCGGCGTGAGTATGTGCGTTTGTGGGTGTAGCTGAGTGTTTTTTTAATTTTTTATATCTGTGCTTCATTATTTTTTTTTACATATCTTTGTTTGTGTGTATGCATGTGTGTCCCTCTGCGTGTGGGTGTGTATGTATTTATGCGTGACTCCCACATTACAACCTATTGCAGTAGACACGAAAAGCTGTTAACTGTATTATGACAGTTGCCAATCGATCATGACAGCGGCCAATAACGTGTGTGCGCGCACAACGACATATACAATATATATATATATATCTTACTTTCATGCCATAAAGACGCTAAGCTGCTGACAGTCATTTTGTCCGTCCGGTATTCACGATCTTCGCTGAGTGCCGGACATCTGGCGAACGATGTCCTTCCAACGTCTCCAGTCTTCAAATGGCGAGTCGAACTAGTAGATGATTCTGATGGGGTCATAAATACAACGAACGCACGGCGCTGGGCAATGATGCGGAGGATGCCTATTAATATTGTATATAATTAATTCACCTATTAAGGGATAAAAAAATAGTCATAAAACATAGTGTTCAACGTCTAATGACAGAGCTTGATTATACCTTATATACTCATATATCATGCCACTTTTGAAGCCCTATTTTTAAGCTACTTTTAACTGTGCGCATCGCATACGAGTTATAAAATTTGTATATGTCCTGGTGGCAGCCTAAAAAAGTCGCTTGATATACGAATATATAAGGCATGAATTCCGTTTATACTTTTAATATACGGTTGTTTCTTATGATCGTCAACCTGGCGTTTGGCTGTTTTTAGCGTACATTAAACAGGACGTCATGGCCGTCCATATGAAATATTATTTATAAAAGAACATACTATATATGATGTTTATTAATAGCAGTGTATACTGAGCTATATAGCTTTTCAATTAGTTTCGCAGATGACAACTCTTAATTCAAACCCGGTTCGTCGTGTAGGTACTAGCCCGTAAAATATACTTTCTGCAGAAACTAATTGTTTAATAGTAAAGTTAGTCCAAGATAATTCTGGAAAGACGCACCTGATCGATATTTACCATTAAAAGGGTTGTTATATGAAAGAGAACAAGGAATATAGTGTTTCAGAAAACACCCACGCGAAAGTGAAACTTTCCTTATATTTGGTACATGGAGGAAATAAGAGTGCTTCGATTCCATGGATGTAAGTTGCCGTGACCTTGCTGTAGGAGATTTAATAGGTGGAATTAAATTAGGAAAGGAGCTCGTCTGGACATTACGATTATTACTGTGTTCCCCAATAGTTTAAAGTTTTGCAAAAGTGACTGAACATCATTATAAAATAATCATTATTTATTTATTAACTACTAGATCTACAGACAGGTATTGCTGTTTTTTATTGGTCATGTTGAAATGATAAGCTCAAGTGCTTATTCAAGAAGCTCCAGTATGAGGTGTGACGTTAAAAAATGCGAAGTAAGTATTGGTTTTTCTTGTATTTGTAAGACGGGATTCAAGTATAGTCAATTTTGCCATTAAACAATAATGATATAAGTACAATTGAAAGAACAGAGCCTGTGATGTGATGACGTTGTGACGCAGAAAAAGAGGATAGATTGTCCCTGCAACGTCGTTGGGCCTGGAAACTTGTAGAAAACATGAAATTTTTATAGCATATTACAAAAAAGACCTGATTTTAGTTGGAATAAAACTAAGCATTTCGGAGAAATAAACGATTACAAAAAGTAACGTTTTTCATTAATGTTTGCTGAACCCCAAGTGTCAATTGAAATTTTAGTTCGCATATAAAAGCATAAGACCTTGATCTATCAGTGACTCGATTTTGGCTGAATTTGAGTTAAACGTCTTGAAGGAATGCATAAAAATGCGCAAAAGACCACCCAAAATTATGTTTGTTGTTGACTTTTGACGAAGCCAGTACATTGATTGGAAAATTTTTTGTGGACATCAAAATTTTGGATCTTGATCTACAATTACCCGATTTTGGTTAAATTCGCATAAGGAGAAGAGTTCGTAAATTCTAAGCGTTTCGGTGATTTTTGCCATACCTTTTAAATCGATTTGAAAAAGGGTTTGCGTACATTAAAGGTTCATGTCATGATCGACAACAAGTGACCTAATTTTGGTTAAACTCGCACCAAGGGTTTTGGAGTAGTAGGGTTCGTTAGAATGGACACACATACACACACACATCCATTTATATATATATATATATATATATATATATATATATATATATATATATAATGTTTACAAGAAATGGATATGAGAGGAAGGTTTTTAGCATGAGGTTTTATTTAAAATTTTATATGAGCATCAAATTTTTTTATATCTTCTCGAGTTGCCCAGGAATCGCGTCAACTGATTTCAATTGAAACAATTGTTGTATGGAAGATATAACCTTTTTGTGGAGTATAGTAAACCTTCTCTGTTAATCATCCCCAAATCAAGAATTTACAGGATCTTGTGTCAGGATCTGTTCCTGGCCAATCGTACATAAAAGAGGAGGTTACATTCCAATCACCCTGTATATGTCCACATTTTGCAGTGTTTAAACCTACACATATTATTCGCTCACGAAAAGGTTGCAATATGTTTTTTAGGCTTTTCATTTTTGCGAACAAGATGACTTTAATCCAGATTAAAACCTAGAGAGTAATCCCCAGTATTGTTCTATATCGGAATGATATTCAGTGTTTCAAAAATTAATTTTCTTGTATTAATCATTATTTAAGTGAAAACGTGTTTGGAAATTCCACTGCAGTTCTAAGGCTTTAGAAAGTGAGAAGAAAAACAACTTTGAAAGATATAGCTTAAATAGAATTTGATTAAAAATGATAATCCCGGCAGGTCAAAAAACAAAAAACAAAAAAAAAAAAAAATAAAATAAACAAAAACAAAAAACAATACAATAAATAAAAAACAATAGAATTCATGACTGGTAGGATAAAGAGATTAAATCATTTTTATATTCTGAGAATTTAATCGGATTATTATTCATTTCTTCGGACATGCTATTCATAGAACGCCTATTCCAAGTTTGCTGGATGCGCATCTGACGTCTCAACCAGCGATACACATCTGTTTACTCGTTCGTTAGACAAAATCTTCTGTTGCCATGGCAGGCAACAATGACAATAAATTATGACAGACATGTTACTGAAACAATGTAGCCATAGAATAATAAACACAAAAACTATTACACTGACCGTTGGTATTTTGAAATGAAGAAAATTTCGTTTTGCTCAACGAAAGACTGATTTCTGTGACTGAAGATCGTAATAGTGTAGTTCTGTAACGAATATGCCAGATGCAATAAGGCTTGTTATTAATATGAAAATATCCATTTATCGTTCTTAGGACGCGTTCCAGAAGCTGAGTAAAGTACTAAGATACAGGAAAATTTCACTAGAAACAAAGAAAAGAGTGCTAGATGACTATGTGATGTCAGTTCTTTAACACGGCAGTGAATGCTGGACAATATGATTGAAAATGAGGAAAAAACTTGAAGCAGCGGAAATGTGGTTCTACAGAAGGATGCTACGGTTATCGTGGACCGAGCATGCGAGCAACGATGAGGTGTTGGAAAGAATGGCAACGAAAAGAAAATTAATAATGAGCATCAGGAAGAGGCAACTAAAGTTTCTGGAACATGCAATGAGGCTTGGAGAACCTGATACAAACAGGCTAGATAGAAGGAAAAAAGAGACAGAGGATAACATAATTGCAGGGCCTGATCAGGTGGATGACGGTACGGGGGTTGCGAGATGTAACAGGAGAAAACATACTAAGAGCCACAGGGATAGGGAGACGTGGAGAAACATGTTCGCCTACGTTCTGAAGAGACAGGGCACATAGAAGAAGAAAAAGAAGAAGAAGAAGAAGAATATTGGTTCTAAAACTATGATAATATAAATGGCATCTGGGACATACTTCATTATAAAAATGTGATGAGGTCTGCTCTCTCGTTTAGTTCTAACACAAATCTGTTACTGTAACATATTAACTGATGTTAAATAAATTTTGGTCCCAACACATTAGTATTTTATGTGCATTTTACTAAATATTTGCCATTGCTTATTTTTCTAAGGTCATCTTTACTGTACCTCTCAGTAATAATTCTATATATAATCATCATTATATAATAATTACCCTTGTGTATGTATTTATTTATATCTTTCGAGTCACAATTCAATTCGAGTCACAATTACACAATAATGTATAATTCAATAGGATAGTAATGTCCCTTAATAAGGAACTGTGACTATTATTTTTATAGTTTTAACTCCAGTTAAATTTCATTTTCATTCATATATAATTAACGCCCAGCATAAATATATTTACATTTTTCAAGTCAGTCAATTATGTTCTATACGTGATAAACTCTTGGGCAGTTATTTCCCTGCAAAACTACTTCACTAAATCACACATGATGTTACAGTTAAGTGCCCTACGCGATACACATTTTGCTGATCATTTATCTTTTGATCCGTTACCGACTAGGCAGAAGACTTTCCCACAGTAGATTGCCATTTCTGCTATTCAACTCATAGCTGGAGGGAGAAGAGTTAGATTCATACCGTTCATAAAGGTATTTGCGCATAAGTGAATTCAACATTGAACTGGAACTCGAAAGACACCAATATTAATGTTTATAATTTATTCAATATTAAGGGATTCCTTTTAAATATAACGAGAAAGAATGGTGTAGCATTGATACTGTTTTTAAATTTTTGTTCTTTTTGCATCATACAAAACAAAGCACATCATAAACGCTTTTATGACTGGTGCATATCATGTATGGCGCAAATTTTTTGTCATCTGCTTTACAATGCCTACTCCGTTATATATATATGTGCTTTTGAAGAATAGTTTAATCAAAGACTATGTAACTCATTCCATAGTCATGACATTATTCCATTGCTTAGAAATAAATTATTACCAATATGTTTATAGATAGACTATTGGAGTAGATAGACTAAACTATCGCCCGGTTCACACTCCACCCACATCTATTGAACAGGTGAAGAGGCTCATCTCTTGTTTCCTGTTTAGGATGCGGTTTCCGGTTTTCTCTTTTCCAATCTTTTCACTCTTTTCTCTCTTTATTTTTTTTCAATTGGAGTATATATATCAATATACTAAACTATCGCCCGGTTCACACTTAACCCACGTCTATTGAACAGGTGAAGAGGCTCATCCCTTGTTCCCTGTTTAGAATGTGGTTTCCGGCTTTCTCTTTTCCATTCTTTTTACCCTTACGTGGCCCCCTGCCATCAGTGGCGTTATCGCCTTGCTTGGAGTGATATGATTAAAAAAAAAATCCTTCAATGGTGTAAAAAGCATTTCTTTTTAACTGTTATAAAATGACAGAGCTAGTATCTATCCTTAGGTTTTAGGCCACTGTACCGAACGTATATTATAAACACTTTAATGACTGGTGTATATTATATATGACGCAAAGTATGTCACCAGCTCTAGAATACCTATTTTTTCATATATGCGTACATTAGAAGTGTAGTATTGCAATAGAGGCATGAAAAATTTATCTACTCTATATACTTATACAGTGAAGGCTTGCATATATAATCTGTGTTTTAAAAGGTTTAAAAATATAAATTGTGACATATCCGACAAGCTGCCATTCACGTAAGTCCTTGATTTGTGCCCAGGATATATAAATAGTGTTGTCCATTAGAAGTTATTGGAACACCGTCACCATAGGCGTTTATTTTCAGCAACATGACCGAGTAAAAGACGCTTTATACCGAAAATAATGGTATACAGAAAAAAGTATTATTCCACCGCAAAAATAAAGAAGTGATGGTAAATTTTTCTAAATCTTCCATTCTCATTAGACTTGACAGCTACAATTTTTCTCTTGTTTCAATCACTAGAACATTACATTTTTTTATCATTTTAATCATTTCACCATAAGCAAAGCGGCAATATCACT
This sequence comes from Ascarosepion bandense, assembly GCA_037127315.1. Lineage (NCBI taxonomy): Eukaryota > Metazoa > Mollusca > Cephalopoda > Sepiida > Sepiidae > Ascarosepion > Ascarosepion bandense. Next base: position 659,556 of record JBBBDQ010028626.1, on the reverse strand, counting down.
AGTACCCAGAGGGTTACAGGGATTAAATTAAAAGAGAAAGTTGAGAATAGTGTGAAATGAGGAAGAGTGGTATCGATCTAGTCATTCATTCAGTTAATTGCCATACAGAATACACACTTAGGCGATCATGTCTCTTTCGATACATGACTGACTAGTTAGAAAATTTCCCGCAGTCGATTGCCATTTTCTTATGGTATACTAGTTGCGAATCAACGCTAGAGAACACAATCTGTCCTACTATTCAACTCATAGCTGGAGGGAGAAGAAATGGATTACCTTTCCCAAGGATATTTGAACTTAAGAGGATGAAACTAATTCGACTGGAATTCGAACTACGCACTCATAACGCACATCCGTTCTTGTAGCACGCTTAAATTCATGCCTTCAAGGAACCAGGGAAAAATCATTTTAGCTTTGTTACCATAAAATATTTGTAAAATATCGTAGTCCATTCTATGATCACAGAAATAATATATACGTGCAGCGGGATAGTCTTTCAATGGGCTTCAGCAACTTCTACATGGCCAAACTAGAAAATAATATATTTAGCACCACTAAAAAACCATCCATCTACATACGATATGTTGATGATATTCTTATATTAGTTAGAAAAATAGAAGAAATAATGGAACTAAAAAAAACATCTTTCAAAAGAATTCTGTCCTCAAGTTTACATACGAAAAATTACCAAAGAGAACAAAATGCTTATTCTTGACATTTTAATAGACACAAACAATAACACGTTTACCACCTCGTCATATTAAAAAAACTCCAGAAACACTTTTGCCCTCTCAATTATAAGAGTGAATGCCCTAACTACTACAAAATATCACTTATACACAATTAAATTAGCCGAACACAAATCAACTTCTCTACGAAAAAGATATTTTACCTTGAACTAAAAAATATTAAGCAGGCTCTCATTAATAATGACTTTTCTAAACCGCATTGTGGATGAACAAATAAGACGATATCCCATAAACCTCAACACACATAAAAGAGAATATGGAGCTTCCACGAAAGACTCTGAAAATATCAAACTTTTATTGCAATCAGATGCACGATATCTACTAAGAGGATGAAAAAATCATAAAAAATCCCATTCGTACAAATATACCTCCCGTTGAACCTAATAAAAAATTAAAATTAATAATATATTATAAAAATACAATACAACTAATTTAACTATCCGAAATAACTCGTTCTTACTAACTGATGTGTTACGTAAAAAACATTATATATCAATTCAAATGTTACTTTGGAGAATATATCTCCGACAAAATAAACAAGTATATATGTTGTATTTACAACACCTACATTAACAAGACGCCCTATATTGTACATATCTGACTATTCGTCCAATTCCAGACATCTACAACAAAAATCCTGTCTATATTCACAGTATAAAAAGATAACACAACTATCCTACACCAAGAAAATAACAAAAGCAAACTACAGATCCTTAAAAAACATAAACCGTCAATTAATAGAATCAGCAATGAACACTGTAGTAATGTTATAAAATGTTTATAAAAAATAGCTTTATCATGCTTTAACACGTGTATGATTATGGTATTACAACATAAAAAATCCATTTTGAATAATTTTTACGTTCAAATGAGCGCTAAGAAATTTGTCAACTGTTATATTTGAAGCAAAACGAAAATTTACAGTAATTTTTAGTAACACAGTTTTACGGTTATTTTTTGTTACCTCAACTCACACTCCTGAAGATGATCTCGGAAAGAGATTGAAAGTACTTGGGAACATCAAGAAATGAATAATAAAATCATCTGTCAATGTTACAGCTCTTTTCTTACATCTTTCAATTATAATATGCAAAAGGTTATCCGTGAGTATGAACGGATTTTATTAAAAAAAAGCAGACACAATGATTGCAATTTATTTAATCTGACATATATATATATATATATATATATATATATATATATATATATATATATATATATATATCCTGTCATGATCATGGAGAGAAAGAAATAAACGAGGTAGCATCAGTTGAATTCATTCTCTTTACTACCAAATACACTGGGAATTTTTTTTTCAGTAACTTTGAGTTGCATTGGATATTTTAACTGATTCTGAAGGAGTTTTAGACGCTGATTTCAAATCAATTAATTTAATTAATCAAATTTGTTTTTTCTCGATAAGCTCTAGTTTGCATGCGATTTGAGGTTAATGAAATTGTACAAATGTGAACTTGCGTAAACCATGTATAAGCATTTTCACGTCCATATAGATAGATAGCTTCTAATATTTTGATCATTCCTATTTTGTTTCAGATCAAACATGGTTTCCAATAATAGATATCATTGCAGAAACAAGCCTGATGCCTTCTGCTACATATGTGAATGCTACACATTCAATCGTCAGAGATTTAACATCTTCTCGTTCGTCAAGCGTTCATCTTGGTGATCAAGACAAGCAAAGCTCTCCTCAGGTTATGTGCCACAATTGTGAGGAAATGCTTCGAGACTGGACTAAAAGAAAACGCAAAGGTCTCCTTTTGGAGTTCTAATGACTTGGTGCGAACCCACCAACCATGTAACTGACTGTTATTTCTGCATGGTAAACCCAACGGGTGTTTGGAGGAAAAACCGACATGAGATTACGTATTCGAACATTCCCTCAGCTATTCTGACTGCTCCGCACTCTGAAGAAGTTCCTGTTCCAGTTTTTAAAGGACTGCGTTCATTGGACGATAAAGACATTGAACATGATACAAGCGAACATGACAGTTGTGAATTGTGACAGTAGGGGCTGTGAGTGACGAACAAGGATGACGATACCACCAAGACCTAAAAGTAATGGAAGAACGCTACCAAGGGCGCTAAGTCAAAAGTATGGTGGCTGAATACTGCTGGAGCATTAAATCAGATTGCCCAGATGAAGTGTACAAACGCAAAAATTACAAACGCAAATTCCTACCTGAATAAAATACACAAAAGAATTGATAAGCTATAATAACGAAAAATTAAAAAATAAATGAAAATGTTATATGCATAAAATCTGTAGTTTGCAGACAAAACCCGACTTCAGATTTGAAATCAACACACTCAAATTGACTATAGAAAGGTCTTTTTAAATGCAACCAAATGAGTGTTCCGCAGTAATATTAAACTTTATTTGCTGTTATTAAAGCTTTTGCACCGACTTCTCTCTTTAACAGAGCATTATTATTATTATTATTATTATTATTATTATATTTTTTTGCAATATTTATGTTGTCAGAAAAGTGTTCACAATCGAAGAACTGTTCTTCAGACACTGAACATTTCCCCGTTCCCAAGCCTCTTCCAAAGGTTGAACAATGATTTAGTGAGGGATTTAGGACTTTCAAAGAAAGCAGCAGAGCTTTTGGCATCAAGATTACAAGGCACACATCTTGTTGATCACTCTGTTAAAGTTTCATATTTCAGAAAGCGTGACTAGCTTTTTGTGACCTTCTTTTCAGAAGACAGACGTTTTGTTTACTGCCATGACATCTCAGAGCTTCTCAAAGAACTGGGTGTACCTTACTATAGTCCTGCTGAATGAATACACTTTTTAGACAGTTCGAAACGCAATCTAAAGTGTGTTTTACATAATGTCAATGTTTATGGAGCAGTACCTGTCGGTCATTCAATGCATTTGCGGGAAGATTATGATGATATGAGAATGGTCATGAACATATTAAAGTATCATGAGCACAATTGGATCATTTGTGTAGACTTAAAGATGGTCAAGATTTTTCTTGGACAACAGAATGGTTTCACCAAGCTTCCATGTTTCCTCTGTATGTGGGACAGCCGATCACGAGACAGACATTGGGTCCAGAAGGACTGGCCTATTCGTGACACTCGTAAAGCAGGCATGCCAAATATCATACAAGACTCAAATGTAAGCAGAGATAAGATATTTCCTCCTCTTCACATCAAATTAAGTTTGATGAAACAATTTGCCAAGGCACTGGAAACAGAAGATGTATGTTTCCAACACATCATCACAGCTTTACCAGGGTTATCATTTGAGAGGATCAAAGCAGGCGTGTTTGATGGTCCCGCATATTCGAACCCAAATTCATGAAGATCGGTTTGTTGCTAAGATGACCGCTTTAGAAAAGGAAGCATGGTTATCCTTTGTGGCATTCGCTCAGAACTTCCTTGGAAACAATAAGGCGGAGAACTACAATGAACTTGTGAACAGAATGCTCCTTGCTTTTCGTGATCTCGGGTGCAACATGAGCATCAAGCTTCATTTTTTTAACAGCCACCTTGATAAGTTCCCTGACAACCTTGGGGGCTGTGAGTGACGAACAAGGATGACGATACCACCAAGATCTAGAAGTCATGGAAAAACGCTGTCAAGGGCGCTGGGACAAAAGTATGGTGGCTGAATACTGCTGGAGCATTAAATCAGATTGCCCAGATGAAGTGTACAAACGCAAAAATTACAAACGCAAATTCCTACCTGAATAAAATACACAAAAGAATTGATAAGCTATAATAACGAAAAATTAAAAAAATAAATGAAAATGTTATATGCATAAAATCTGTAGTTTGCAGACAAAAACCGAATTCAGATTTGAAATCAACACACTCAACTTTATTTGCTGTTATTAAAGCTTTTGCACCGGCTTCTCTCTTTAAAAGAGCCTTATTTTTATTATTATTATATTTTTTTGCAGTATTTATTTTGTCGTATAGTGAAATATATATATGTATGTGTGCGTGTGTGTATCCTCTTTATCATAATAAAGACTGTTTTCTTTATATATATATATATATATATATATATATATATATATATATATATATCTGGAAATTTGTCTTTGAACACGTCTCGAAAAGCCCACCGAGTGTAAACGCAGAGGGGAAAAATGGAAACGAACTAAGTAATTGAACATTAGTCAAAGTACTAGTCGAAAGAAAAAAATCCTCTAGACGAGTAACCTAACATGTAAAGCGTTCAATACACTGGTAGAGCAACCTAGAGAGCCAACGAACCTAGATAGTCAACATACCCTAAATATCCAATTTGTTGAAACCTTGGTAGGTTCGGTGGCTCTCTAGGTTATCTACTTTCTTATATATATATTCAAAACTTATAACATAAGTATGTTATAACATTACGACAAAGTAGGTCTTTTGTTGCTACAGCTATATATATATATATATATATATATATATATATATATATACAAATTCCTCTTGTCACGCAAGATTGGGGCAAATTAATGTTTGTAAGTCATAATGTAAGATACTCAATATTCAATAAGTAGGTACATCAATATATAAGTTGCCGTCATTTTAGACTGTTTACCCAAATAAATATTTTACCGTCATTTTGGACAGCACCGGTCTACTTGTATTTAAATAAATGAACGCATACTTTTTCTATGCTTTCTGGCAAAACGTAATTATTTCCAACAAATACATGCTTAGCTTAAATATTTTAAAAAAATTGAAATGGTGTATATTATTTGTTTGTTTCAGCGTGTCGTGTCATATATTTTCCAATTTTGGTTTTCAACATTGGTCCCAAAGTACATGAAAAAACTAAAATTCTTCTGTAATAAATAATGTCAATATCTTTTATTTATTTTTATTTAAATTTCTATTCACCAAAACGCAAAGCAATTAACAATTGTATTAAAAAGATGCAGTGAATCCGTACTAGTCCAATGGAGTTCGGCATTTCTCATTAAACTGAAATAATTGCAGGAAATGCAAGAACTGCGGATAAAATTATGTGACTTCTTTCATTCCAAAATAAGTGTTTTGCAAAGAAAGAACATCGACAGTTTCGCACCAGAAACTATGAGGGACTTCATAGTTTGTTGATGTGACTTTTGTTCCAATGAATATCGGCCTCAGAATGAGAAATCTGAGAGCCGAGTTCGACTTCCAGTTGAATTCGTTGCATTCACTTACACACAAATTCTTTTGAGAAATGTATTAATCCATTTTTTCTCGCTCTGTCTATTTGTTGAATAACAGAACAGATTGTGTTCCTTAGCCTTGGTTGTAAGAAGAGTTAACATTACTTCTTACTACCGTAAGAAGTAATGTTAACTTACTGCGTGAAAACCTGTCGAGTCTGTCATTGATCGAAAAACCCAAGCTTGTATCACGTATGGCAATTAACTGACAGAATTTTCTTAAAAGAGTGATGATTATATTTAAATCTGGTTTAAGCCATGTCTGTAGTATAAAACCGAAAAATATATTTCCCGAGAATGTAGGTTTAGATTCAAACGGAATTTCACATTGTTTATCTTTAAAAAATCAACGTTCATCATAATCATTCCATCATTCGCAAGTTGCGTCTTTCTTTCTATTATATACATTCGTTTAAACTATCTATATTTTTATGGAGAAAATGTACCCTGCATCCTGCGTCCTGCGTCTTTATTAGATCTGACGATATCTCGGCCACATAGGGCTTTCTTATCATCCAAAGCACTATTCAGATTTTGCCAGTTAACGCATATTTTTCGAACAAGATTTCCCTATATTAAGGCTGCTAGATGTAAATATATTGTGAAATAAATTCTTCTTCTCTTTTTCTATGTGCCTTGTCCTTTCAGAACGTAGGCGATCATGGCCTTCCACGTCCCCCTACCCCTTGTGGTTCTTAGCACGCTTTCTCTTGTTACCCCCGCAAAACCCGTTCTGTCATCCACCAGCTCAGGTCCTTCAAATATTTTATCTGCTGCATTCCTCTGTCTTCTTTTCCCTATATCTGGCCTGTTAGTATTAGGTTCTCCAAGCCCTCCTTTCTCATTGCATGTCCCAGGAACTACAGTTGTCTCTTTCTGATGCTCAATATTAATTTCTTTTTCGTTTTCATTCTTTCCAACACCTCATCATTGCTCACATGCTCGGTCCATCATATCCGTAGCATCCTTCTGTAGAACCAAATTTCAGCTGCTTCAATTTTTTCCTTCATCTTTGATGACATTGTCTAAAATTCACTGTCATATTGAAGAATTGCTATCACATAGCAACTTAGTACTCCCTTCTTTATTTCTAGTGAAATTTTTCGGTAGTTTAATACATTACTCATCTTCTGCAACGCGTCGTTCGCCATGCCAATTCCCCTTCGGATTTCAGTATTGCACTTTCCGTCTTCTGTTAGAACCCTTCCTAGGTATTTAAATTTTTGTACCTGCTTTTTTTAGTATCCCCCACCTGTAATTGCATTTTGGGTTGCTCTTTTTGCTGATAACCATGCATTCGGGTTTCTTGCAGTTTATTTGTTGTCCTTTTTTGTTATTCTCTTTAGCTGCCTTCTGTAGGGGGTCGTGTAGTTTCCTTTCCGTGTCTACAATCAGCACTCTGTCATCTGCGTATTTTATGTTGTTCAAATTGTGGCCTCCGATGACAAATCTTGGTATAACATCGAGGGTCCTCAAAATAGTCTCGCTGTACAAGTTGAGTAGATCCTGTGAAAAGACACATCTTTCTATCTTTGTAAATCTGCTGAATTTATTACCTGTCCGTATGCAGGCAGTTTGCTGCCAGTAGATATTCTTAATTGCTCTCATGTTTTTTTCTAAATATGTTTGAATGAAAATATACTGCTGAAATATACACTCTGAAGGAAAGGTTGAGACCCATTTACACTTTTCTGAAGAACTGATAACGTAAAAACACACCCACACACATACACACACATATATTTAATGTGTGATTGGAAAGATTTTTTATACATCTCATTAAAGGTTTCTAACAGGAAAATTTAATTTTTTATTCAGTTTCTTAATGTTCTTAGAGGTTTTCTTTTATAAGGACTAAGAGAGTGTGGAAATTATCAGTAGCTCGTGAGGCAATGAATATTTCGGACAGTTTATACATTCTACTAAAAAAAAATTAGATCTGCAGGATGTGTAATTGGATAAATTCTCGGAATATTTAATCGGATAGCCGAGTTCCAATTCCAGTTAGGTTCGTTATATTCCCTTGCACGCAAAACAATTGGGTAAAGTACGAGCCGACCTCTTCTACCCACATCTATATGTTAATTAGTAAGACTTGCATCGCTAAAACCATTATTATCTAAAAAAACATTTATCGCTAAAACCATTTTTATATAAAAAGAATTGCAGATAAAATAGTTAAATACCGGCATTAAATAAGCCATAGAGCTTGATATGCCAGTAAACAAAAAAGAATATATATATATATAAACTAAATAGCTACTTTTGTAGTTATATTGTTACATATACATGTTATAATTTCTGAATATATATATATATACTGCAAGCGCCACGTACTTGAGAACAAATATATTCTATAAAGTAAATTAGTGTATGTGTATATATATACTGATTTACTCATTGAAGATATATGCTAGTCGGAAGTGGAACGTCGTATATACTTTAGAGGGATGCAGGCTCGAATCCTGCCGGTAAGCGGATAGTTTTCTTTAAGTTTTCCCGAATTTTTAGATAGCCGAGCATTCGTCCTTGAAACTGGGTAAAGAAACCTTTATTGGAAACCAAGTAGAGAATACTTGATTGTTATGTGATGTCTGTCCGTCAATATGACAGTTAACGCAGAACAATGAAGGAAGACTAGAAGTAACCAGAATACGGTTTTACAGAAGGATGCTGAGGATACCATGGACGGAATTTGGGAACAACGACGAGATTTTGGAGAGGATGGAAACGAAAAGAAAATTAATGCTGAACAAAATCAACAATCAAACAAACCAAATTTCAATAGAGGAAGTTACAGCGTAAGAGATTACAGGAATAAATCATGTATATTTTAAAACGAAAGTTTTTATACGACTCCGAAATATTTCATTTTCAAAAAGGAAAAGTTAGCTGAAGTTCTTGGGGCATGTAATGAGAAAGGAGGGCTTGGAGAATCTGATACTCATATTTCAGATCGAGGGAAAGTAAGACATCGCGTAGCATACTTAATGGACATGAGCAAATGGATGACACATCGGGGTTTGTATAGGTAACAAGAGAAAGCCCGTTAAGACCTGCTATATATAGGGAGGTGTGGAAGGCAATGATCGCCTACGTCCTAAAAAGACACAGCACATATTAGAAGAAGAAGTCAAAGATAAACTAGAATACTATTTTATAAATAAATGGAACGTGGACTCAAATATGGATATCCACTAAAGTTAAAGTTTATTCCAACTCAAGCAAGGCGATAATGCTACTAAGATGCAAAAAGTTACTGGAAGTGAAATATAATAAAAAGTGAAATCAAAGAACATGTTTCAGTAAGAAACAAGATGGCGATTGAGGTGACATTTAAGTTTTTGAAAAAAGTAGGAGACCCAAGAAACTGGAACAGATTTTCACAGGCGAGAATTTCGTGTAGGTAATTTAACTAAATATAATCTACGGTTACACTTAGGTATTTCAACTGTAAAACGATGGACGTACTTGCCAATCTAGTACTATGCATAAATTCAAGCACTTATGGCACCAACGTGGAGATCTTATTAAAATAATTGACATTGAAAATATTTATAGAAAAGACGGAGGGAAACCAAATCATGACGTTAGGAAGTCGAGATGCTAGGTGAGGAACGGTAATATTGCAGCTTCTTTGGATTTTCCAGAGAATCCAGAAATGAATAGCAGGATCACTAAATCAGACATGGCATCAGTATTTAATGCACGGGCGATTGGTAGATTTATAAATTTGCTTGACGAATTCTGTCGAGAAAAATCGAAAACAGTTTGGTTCGACATAATGGACCAAATTAAGTATAGTTTTAAGTGTACAAAATAGATTATGCTCCGAATATTCATCTAGATCGTTATAAATAACTGTCTTTATTAGGAAAAATACTTTGTGATTTATTCAATATAATCATCCGACTTCGTGTCAGTAAAAAAGCTGAGACTGAAAAGGCACAATACGTTGATATCCTGAAGGTTTGCAGCGGACATACTGATGGATAAAAAATGATTTCTTGATAATAATTAGAAAATAGCAGTCTCGTTTTAGATGTATTAAAATTACCCCTTCTTTCCTCCGCTAACAACTGGTTGGAGGTTATTTTCAAGAGCAGTTGCCAGTTTTTCTTTGTCGGGCCTATCGGACCTACTATTAAAACAGGAGTAAAGAGATGTGTAAGCAGCATAAGTAATTATTTGGGAACCGATTATATCGGTCATTGATTAAGATAAGGAACGCCGTAGGTCCTAGTAAAGATCATTGCAGAACACTCGCATTAATGTGAAATGATTTAGAAGGGTGGGCCTCTAACAATATATTCATTACATAATTTAATAAAAACAATTGGATCAAGTCCATTATTGGGTCAGAAAAACCGTAGCCCTTGAGCTTTTTTAAGATGGCCAGCATGCCAAACGAAATGTAGAACTGGGTATGGCAATAAACTATATCCGACATTAAAGCTTCTAATTAGGAGAATAATGGTTTCGATGAGTTAAATCACCTCTTAATTGCTTCTGTCCTTAGGTTCACCATGACACGGGGTTGTAGTACCTGTTATGATCCCAGCTATCGGCAAATAGTGAACTTCCAAACAAAACCAAACAGTACGAAAATATAAAAATACATTTTTATATTAAAAAAATTACCAACAACATTTATATATAGTAAATATAATTTTCAAGCAAAATGAATAGTAATATATTTTATAGTAGAATTATCAACAATATATTAAATTTGCATGAATAATATTGAGTTCAAACATATCTAGTAGATGCCATAAAATTGTGTTCAGGTTATTTAGGTTTTGGCATTACATAACTCACAGATATTTGGTTTGGTTTGGTTTATTGTACTTTACAATATACCAACATCATTCTTTATATAAGACCAATAAGATTTTTAGTATAGATTCGTATAAATAGAATATCTATTCTTTGTAAGAAATCAATTTTTAGATCAGATTTAATAGACGTAAATCTGTAAAGAGGGTTTTGTCGGTCGTCAGATGTATTATTGGTAATTTTTTTTATAATATGTATTGCTGCTAATATTGTTTTTCAAAATGTATTGCTCGTATTTTTACAATAAAAAAATCTTTTTTATATTTTATTGCGCTTTGACCCCAGTTTGGAAGTGAAATATTTTCCTATAGCTGAGAACCTATCGAGTCTTACCCCCAGGGGTAGGGTAGACCTGGAAACAGAAGCAGTTAATAGGTGGTTCCACACTTTTCACAATCTCCTGTTACGAGGCCTTATTGTCAGATGTAGTTTATCGTGACACCTGGAACGCCAGTGCAACTTTGTTCAAAGTAATTGAAACAACTGCTTCAATTTCCTTTATTTTTTTAATACTATACGGTCGGTTTTATACCCACTAGAGTTGTAGGGTGTAATTGATTTTTATTTTTTATCAGATATGAGCATCTTTAGTGGTGTACACTAATATGTATCTATTTTCGGGTTGCATGATGAAATTTGTTTGACCTTGAAAAGTATGGTATCATCTGTGATTGCATCAGATTTATTTAACGCCGAGACACTTCTTTCTCAACTGTCAATTAGTTGTACTACGGCCGTTGTTTGCGATGGATGTTAATCCAAGAAAACATACGAAAATTGTAACACTGCACGAACATACTGGCAAACTTTACAGAGTGATCGCGGATATTGTTGATGACAGCCAATAAAGTGTCAATTGTGTCACAAAGACAAAGAAGAAAAATAAATTTATCAGTCTAAAACGTAAAAGAAAATACGGTCGGAAGAGAAACACAACGCCAAGAGACGACGTATACGTGATCAGGGAAAGTGCGAAAGATCTTAGAACGACATTAATTGTTTTTTTGTTTTTTTTTAATCATCTCACACCAAGCAAGGCATTCCACTGCCACTATTGCGCATGGGGCTACATAGGGGAAGGTAAAGAGAAGGAGTGGTTAGACATAGGGAATGTCAGGAGGAAGGTGACAGATGAGTAAGGATACCGAGGACGAGGGTTGGGCAGATGGGAAGAGTGTTTGATAGAATGGGAGCAGGTTAGTGTGTTAGGAGGTGTCTATTGACCTTACATTTAAACTCCTGGAGATTGTAGCCGTCGGGGAAGCAATCGTGTGGAAGGGAATTCCACAGTAGGGAAGTGCGTGGAAAGAAACTGGTGGAGTAGAAGTTGAGGTTGCATTTTATCGGTTTCACTGTAAAAAGGTGGGATCTAGTTGCTAATCTAGTATCTCGTACAAATTCGTATTTAGGGGGCACCAGTGATCATCGGAGCAGAAGCCGTGAAAGTATTTATAGAAGAGACACAGGGAAACCACGTGGCGCCGGTGGGAGAGAGACAGCAGGCGGTCTGCCAAGTAGGTATCTATCACATTACAGACCCTCCTCTGAACCTTATCGAAAAGCCTGAGGAGAATAGCAGGGGCACCCTACCAGATATGGCAGCAGTATTCAATGCATGGGCGGATGGTAGATTTATATATGTGCAGGATAGATTTAGACGGAAAAAACTTCCGGGCCCTACACAGAGAACCGACTTTCATAGCAGCGGATTTAGCAATGGATTCGATATAGTCATTCCATTTGAGGTCCGCTGAAAGAGTGAGACCAAGGAGGCGTAGTGTTTTACTCTCTGGGAGGCAAGCCTGGTCCATGCTAATGGGAGGTTGGTGAGATTGTCGATGATGTTTAATTGAGAGTAGCTTCGTTTTAGAAGCATTAAAATTTACTAAACATTTCTTACCCCAGTCCAATATGGATTGGAGGTCTTTTTCAATCTCGGCTGCGAGATTAGCTTTGACGCCTCCACCAGATTTTTGTAGGAGGCGAGAGTAAACTGTGGTGTCATCGGCGTACAAACCTATTTGGGCTCTTATGGAATCAGGGAGATCATTAATGTATATCAGGAAGAGTGTAGGACCTAAGATGGAGCCTTGGGGAACACCTGCGTTTGTATGGTAGTTCTGGGAAGCATGTCCGTTTAATAACACCTTCATTGTGCGGTTAGAGAGGAATGACTGGATTAGCTGAAACAAATGTCCAGTTATACCATAGCTCCACAGTTTACATAGAAGGCCAGCATGCCAAACTCTGTCGAACGCCTTAGATATATCCAATGCAACGGTTGGGGCTTCGCCATTCCTGTCGAGTGCCTGGTATATGTACTCGGTGATGGTCGTTAGCATATCAGCAGTAGACCTGGTGAAGCGGAAACCATATTGCTTGTCCGAGTGGAGCCTATGTGCTGTGAGATGCTGAACCACCTCGGCGTTGATAATGGCTTCGAACACTTTGCCAAAGATCGGAAAAAGGCTGACAGGGCGGTAATTTGCAGGGCCAGTGTTTTTAAATATAGGAACTACAGAGGAAGATTTCCAACAGGCAGGAAAGCAGGAAGCAGATAGGCAGAGGTTGTAGAGCTTAAAAAGGACAGAGGAGAGTTCAGGGGCACATTTCTTTAAGACTATGGTTGGGATTCCGTCACCACCGCTCGCTTTGTGAGGGTCAAGTTTTAAGATTATCTTAGAGACAAGCGAAGGTGTAATGTGGACATCATTCAGTTGTGCCTCGGTTCTAGGTGAGAAGTCGGGTGTAAAAACTCCATCTGAGTCCAGATTCGAATTGTTCGAGAATCTGCGGGCAAAGCATTCAGCCTTATCTGCTGGGGAGGTGAAGACCTCAAATTTGTTGATTAGCGGGGGTATTGTGGACTTGCTCTTGTTAAGTACTCTTTTACAGAGTCGCCAGTAGTCTTTAGCGCCGAATTTAGAGCATGCTATTCGTTGCTTCATTCTGGCAGCAAACAACATCTTAGCTTCGTTAAGTATCCTTTTACACTTATTACGAGCTGAAGTGAAAAGGCTCCTGTTTTTGTCCGACGCTTAAATTAATTTGCACAAAGGTGTAGATGTTAATACGCAGCTAAAGAAAATCAACAATCAAACAAACCAAAATTCAATAGAAGAAGTGAGAGATTACAGGAATAAATCATGCATATTTTAAAACGAAAGTTTTTATACGACTCCGAAATATTTCATTTCCGAAAGGAAAAAAGGAAAATAAAATTATTATATCTTGCATATTCAACGAAATAATAATCAAATTAAGAAGCAAATCATATTTTCCGGTTTTCCAAACTTATTTTCTCATATTCCGAACCGAAATGGCCTAGTCATATTCAATAAACATCAAGACGCCATATTGAGTCAGCTAAATGTTACATAATATGGCAATCTACTATGGATATTTCTTTTCAATTTTCTGTCTCCAGGCGTGAAGACTCATTTTTGATGACCCATATCGAACCGAGCAAGACACATAAACGTCTGCCTATCAATTGTCCAATCATTTGATTTACATTTGAATCGGGTTTTCCTAATGTCGAGACTTTTTGCCACTTGTTGAATCCGCCCACATAATGCCGTCTCTCAAAATCAAACACAACCTGTTCTCCTTAAGTGGCAGGCATTGTTATCGCTTTATACAAAGTATAACTAAAACGATTACTGATCAAATATTAGTAAAATAATGTTTTAAGAAATTTTGCATTTGTGCATTTTCATTTTTGCATTTAATAATGTAGGGAAGTTTTATTTGACATTATTTACATTTTTCTGACTATTGTTCTTATCTTAATTGTCATATTCACGTTTCAGCCGTTGAACGCTCCGGCCTTCTTCAGGTGATATACGCCAGAATTTTGAACTGAACCCTTTAATGAGTATATTGTTTTCGTTCCACGTGCCCTAACTTTTCTTAATATTATTAATATTAGTTATTTCGCTTTAGTAACTTAAAAAATCATAAACTCAAATTATAAAATGGCGGCACTTGTACACATTGATTTGTGAACGTAGATTGCGTTTGTTTTAGATAAACGTAAGTTAGATTCTCTAAGAATATATTCTGTAAAAGTTGGCAATATAAATAGTATTTTGACGTGGGTTTATTGCAAGGGCAATTGTTTTTATAGGCTTTATTAGTAAATAGCAGGATAGACTGGATCCTATATGTATGGTGAGGCCAACACTGAATTCAACATCTGATGGTCTCGTTTACGGAATAAATGCTACCCACGTCGTTTTCTGTGGTCCTCGGCAGTCGGTTTTGTAAATCACATATGCTAGAAATAATGCTGCGGAAGAATATTGTCAGACCTTATTCTTTTTCTGCTTCTAATGCTTAGTCAGTCAGTTAAGTGCCATACGTGATACAAGCTAAGGCAATCCTTAGTGTTTATCCTGCACTAGGTTTCCATTACTTTCTGCGGTAGAATGGTTGCCGGCCAAAGCTATAGAACCAAATCTGTCCTTTTATTTAACCCATAACTGGAGGGAAGAGACGGATTCCTACCTTTCCCAAAAGGTATTTGCGGATAATGGAATGCAAGGAATTACATCGCGACAACCATTGCCGCGCGAGCGAGGTGGACGCCGTCGCACGTTCCACTGCCCAAGCTACCGCCCATGTCGCCGCCGACGACTTCGCAGCCAGTAGCTCTCGTACGCTGTAGGGGACCTCGTCGCCGCCGCCGAAGCGTTCGTTGCTCCCTCCGCTCATTGTGGTATATGATGGCGGTGCATGCACGACCGACATGCTAACGATCATTACGAAGAAAATGTTCCAGGCCCTTGATGAGTCCGGCTTTTGACAGGGTTTAGCATGCTGGCCTTCTATGCAAGCTACGGGGTTACGGTATTACCGGACGCTTTTCTAAATAACCGCATAATGACGGTTGTCTTGAATGGCCATGCCTCCACATCCTACTGTACAAATGCTGGTGTTCCTCAGGGCTCTATTCTAGGCCCGACACTCTTCCTTATTTTCATAAATGATCTCACAGACGAGATCAAGTGCCAAGTAGGCATCTACGCAGATGACACTATAATTTACTCCCGCATCAGTAAGAAACCCCGCGTGGCGGACAAACATAATCTCGCTGCTGGTCTTGAGAGGGATCTACTTTCTGTGGTGAATTGGGGTAAGAAGTGACTTGTAAATTTCAATGCATCTAAGACCAAACTGCTGTCTGTCAATCATCACAAGCAACCTATCCTGCCTCCCATAAGCATGGACCAAAGGAGCCTCCCTGAGAGCAATACACTGTGCTTCCTCGGCCTTATCCTCTCTTCCAATCTCAAGTAGAATCAAACGATCCACTTCTAGAAAAGTTAGGCCACTGTGTCAGGTCAGGATGTTTTTCTCACCTGAATCCATCCTGCATATATACAAATCAACCATTCGCCCGTGCATGGAGTACTGCTGCCATATATGATCAGGCGCCCCTGCTGTTCATCTCAGTGTTCTTGACTGGCTCCAAAGAAGAATCAGTAATGTGATAGTTACCGACTTTGCGGCTCGACTCCAGCCACTCCCCCACCGACCCTTTGTCTGTTCTATAAATACTTTCATGGCTTCTGCTCCAATGAATTTAAGTCACTGGTGCATCTGCAACAGGTGTTTACTCGTGCAACCAAACTGGAAACTGAGTCTCACCCATTCAAAGTTAGATCAACCAAATGCAGACGAGAATTCTACTCCTACAGCTTCTTTTCTCGCACTTCCCGCCTGTAGAACTCGTTTCCATATTCTTGCTTTCCTGACGGCTACAACCTCCAGGAATTTAAATGCAATGTCAATACTCATCTCTTAACCACTTGATTCTAGTTCTTTCTTCACCACCCTGTATATCCTTTCATTTCTCTCCACCTTTGAAACTGTCATCACACCTGTATTCCCATCCTTCCCTTACTCCTTTCTAACCGGTTCGTCTTTCTCTTCACTATCTTCTATCTAATTTTTTTACTCTTATGTAGCCCCCTGGACATCAGTGGCGTTACCGCCTTGCTCGGAGTGATACGATTAAAAAAGAAATGTAATTCGAACTCGGCTCCCCGATTTCTCGTTCCGAGCCGTTATCCACTGCACCACAACGCACCGTGATATTTTCATTTGTTTTAGGTGTGCCGTTGCTTTAAAAGGTTGAGAAACACTGTCTTAAACCCTTCTTTGAATTTTGTATGTACTCATATATATTATTTTTATAATTTCACGTGATCCCGGCAGCAAGATTAATATAATTCCATCAAAACGAGGTCGACTATGTTTGTTTTCTTGCAATCTTTGTTCAAACTCAAATATCGTGAGCCGCACTTTATTCATATATGTTAATTATAGAGGAGATGAGCGCCGCCAAACTCTCTAAATGCCCACTGAAACGATCACGAGGTAAAAGGATGTTTGTTTCTTCTTCCGTGATGATGATGATGATGATGCACAAGGCAATGTGAAGCTGTCAGTCAGTTTGTATTTGACAAAGTTCAATCAATGAATATCAGTCAGTTAAGTGCCATACGTGATACACGTTTGGGCGATCATGTCTCGAAAGAAACATGACTGACTGGGCAGAAGATTATCCCGCAGTAGGTTGCCATTGCTTTCTGCGGTAGACTGGTTGCCGACCAAGGCTATAGAACCCAATCTGCCCTGTTATTTACCCCATAACTGGAAGGAATAGACGGATTAATACCTTTCCCAAGGGTATTACGTACGTAAGTGAATGCAATGAATTCGGCTGGTATTCGAACTCGGCTCCCCGATTTCTCGTTCCGAGCCGATATCCAATGCACCACAACGCACATCAATGAATATACCTTTCTTATAAATAAAGTTTTTATCAATTTAGGTTTGTATGCATGTGCATCTACCGCGGAGAAAATACACCATTATGACAGTCTTGTATGATAATCTCTATTGTGACTGCCTGACAAATCCTGACAGTAGAAAAATGTTATCAGATTTAAGCCACATGTGCATCCGTGTGTCGTACAACAAGATATTGATCGCTAAAATTCGAACAAATCTGGTGTAAGTATAAAATATCAAAATCGGATCTTATGAAATCAACAATAAATTGAGGATAATCCGAAAATTCATAGTTGAGAAATCAGCTGATAATAACCACAATAACCTGATAAAAACCAGGTATCATTCGAAAAGTGTTAGGTAGTCGATTGGTGGCAATCTCATGCCGCGCGGATTCACACTAAATCGTCATCAATAAATTGATAGTAATACAATCAACTCACAACTACGCACCATTTTTAAAACTAATACAGTTTTATTAGATCTTTATGGATTGTGATTCATCCAGAATTTAAATAAACGCAGAAGCAATGCTTGCAGGTAGAAAATTTGGTTCATTGTGTTTTTTCCCGCCTATCTTAGATATCAGTCTATCTTTCGTCCTTGCTTTGAATATTGCTGCTATGTCGAGTCTGGTGCTTTAGAGATTCTTGATAAAATCCAATGCTGTTAGTCATGATTTAGCATTTCGATTTCAGTTACTTTTCTTTTTAGATGGTTTTAATGCGAACTTTTTATGTGAAGGAATTTTAATGATTTTTTAATGAAATTTTGACTTTTTAAGGAATTTTTAAGGTAATGTTAATTATATTTTAATGTGAAAGTTCACATCTTTTAATCTGAAATCAACAATGTACAAAAAAGGGTTCACAGTATATACAGTAACACGTAGATGATTCAGTGCTGATAGAAGACAAAGAAAGAAAACTACAAGACATAATGTAGCTAAATAAAGTGAAAATAAAGGACCAAACATAAACTACAAGAGTGACAGGGAAATTTCACTGGAAACAACAAAGAGAATACTTCATTGTCATGCGACGTCGGTGCTTATGTATGCCAGCGAATGCGGAACAATTTCATCAAAGAAAAAAATTAAAGATTTGAAACAACCAAAATGTCGTTCTGGAGCAGAATGCTGAGGACAGAACATGTGAGCAACGATGAGGTTTTAAAAAAGTTGGACACGAAAGGAAAACTGATACATCAGGAAAAGGACAGCTGATGTTTTTGGGAAATGCAATGAGGAAATACGGCATGGAGAATCTGATGCTTACAAGACGGATAGAGTGAAGGAAAGACAGGAGAAAGCAACGTGTGTCATACTTGATGGACTTAAGCTGATGGGGTTGAGCATAATTGTTATGCTCAACCACATCAGCTTAAGTACCTTCAGAACATAGAGGTATAAAGGACAGGGTGTTGTGGAAGACCTTGCTCGCCTATGTTCTGAAGGGACACGGCAAACTGAAGAAGAAGAATGTGGTAGTTTAACCTGAGGTTAGAATTATATGCAATAATTCGTATACTTCAATATGCTGCCCCAATAAAATAAATGTACGAATTTACTTTGCCATTCAATCCTAGTGAATATCATTTTAGATATATATTTTATCTAAACCATTGCATGTATTGTTATAAGCTTGATATACATCAATTATCCACGCCTTAGGCTTTACTCTGATAAAATTATGAAAAACGATTGGATATTATTTCAAACTTCTCGCTAATTTACGTGCCAAAAAAGACATTCATTTCTTGTTTATTATCCTAAAAAAACAATTCTGAATTCTTAAAGAATACACTCTACCAAATATCCCAGAGTGAATATTCGATATCCTGGCTTTTAACTCAGACTCCAAATAATACTGACTGATGCCGGAGGCAAGTACACAACTCTATCAGGTTCCAAGGATGCGGAGAGAGAAAAACGAAACGAATTCTATTCTAACCCAAGAAGTCATAGAAGTTCACAGATAATAACAGAAAAGGAATCTGTGAAGTGTCATGATAGTCTACGGCCTGAAGGCATATAAAAAAACAAAATTAAAAAAATCTGGTAAAATGCATTAACAGTTCAGGCTAAATGTTTTTTACTCTTACATATTGCGTTTATAAATATGACACATTCGTGGTTGTAATTAATACTAGCACTGTAAGTATATATTTAACAGCAAAAAACTCAAAGGAATGTTTACACCAAACTGTTATGAATGATAACATTATTTTTTTCTAAAAGTACGTTTGTGTTTACTTTCATTTCATTTATATAGTAGGGGCATAGAAGGTGCCTATCTCTTTTTAGTGAAGATAAGTCACATGGAACACGTGACGGCCGCTTAAAGGTGTCACTTCGACAGTGATAAAAGCGGCAGACATATTTCAGCTTGTTTCCAACAGCCAAAGTAAAAGGTTACTTTCTTTAGACGCCCATCTTGCCTGACCAGAGGCTGAATCTGCCTCCCAAGCATCGTGCAGAAATAGTGCCGTTTCTATTAAAGAATATATTTTGCAATAAAAAAAATGAAACTTTCGTCTTCAATTTTGGAAAACCTAAGACTCGGACATTGCTGTTCATTGAGTATATTATCGACTGGGACATTTTTTAATCCGGCCCGTTTGAAACTGAAGTCTTCAAAAGGTTTCTTTATATTATATGCAAGATCCTTTTTTTGTTTTTGTTTTTCCTTATATTTGCTTTGCTGTGGGGATATATGTGCTATATTAATACAAATATATATATATATATATATATATATATATATATATATATATATATATATAAAATCGAAAATCTAAGAGTGAGCCAATAACCTACCACGGTTTCCCTTAACAGCTCGTCAGGGAAAATTGGCCAATTTTCCCTGACGAGCTGTTAAGCGAAACCGTGTTAAGCGAAACTGTGGTAGGTTATTGGCTCGCTCTTAGATCTTAGATTTTGTTTGCCCTACTTTCGCTTTGAGTGCTTTGTGTACTCTGTTTTCGTATTGATCTCTTTATTGTTAAGATTTTCGTCTTAGGGTTTTTTTCTTTCTTACGAATGCTTGACCTTTTGTTCGTGTATTTCGTTTGTTTCTTTTTTCTTCCCCTTCTTTTCCCCCGGGTTAGTTCCCGGTGGGTTTCAAGACGATCTCATTTGTAGTTTAATTATTACTAGTCTTGACAGAATTAGTTCTGTTGCTATTGGTATTATTACTATAAATAATTATACTATATATATATATATATATAATCTTGCAGATGTCTCTAAGAACAAAGCATGTTTTTCCTTTCAGCAATTCCATTCCATCCAAGAAGTTTGGTGTTATATCGCGAAAATAATAATGCCCTTAACTAAAGAATTTCAATTGTGAGAATACATCTTTCTTCCAAGCACTTCTGTTACAATTGTTTGCTCTTTTACATTATAAAAAATAAATATAATGAACAAACGGATGAAAAAATTATGTTATGTCTTGAAACTTAATATTTTTATAAGCATATTACAAACGATGTTGACTACAGCTTTCCGGTCCGAGAATTATTGCCTGTTTTACATGTTTCGTTACGAATTATTTGCAGGTAAATATTCCTGGAAATAACATGACAGCACCAATCTTAGTGAAAAGTAATATTCTTCATCTTTTCCTTCTACATGCGTTTTGAACACAAATGGCCTCCCAAAGTTTATCCCTATTTCCTTCTCCCCGTTTTGTTATCAATTTATACAAGTTCGTAAGACAGGTCAATCGCTGTATTCTTCTTTTCCTCTTGTCCTCGTGAGTGTTACATTTTCCAGGCTTTCTTTTCTAATTATGTGTCTCAGAAATGTCAAATGATTTTATTATTGTCCTTTTTCCTTCAATTTTATTTTCAATTTCTTCATTGTTTACAGAATTCTTTCTGTAAAACCGCGTCTCTTGTGCCACAAGTCTTCGCTTCATCTTTAAAGTAATTGTTCAGCATTTACTATAGAGCTACAATCTCAGAATATTTATATAAACGTCATTTACTATCTTCTATCACATTGATTAATGTTCATCTTTTTATCCTTTCTTCGATATCCTTTGTACCTTATTTTTTCTCTCACTGCACACCAGTAACGGCTCTGCCTTGCTTGGGGTGAAACGATTATAAAATTTATCGAGCTATTAGACAGTGAAACCAATCAAATGTAACCGCAAATTTTACTCTATCAGCTACTTTGCTCGCCCTTCTCGCCTGTGGAATTCCTTTCCGTATACTTGCTTCCTTGAAAACTACAATCTCCAAGAATTTAAATGCATAGTCAATTGTCGTCTCTTATCTTCTTGACTTCCATCTTTTCTATGACAACTATTGTATCATGTTCTTCTTCCTCTACATTCCGCTCTCATGCAACACTCGTCACAGCTGTATTCTGATCCTGTTCTTACTCATTCTCGGACTCCCCAGTAACTTGTTCGTCTTTCTCATTTCACCTCTTCTGTAAGCCCCTGCGCACCAGTGGAAGTTCTACCTTGCTTGAGGTGAAATGATTAAAAGACAAAAACTAAAAAAAGTAAAAAAAAGTAAAAAAACAAAAAATCAAATAGCATTGAATTGATATCTGATATAAATCTTAAATGGTATTGAATACCGGACAATGTACATGGATAAAGAAAATACTAGAGTCAGTAGAAATATTGTTGTACAGAATGAGAATGGATATTCCATAGACAGAGCGGGAAAATCACAAGGGTCTCTTAAAGAAAATGGCACCAAAAACAACCAAAGGAAAGATTCCGACAAGAAGTAAAGCAAGTTAATTTGTAGCGCTAAGCAGTCTGAGTGTCGACCTGTGCAGACCTTAATTACCTATGACCTTTAACCTGATCTTCTGACATGATCTTACTACTTATGCTGTCAGTGTCATGTCGGTATATCACGGTCAAACTGATCCACCTGCCACGAAAAGAGAAGCTGCAAGCGGTTTAACAATTAATGCGGAATCTTCGACACTTGAAAGATTGAGATATCTAAAAATATTTTATATATCAACACAGCTCAGTTAAATTATAAAACCAGGGTTTGATCTTGATTAGCTATAAACTTGTTTTAGAACGAGCTCAACATTATTTGAGCTGATCTCTGCCACATTAGGAACAGATGTTCTGATACAATACTCAGTAGATATATTTAGCTAAGTATTGTTTTCAGTTCCAGTAAGGCGAAAAAGACACTACGATGCAAGGTGTTACTGAGAGTGAAATATACAGATAATAAAAAACAGTATATAAACCAGGAAAAGAGAAAGCTGCAAGCGGTTTAACAATTAATGAGGAATCTTCGACACTTGAAAGATTGAGATATCTAAAAATATTTTATATATCAACACAGCTCAGTTAAATTATAAAACCAGGGTTTGATCTTGATTAGCTATAAACTTGTTTTAGAACCAGCTCAACATTATTTGATCTGATCTCTGCCACATTAGGAACAGATGTGCTGATACAATACTCAGTAGACATATTTAGCTAAGTATTGTTTTCAGTTCCATTAAGGCGAAAAAGCCACTACGATGCAAGGTGTTACTGAGAGTGAAATATACAGATAGTAAAAAATGGTATATAAACCAGGAAAATACCTATGAAATTCTTTAAACACATAATGAAAATGGAAATATTGGAAAACGTAATTATCACGCGGGATATTCAGTGCAAGAAAGCCATCTACACGACGAGTTAGTGCCAGTAGTGATTTTCTAAGCCTGGTTTGGAGACTGAAAGTGTTGGAGCACCATGAGAATATTGAACTCACTGTTCATAATTAATGTCCGGACAGCGTAGAACTCATATTACATAGCAAATCTGGACACATTACTTTTTTTCTTTTTCTTTTTTTCCCCCTCTTTCTGAATAATTTTTCAAGATTTTTTCCATTTCACAGCGATTTCGGATTTTGGTGTTATATGTTTTTTTTTTTTTTATCGATGTCAGTTAGTCATTTAGACTCGCTTCAGTATAGTGGGAAGTTTGTATTGCTAGAAAAAATAATTGACACAACTTGTTCACTGTTTCAGTGTCATGGTCACTGTTTCAGCGTTAATATAAAAATACATATGTTGAGAAGACTTAATTAACAATTACCCGAAAGGCAAGGAATTATCCATCATATATGTTAATCTATCAGAGAAAACAATATTTATTTAATCGCTGAAACCATTGTCTTCCGGTACAGCCAAGTCATATATTTTCTTAATAGATTATAAATTTCTGAATGATAAATTCTTTATTATTATTACTTTAGACCGGACATATTAATGTACCCTGAATCTTGTATAAAATCTTTAATGTAGCTATAGATGTGATCACTACTGCCAATAAAGTAAAGCTGGCAGCTGCTCTCGGAAATTATCTCAAATCATTTGTTAAATGAAGCAAGAAATCGTTTCTCAATGTTAATGTCTCTAAAACAAAACTGTTATCTTTTAATCATCATCATAATGAACCATTAACCCACCTCCCGCCATTAGGATGACTGATGCTAAACTCAAGGTTAAGCCATGCTTTTATACCTACCACTGATATCAAATGGATAGGTTATACTGAAAGAATTGATAGGTCTACTACTAAGAATATTTGTTCACTTTGTCGTGACAGACATTTTTCTCGTCAGAATCCATCTGTTTTATATATATATATATATATATATATATATATATATATATATATATAGAATCATATATATATATATATATATATATAGAGAGAGAGAGAGAGAGAGAGAGAGAGAAAGCCAATTTCCCTGTTGGGCGAAACCGTGGTAGTTTGTTGGCTCTTGCTTAGTTTTTCTGTCTTTGTTTGCTCTACTTTCGTATTGAGCGCTTTAGTGTTAGGGCTTTCGTCTTGGGGTTTTTTCTTTCTTACGAGTGCTTGACTTTTTGTTCATGTAATTCGTTTGTTTCTTTTTTTACTTCCCCTTCTTTTCCCTTCGAGTTCGTTCTCGGTGGGTTGTACAAGACGATTTAAATTATATCTTAATTAATACTAGTTTCGGCAGAGTTAGTTCTGTTACTATTGGTATTGTTTTTACTATAGTTAATATTATTACTATATATATATATATATATATATATATATATATATATATATATATATATATATATATATATCAACTATTCGTTCGTTGTGCGTTGTGGTGCAATGTATATCTGCTCGGAATGAGAAATCGGGGAGCTGAGTTCGAATTCACGTCGAATTCGTTTAATTCATTCATGCATAAATACTCTTAGAAAAGGTATTAATCCATGTCTATCTCCAGCTATTGACTGAATAACAGGACAGACTGATTCTATAGACGTGGTTGGCAACAGGACTACTGCGGAACGTAATGGCAAACTATTGCTGGAAATTCCACTGCCAAGTCAGTTATACCTTGGAAGAGACATGATCGCCGAAGCGTATATCATTTATAGCAACTGATTGATTTGGTCATACATTGAATATTGCTGCCATATCTGGTCTCGTACTCCGTCTATATAACTTGATATTCTTGACAAATCTTAGAAATTTCGAAACTTCGCTTGTTTATGATGTCTGAAAATTTCCGGTTAGATTGTGATTTGTGAATTTACATGAGGAACCTATCTTTAGTTGGGAAATACCAAGGGTTTCTAACCTGAGCCC
This sequence comes from Ascarosepion bandense, assembly GCA_037127315.1. NCBI lineage: Eukaryota > Metazoa > Mollusca > Cephalopoda > Sepiida > Sepiidae > Ascarosepion > Ascarosepion bandense. Next base: position 634,353 of record JBBBDQ010028626.1, on the reverse strand, counting down.
ATCTCTTTATGTGTGAATGAACTGTGAAATACCTCCTAAGCGTCACAAGATATTCTTGCGCTCAACACGTGTCATAGACATCAGGGAAAACATTAGGTTCCACCAAGTGTAGTCTTCTGGCTCTTTTCGAAGTGAAATATTTATTTATTTAAAAAAAAAAACTCTCTTTTATGATCAGACATATTACTAGTACCGATGAAGGAATCAATAATTCTTACTTACGCTGAAACTTTTTCTATGAAACAGACTCCAGGGAAGATGGTTACCTGATTCCTAATATTTTAATCTCGTCAAGTCTAACCTCCACCGTTTTCGCTCCGATATATCCTCATAAAATTCACTTCTAATTCACAATTTTTCTACTCTTTAAATTACCTCAGTAACTTGAGTGTATTTTCATAATTTTAACCTAAATAATATCCTATATTTTCTTAGAGAAATCAAACTGTATTCCAAAATATAATTTCAAGAAAACTACAACATTAAACAGACATTCAACCGTCTCCATCAATTGTGTCCACGCAAAAATGTATATACATAAAAGCAGAGTATAATCTACCATGTATTCAATTGTGAAAGCAGAATAAAATATATATTTTTATTACTTCAAAGTTCTCAGTAACATTAAATTTCGGCATTAAATGATTCATAATGTGTTGATATACCTTTAAACAAAAAAATAAATCAATCAAAAGCTCTAATTGGTTGAAAGCTGTGCAGAGATATAACCACTCATATTGTATTAGGTGAACCATAATATAAATATTGCGAACTATGAGTTTAGTAGCCAAACAAGATAGAGGTTTGAGGTCTTGCAGTTGCAGTTTGTTCTAACTCCGCCCTTTCGACTAAAAAATTCAGAAATATTAATGCTATATTAATCACCATATTTTTCTGCTTATATACAGTTCTTTTATTATCCTCTCTGTATATTTCACTCTCAGTAACACCTTGCATCGTAGGGGCTTTATCACCTTCCGTGGACTGAAAACAATACTTAGCTAAATATTCCTACTGAGTCTTGTATCAGCCCTTCTGTGTTTATGTAGATCATCATTGAGATCAACACAATTAAAGATAAGCTAGTGCTAAAACCAGTTTATAGCTAATCAAGATCAAAACCTGGTTTTATAATTTAACTGAGTTGTGTTAATATATAAAATACTTTCAGCTATCTCAATCTTTCAAGTATCAAAGTCTTATCGGTGTAATTCATTCCACATTGATTGTTAATTCGCTTACAGCTTCTCATTTTGTGACAGGTGGATCAGTTTGACCGTGGCAGACCGACATGACACTGACAGGATAAGTAGTAAGATCATGTCAAAAGATCAGGTTAAAGGTCGTAGGTAATTAAGGCCTGCGCAGGGCGACACCCAGGCTGCTTAGAGCTACAAATTAACTTGTTTCACTTCTTGTCGGAATCTCCTTTTGCCAAGATCCCCGCATATCAGTTGTCTAAGAGAAACTACAACCGTTCCTAAAAGATTATCTTTTGGAAAATCAGATCAATACACCATGTTTCAAATTAGGATATCATCTGACCAAGACATACGGACATTTTGATTGGTTTTACACTGTCAAAACTGACACTGGGTACAAGAGATTTCAAAGGCTACGGTTTACGCAGTTAGCTAGTTGCGTAAGGATGTTTTCGCGCACTAAAACTCCTCTCTCAAACATCATGACATGAAAGGCACGAGTTAGCCGAACAAAGAATAAATATTACGTGAAATCATGCTTTCCCCAAGCAAACGTAATAATGTGACACTATCTCCCGCTGATATATATATATATATATATATATATATATATATATATATATATATATATATATATGGTATAATACAACGGGGAGAACGAAATTAATATTAGTGTCATTATTGGAGTAGATAGACTAAACTATCGCCCGGTTCACACTCCACCCACATCTATTGAACAGGTGAAGAGGCTCATCCCTCGTTTCCTTTTTTAGGATGCGGTTTCCGGTTTTCTCTTTTCCATTCTTTTTACCCTTACGTAGCCCCATCAGTGGCGTTATCGCCTTGCTTGGGGTGATATGATTAAAAAAAAATATTATTAGATGTGCTTTATTGTAATTCGCGATAAGAGCTTATGTAAAAAATATTTTAATACTATTACGTACTTGTAAAATCAGGGGAATAGAAAAGTTGGCTGACGGCTGGGAAAGAGGGAGAAAAATATAATTATTCTTCTTTTTTCTGTGTTCGAGACTGATTGTTTTGGGCTAGGTGGAAATTTGACAAAATGGTCGCAGTCATGACAAAATGTCAGGATTTACTTGTTGAGGTCAGATAGGGTTAAATCCTCAACAGTTGTTCCTGGGAATTAAAGATGATGTAATCGAAAGAAAGAAGACAGAAAGACATTACGTCATGTGAGCTGTTGTAATTTCATTCGTCGAGCCATTGCTCCCCGCAAATCGTGTGGGTGGAAAATAATCTCATTGGCTATGAGCTTTGATTCGGCTAGGCCCCAAGAGAAGATTGGGGATGGTCATAAAAATAGAGAATCAACGAGAAAAATCAGAGTTGTGGAAGTTGTTGCGGGGATTAGTCTTTGGAATTACAGTCGAAATGTAACGACTGTGGAAAAGGGTTCCCAACTGGAGAGACATGACCCACGGCTGGTCGCCTACCATAGAACTTATGGCTAAAGAGTTAATGTCGAATGAAGCCTGCCGCCGATTAACTTAAAGAGTTAATGTTGAATTATGCGCCTCCGATAGGAATCCCGAAAGAACGTAATTGTTTTAAAAGTTATGTGGAGAATTGAAATTTCTGATTCCTTGTTCGCTCTACTTTGGTAAATTCTGTTAAGCTCCGATAAGGACCAGAAAGAACTTTGTTGTATTAAAAGTTACATAGAGAATTTACAGCTCCGGTGTTAGAGAATACGTGAAAAGACTTTAATGAAAACTTCAAGAGCTTTGTTTACTTTAATGAAACTTAGAAAAAACATTTTATTTTGAAGATTGGAAACTCTGAGATTTTGAAAAAGAACCCCCCCTCTCTCTCCCCGTTGTAAACTGGCATTCCGACAACTGTATTATCTGCTCCTGTAAATATAATTGCTTTTTTTTTATAAAGACCTTATTCGTAACTCTCCAGGCGTCTTCGAAACTTATTCATGTATTTATTCATTATTTATTTTTTTTTTATTGTTTTTGGTGCTGTGTTTATCTTTAACCACAAGTGTACACAAGTTTCCGATCTGGTTCTGGTGGAAAGACGGCTACTGGATTTGAACAACGCGACTTTCTGAGATCAAATCGCAACGTGGGCAGTGGTCCGTTGTTGTAATAGACGTCTTGAAGACCAGCTTCTGTGACGAGATCACGACCTGCAACTGCTGCCTGAAAGCATCGACATAATTGTTACCGTTTCGACATCATCGCAGCGGGGGTCCATTCCCGAACCAGCAAGCGACCGAACCAACCAGCCAGCCAGGAGGCAGTGTCAGAAACGGCCATCCCGGGTAAAAGAGTTTTACAACAGGACAATGGAGAGTAAAAGAAAAAAAGCTGCTAAAAGCCACACGTAAATAGAAATTTGTGAAGAACCTTGAATGCCTATGTCTTGAATAGACGCAACACTTAGAAGAATAAGCAAAGAGACCCATTTGCACATAATATATTTCACCTACAAACATATGAAAGCTACTGTTAACAACGATACGGTATGGTTAAAAAAAACTCTTCAGAAACAATAGCCTAGGCAATTAAAGCCTTGGTTCGTAGATTAGGTGTGGCATAGTAACTGTGAGTTTCATCCCATTGCAGAGTACTAAAAACACAATAGTAAAAGTGCAAGCAATAACTGAGTAGTACTAAAAAGAAAAAAAAACTTGATAACTCTAGATTATGGGCAAATGAACGAGAAAGATCTAAGCTCGTATATCTAATAATAGATTCAGTACAAAATTCTCTCGAAGAGTATCCGGATCAACATACACCTGACGAAGATCAGAGGACACAATGGCAGAAACGTTGTGATAATAACAACAAAAACGTGGACATTCGTTTAAATATGAATAATGAAATGAATTATAACACTTGATATCAAAACTTCTATACAGAGATTTTCGATACAGTGAGCAATCAATGGCACTTAGGTTCTATACATCGCCTACGCACCTTCCTATGATTGTTGGTATGTTAGTGTATAGAAAGACGGATAGATTAGGCTATTTAAAGACAGATTACTATTAGAATCGCCAGAAGTTCAGCTAGTTAATCGTTTGTGACAGCCATCGCTGATAATTGTCTTAATATTTAATGACATGCGTTTCGACTGGTTATAATGTTGGCAAACTCGGGCGGGGTTGAAATCATTACTCTAGCCATGTTGTATGAGAAGAGATTAATTATTGTTGCTCTGTAACTGTAGAAGGGACAAGTTCATCGTCGGAACAGAGAGGGGCATGACCGGAATTGAACTCACTCTCTTATTAATGGCCTCTCCGACTGTTTGATGTCGTCGTAATACGGTAATTGAATATTACAATTCTCTTTCCGCAGTTTTAAAAACCATAATGAAATATGTAAATTACTTCCGAGAAGGTTTGAAATGTTACATCTTTAAGAAAATTTCCGATTCCAAGGTATAGAAGGAAATTATCGGCCATAACTGATAAAAAGTACTTTTAAATTACTTTTTTAGTATGAAAACTTACAACATATTTTCTCACTTGATTGAGAAACCTATTCTTGAATTTTTAATCATTATTTTCTTAACGTTTGGTTTCATATATTTTCTTCTTATTTATATTCTATGTTTGCGTTCGAAATTAAAGAAGTCGAAAAAATGCAAACAAGTAGTTTAATATTTAATATTTAATATTTAATATTAATATTTAATATTTAATTTAATATTTAATATTTAATATTTAACGAACCATTCTGAGTAAAGCAGCAAGAAAAACGTGAAATCTTTATCTTTTCTCTGCCGTGTCTCTCTTGGACATGAGAGATTATGTCTCTCCGCAGCTTCGTGCCAATTAAAGCATTTAAATGATTAGTTCAGGTGCTTGTTTAACGGCATATAAACTCCATAAGGCTCATTTAAAGCCGAAATGTAATTTTCTTGGGAACATGGAAGTAATAAATACTAGAGGTATAGCCCGGCGTTGCTCGGGTGTAATGAAAGTTTTAAAACTAATCCATGGTCCTGGAGCTCAGACTCTTTTGACGTTGGCACGAAAAACTAAAAAGCAATAGTTGTTTCCAGTTAAAGCGAAACTGTAGACTGAAAGAATTATGGATGGATGTAAGTCAAATTTTGATTTCCTGGTATCGATATCAAATAAGTTTCTTCCGTCGTAAACTGAATTTTGAAGGCTAAATAAGTCCTCTGAGTAAATGGTATCATGGCTGAGACTAAGAACTACAATTATAACTACTTAGAGCTAAACCCAAAGCAAAATCTAAAATAAAAGGGCTGAAAAAAATACAGACATACAGGCATATAAACAGACACACACATACAAACATCTTGCCTTTTATATATATATATATATATATATATATATATATATATATATTATCGATTTTCTGCACTATTGTAAGAACTGCAACGATGAAACTTCTGAATATCGTTTCTTGTGTCTTTGTCTATGAGCGTATCAAATTTGATTAAAATCGGACCACTCCTTCTATAACCCGATTTTTTCGATTATGGATTTTCGATATTTGTAGGGGGTACCTCAACACAAAACCTAGTTAAGAACACTCGCAGACGCTTATAGTACAACTATGTACATTTTCAAGAAAATCGTTTCAGACTTTTAGGAGTCTATATGTAACGCATACACACACAGACACACACACACACACACACACACACACATACACACATACACAGACAAAGTTCCATTTATAAATAAGTTTAGATTTAGATAGATATATGTTATTCTGATTTCACAATTGAATACATGGTAGATGATATTCAGCTTTTGTGCATATATATGTTTGTGTAAACATAATTACTAGAAGCAGTGAGGTGTATGTTTGATGTTTCAGTTTTGTTAAAGATAGGTTTGAGAATACAATTTTATTTATCTATTTCATGGCCGGATATTATATGAATTAATGTGATGAATGAATCCTTTCATGTTAGTTGTTTTGTTGGTCGATTTTATTTAACGGTATATCAATCTCTTTGAGTTGCTTAATGCCGAAATCTAAATAATTTGAATGCAATTTTATGACTTCAACAAAATATATTTTCAACATAATTGTATACTTCTAACTACTGATAGAATGTATTGTTGGTCACTTTGTTATGAATGTGTATTACTGATATTTTTACTATAAAAATGTATTTGTCTGTATTTCTGAGATCAGGTATTGTAATTACTTATATTGTACGGACTGTTGTTATCATCTTTGTTGTTATATTAACAACGCTTCGGCTATTGTTCGATCCTACCTTCTTCAGGTTATTAGAATTTCGAATTAAACCCATTATGAACAGAATAAACAATTCAGTTCGAAATTCCAGTCACTTGAAGAAGGTCAGCTCTTACAACAGCCGAAAGACCTTGAATATGGCAACAAAGATGAGGACGACAGTAAATAGCGTATATAAAATTTATTGTTTAATGTTTTTGTTTACTCATTGTTGGGACACAAACAGTTACTACCACCCTACGTCAGTGTGGACCTGGGAGCAATAGCAATTAATATGTAGTTCCACGCTCCTGAAAACCTTCACTCTCCCTATCAGAGGCCTTCCTACAAGATGTAGTTTATCATCAGACCCAGGACTGTCTTATATATCAAATGACTAACAACAAAGAAATGATGCTGATAACAAATTGTGGATGCTGGTCTTTTAAGAACGTTACAAGGTGTTAGGATGTGCGTTGTTGTGCAGTGGATATCGACACGGAACGACAAATCGGGGAGCCGAGTTCGAATTTCAGTTGAATTGTTTGCATTCACGTACGCACAAATATCCTTGGGAATGGAAATGATCCGTCTCTTCCTTCCACTTATGGGTTAAATAAGACAAATTGGATTCTATAGCCTTGGCTGGCAACCAGTCTACCGTAGAAAGTGATGGCAACATACAGCGGGATAAATTCTGCTCAATCAGTCATGTCTCTTTCGAGACAGGATAGCCCAAATCGTGTATCACGTATGAGACTTAACGGACTGACAAAGTGATTGTCTTGTATGTGCTCGTATTTCGTCTTTTTACCGATGTTTTAGATCAAATTACTTGCCATTACTGGGACTAGTTACTTTTGTAACAAAGAAGATAACAGGCTAGCACTATTTTTAGATTTCATTCACCAAAACAATTTTAAAATAATCTATAAAATGTAACCCAGTATACAGAAAAGGAAATAAAATTAGTCTATACCCTTAAAAATGGCTTCGCAGAGATTATATTATCGAAGATCACTGATTAAAAATGGCTTCAAGCGAAGGAATTGTTTGATCATGTCTTATAGACTGATGCTACGAAATGAAAAACGAATAACTTTACCAAATAACAAAAAAATATCTCACTTGAAGACTTCCAATTGTAGCAACAAACAAAAAGAAGTTGCACATGGAATTAGAAAAGAAAAATAATGATATAATCAAAATATTGAATCCTCACAATAACCCAAACATAAAATTAGGAAAGAAACTTCCGTCAACATTAGAAAATGTCAAAAATGGACGTAAGAATCATATTCTTCTGAAAATAAAACTGTTTTATGGAATATATTTTATGAATTTAAACTAACAGTAGCAGTCAATGAATGCCCAATGTTTCTTGTATAGCAGTGTTCGGTAACCTACGGAACGCGTGCCACACAAAAGCAATTTCCAATGGTACGATTTCTTGGACTAAAGAAATTACTGAAAAACGAACATTTGAAGAAGTCTGCTGCTATTCTAAACTGATATACCTTTCGAAATCTTTCATCTGTTTGAAGAAAACTGCTTTTGCTCTTCTTTCGACTTTTGGTTCAACTTATTCTTGTGTGTAATGTTTTTTCTCTCAATAAAACAATGTTAAGTCTACGACGAATTTTCCTAACACCAGAACATTTAGAAAATAGCTTAAATCTCAAAGTAACAAAGTATATTGTCGATATTGAGCAATTGGCTAAGTCCATGCAAAGGCAAGGCTCCGATTAACAATAAAAAGTAAAAAAAAAAAAAATTAATAACAGTTTATTTCTATTAATGTGTTTTACATATTATTGTATATATTACTAAATAAAATATATTATAGAACATGTATATTGTCCTTGTCTTTTATAAAATATGTATGCTGTTGGAACACTGAATGTTTTTAAAATCAGAAGTCGGCACATATAACCAATAGGAAAAAAATTGCCTCCGTGTTAAAACAAAAACAAAAGGTTGCTGACATCTGGTGTATAGAAACGGCTAGTCTCACCATTACTATTACCATGTTCTATGATTTCCAGTGAAAAACTACATATACTGTGATTAATTAATTAATACGTGATTTTGAAACACAGCACAATACGAAATTAAAAGCGTGAACTTATAAAATAGAAAGAAAATAAAATAAATGATAAGTGAAAGATTGAAAATGAGTTTGAAATTCTGTCGAACTTTTCTGGAATTGACAGACAACTGAAGAATACCAGAAGACACAATACCGAAAGTTTTCTGAAAATAGCTACTCAAGACGAAGGCATTACTTTGAATATGGATAATGTAAATAATAGGAACTTATCTAAAAAACTTAAATAGAAAATCTCTACAAATTTTCTGTCTGTCTAGAAAATCAGCATTTTACATGTAAGTGTCTTTTTACGGCTAAGAACCTTTGAATATAGGTATAAAATATACAATACCAAATACTTTTTGAAATAAGTTTCTGTCTCATTTATCAGTGGTGCCACTTGATAGAAAGTGTCGTATTTTATGTTGATCCACTTCAGTCAAAAGTTCGACTATAATCCCGAAAAGAGACTTGAAGCCAGAGAAATGCGCTTCTGGAAAAAATTTTTGAGAATATTATGTACAGGGTATCTGAGCAACGAGAAAGTATTAATGAAAATAGAAACAAAACGACAATTAGATTGGGAAAGAGACAGTTGAATTGTTGGGAAACATAATGAAGAAAGAGGAATTAGGGAATTTAACCATCACATGATATGTTGAAATCAAGTGGAGCAAAAGAAACAGTGTAAAGGATAACTGTAAAGGATAGAATGTTGTGGAGAACCATGATCCCATACGTCTTTAAAAGACACGTCATATAAAAGATAACAATCACAGATTGAGTTGTTTTTTTGTGATTTAATCGCCATTTTAGATGCCATAGTACAAAAGGTACCTGAATTTATTACAGGTTGAGTATCTGTTATCCCAAATTCCCGAATCAGAAAACTTCCAAAATCCTAAAGTTCTTCAGGTAAGGAACTCATTGATGTTTATTAAACTGGCCTTGTGCTAAAAATAACCGAAATCCCCAGAAGTTAAGATTATCAGAATATTGAGAAAATATATAACTGCTTTGTATGTATAAATAAATTAAAAATTATTTATCGAAGAGCATAATATCAATTTGTAGGTATGAAATTATTAACTGTGAAAATGTTCTAAGAGAAAATGTAGTAAAGAGTTTACAAAATTAAGAGTATCTTTTTTAGTGAAATTTGATTTGTACATAAAATGTAAGTCTATGTTTTCGCTGAGTGTATCAACAAAGTAATAGTAATGTCTTGTTCCTCTTAGTCTTTTTTGTGTACCGTTGGTAGGTGAAGAGGAAGAAGCAAAAAGCAGCACGACGAAGATAGTGAAAGAGAGCGAATACGGGTCATATGGACAGTTGTATCCGACTAGTGGTCAGCAATTTCTGTAACATTATGCTGGGTTGATTGTTCATTCCTCCCTCGTTCATCTGTTCGCATCAGCTCGGAAATAGGTACAAATAGTGTTTATGCTTGGGTTCCATTCCCAAGCTATCCCTATTTATAGATGCTACTAGCAGTATAGCCCGGCGTTTCTCGGGTGTAATGAAAGATTTAAAACTAATCCATGGTTCTGGAGCTCAGACTCTTTGAACGTTGGCACGAAAGACTAAAAAGCAATAGTAGTTTCCAGTTAAAGCGAAACCGTAGACTGAAAGAAAAATGAATGGATGTAAGTCAAATTTTGACTTCCTGGTATCGATAGTTTTTTTCGTCGTAAACTGAATTTTGAAGGATAAATAAGTCCTCTGAGTAAATGGTATCATGGCTGAGACTAAGAACTACAATTATACCTACTTAGAGCCAAACTCAAAGCAAAATATATCGAAATTTATTTATAAATGGAACTTTGAGTGTGTCTGTGTGTATGTGTCCGTTACCTATAGACTCCGAAACGGCTCAACCGATTTTCTTGAAAATTTACACAGTTGTAATATAAGCGTCTGCGAGTGTTCTTAGCTAGGTTTTGTGTCGTGGTATTCCCGATAAATATCGAAAACCGATAATCGAAAAAATCGGGTTATAGAAAGAGTGGTGAGATTTTAATCAAATTTGATACACTCATAGACAAAGACATAAGAAACGATATTCAGAAATTTCAATGTTGCAGTTCTTACAATAGTGCAGAAAATCGATAATATATATATAAAAACGGCAAGGTGTTTGTGTGTGTATCTTTTTATCTGTCTGTATTCTTTTTTCAGCTCTTTTATTTTAGTTTTTGCTGGATACTGAAGCAATTCCGGTCCCAAGAATTTCGGGAAAATTATTCTCAACATGTATAAGTAAATAAATGGACTCGAACTTATGAAAACTAATCAGAATTTTCCTACAAAAAACGTTTTAATTTAAATTAGCAGAATTTAGAAACATAGCAAATAAAAACATGTGTGTGTGTGTGTGTGTGTGTGTGTGTGTGTGTGTGTGTGTGTGTGTGTGTGTATTTTATCTAAACGTGGAAGATATATAAAATCGTGTAGCATAGAACAGTTTATATACGGGTAACAGCGACGTGTTTATGTTCATGTTTTAATTAAACCCAAGATCGTCAAACAGAAAAAAGCAAAATGCATCGTTCAATCTACATATTTCATATGTAGATGCTACAATATAATAAGTTAATACAGTTCGTGACTTCGCAGAAATTGTTACCTAATTTTAATTCTAACTTCCGAAATGTTATAAGACACCTGCTCATTATTATTACAAACAAAAAAACGAAACTTTTATTTTGATTCTTCTTCTTCTTTATATGCCTTGTCACTTCAGGACGTCAAAAAAGAAAACAGAAAGAAGTCGAGCTATCGCCATCATTTTTTAAGATTAATTCTTCTGTATTCCAGTTGAATTCGTTGCAATCATATACTCGCAAATACCTTTGGGAAAGGGATTGGGTTCTATAGCCTTGGTTGGCAAGCAGTCTACAGCAGAAAGCAATGGCAACCTACTGCGTGATAATCTTCTGCCCAGTCAGTCATGTCTCTTTCGAGACATGATCACCCAAGCGTGTATCACGTATGGCACTTAACTGACTGACTGACTTCTGTATTCTCAAAAAATGGAGATGATCATGCTCCTCTACAACTTTTTCTGCCATGATCCTTTTTTTATTTTCGTGACTGGTATATTTTCTCTACTAAAACAACTTATTCTTTATTCAAGACGTGAAATGTGTTTTGTAGAGATTTTACGACCGATTTTGCATTAGACAGCGACGGATTGAAATAGAAAAACAAGCCTTTTCGAATCAGAAAGAACGTGCATTTGAGTGCCACATGCTGTTTTTTTATTTGAGGTCTTTTGCGAGATGTATCAGTAGCGAAAACCCACGCCGACATTTCGTTCAGTTCGTCATGTGTACATACAGATAAGAAAACAACGCTACCCTTTTTTTCACAGACAGTAAAGAGTCGTCCTTATTTTAGAGGACTATCTTATTTTATCATGACTGCAAAATGGTGTAATACGCACGGTACTGTGAAAATAGAAAAACTAGCATAGTTATTAAAGAAACCTAACATGTATCATACTAATGCAGAAATCTTTTGGAAAATGTCTATTTTTGCTGACGCACATAAGCTAATTATCACGAAAGCGTCAATTTTATTATTACAGCTGCTTTTGAAAATAGATTTAAGATCACAGGTGTAAAAAAGCAAAAAAAAAGTATTTACATTTTGTAGGGATTCCTCGCAGAATACTGCTGGAGGTAAAAGATAGTGACCAGGAAACTTTTAGAAGTAATAAAATTTAACATTATATATTTAAAACTCAGTACACTTTCTGCCTATGAGAACTAAGGCTCAAGAAAATCTATTTATAAGATCAATTTTCGAAGAAGATACCATGATTTACAGAATTAAGTGTCTTGGTACCCCGCTGCTGCAGGTTACAATACAGGTAAGACTTCCGACAACTCGTAGTCGCATTTGAAAATCTTTTTTGGGCTTTTTGTGGTGATTAACAAGCTTGTTTCGCAAAAGCTTTTACGACTGGATAGGGAGTGAGATCCTCACTAATGTTCAAATTTCTAGCCCTCCCCATATCTAAGCTATCGCTATACCATTATAGTAAGTCCGATTTTATTAGGTGCTCCACAATTTAGGCCTTGTGCCACATGTAAGTCACGCTTAAAATCATGTTGTAATTCGACGTGGCATTATGTTTAGCAAAACTGTTTTGCTAGATCAATTGCGTTTTAGCTTCATTGGATTCCCCAATGCCTTGGCTTTGTATCACATAAAATCTACTATTAAAAACCACCATTTAAGAATTATATTCAAATATACTTGCCGCAATTGTTCAGTAGTCAAGCAACGAAATTCTTTCCGAATCTTGCTGTGTGATAATAATCAGAAAAATTATTTTGTTATTAGATGGCATTGGAAGAATTTAGATAGGGTTCCGTCCATTAAAAAATCACATGTGTTTTTAAAATAGCATCTGTCATACAAGCGTCAGAATATTCGTATTTCTGTTGATTGATTCAAATATTAAAGATCAAAGAAAAAAACAGATTATAAGATAGATTGTACTATATTTTAATATCAAGAATAAAGAAAATGTGATTCAAACGGAAAAAATCTATTATAAATGATCGAACATAGAGAAAATGTCTTGAAAATTTTCAAACTTGCTCTGAATTTGAATGGACCAGTTGAGGTTTATTGCAATAAATATGGGGCAATATCAAGGTTATTTTCTTACGCATTTTACTCCTTAATGTCCATAATAAAATACTGTACTAATCATAAAATTAAAACTGATTAATATGTGAATTATTTAATTACGGTCCACTGTCTCATCACCGGAGAGATAACATTAATTCGGCGGATTCTTTGGTGCAGAATGAACCGTGTGGACACTGACATTACGAGAAACAGAATTAAAATAACAGAAATATGGGTACACAGTTGAGATCTTCTGTTACTGTTTTTCACCAAATACATTATCTAAGAACCCCTCAGAGAAAATTGTAAGGTAACGTTTGATCCTAGTTTTAAAGATGTCACGACAGGAGTGATCGGAAACTTATCTTCACGCAAGGAGCGGTTTTTTCGAAAAATTCAAACTGTCATTTCGTTTCGGTATTCCTGTATTTTTTATTAAACGACAGGAAGAATAAGTTTAACTAGAGATTATTTTAAAACTGATTCAAGATATAGAACGGCATCAAAGCTCGAAAGAAAGTATTCCGCGGCTAAGATGACGAAAGTAAAAGTTTCGTATCTGTGTCAGCAAGTTCACAGCTCCAGCTCCAGCAAATAGAAGTTCCAGTCATCATCACGAGCCGTTGCTTCACTACGCCATCGGCATCTGCTCCAGCTAACCAGACATTATCAGCCGCAGCTACAGCCAAACAGCCACCTCCAGCTCCACCTCTAGCCAGTACCAACAAAACTGTCTTTTTCAGGACAACATCTATGTTTTTTTTTAAGGATAACCATACGTGATACACACTTGGGCGATCATGTCTCGAAAGAGACATAACTGACTGGGCAGAAAATTATCCCGCAGTAGGCAACCATTGCTTTCTGCAGTAGACTGGTTGCTAGCCAAGGCTATAGAACCCAATCTGTCCTTTTATTTAACCCATAACAGGAAGGAAGAGACGGAATAATACCTTCCCCAAGGGTATTTGCGCGTAAGTGAATGCAATGAATTCAACTGGAATTAGAACTCGGCTCCCCGATTTCTCGTTCCGAGCCGATATCCATTGCACCACAACGCACAAGATGAATATTAGCAACGATAAATAGGATCTGATTTGTCTATTATATCATCAATAAAATACAAAAAAAGAAAACGAATTAAAATATTAATCAAATAACAATAAGATAAATTACTATTTCCGCTGCTAGAAACATTTACCGGTAGAGGTCATCAACACTGATAAACATGGTGACTCATTAGACAATGGATTTGAACGATAGAAATGCATATTAAGTGACCAAAGAGAGGTTTTTTTTTTGTCAAATCGTTTAAAGATATTTATCATTAAATGGTTAAAAGGGAATTTATCAAAGGGCAAGCGATCGCAAAACTGATCTAAAGTTCATGAAATGAGATTATTTTAAAAGATAAACATGTCTGTTAAACCTGTTTGCCGTACCGAGCAAATATCAAATAATTTTTTGCAATGTCAATAGATCGTGAGATATTTTCTAGGAAACAATCTTTATGATAATTACGCGTGCGCAAACAAACAAAAAAAAACGACAAAAAATGCACTGAGCCTCGAACGAACACTGATATTGATAGGAATAATATGAATTCTCTCAACCCTAAACCAGTTCACTCACTTTTTTACTCTTTTATATGTGTTTGAACATCGTGAAATGGCGCTACATAATCAATAAAAAAAGAAGTGTAAAAAATAACATAAATATGCTCACTTGAGAACTACCAACAGCATCAACAATTAAATGGTTAGCAGACTGGCAAAAGGTCCCACCCATTTACAGTTAGATCAACCAAATGCAGCCGACAATTCTACTGCAACAGCTTCTTTGCTCGCCTTTCCCAACTGTGGAATTCTTTTCCGTATACTTGCTTTCCTGACGGCTACAACCTCCAGGAATTTAAATGCAATGTCAATTCCATCTCTAAAGTCATATATATATGTGTGTGTGTGTATGTGTGTGTATGTGTGTGTGTGTGTGTGTGTGTGTGTGTGTGTGTGTGTGTGTGTGTGTAGACAGCCAGTAGCAGGCTCAAACACAAACGATAGGCTATGTAGGTTGCGTTTAAGCACGAAACAGTCTGTCGCCACTGTCGGTGTGCAATAATTAGGGTATGTGAACTCCATTCATTTGCGTAGTAATGCCCCGATTGGAAGTCATGTGTTCTCTATCTCTAACCCTACAAATTATCTGTTCAGCACTGCTGTAGCCTGGTATTAAACTGACAAATGTTTGGGTCAAATCACAGGAACTAACCGACGTCTATATCCACTGGGATATGTTTACTTATGGATTTGAAGAAGGCCGGAGCGTTCAACGGCCGAAATGTCGTAAAATTGGCAACATATATGTGGACAATATTCTGAATAATGTAAACACTGTAAATACTACTTCATCTCAGAAATATAGACAAATAAATTATAACTTTTATAATAAAATCGCTCCAATCTACATTGAAAGTTTACTGATACCGCCCGGAGTGACCGTTGTAATCCAGCTGATGCCTGAGTTCCAAAACCAGTGAAAAGCGTGGATATCATTATTTTAATGTCATTCCACAAGTTATTGATTAAGACTCACAGAATACATAAAATTTTGCATTTCCTATTTAGAAAATTTTCTACAGGGTAGGGTGATATGACACACCACAGGTAGATAAATTACTGAACTAAATTACTAAGCTTTGTTGGGTGGATGATTACAATTAGCGGATTCTAACCTTGACCACGATCGGTCTGTCTGTGTGTCTCTGTCTCTGTCTCTCTCTCTCTCTCTCTCTCTCTCTCTCACGCATATACATATATATTATATGTATTTTTGTTATTCAAAAATGCATTGAACCTTGTTAACTCATAAGCATGTTCTCTGCTTATATATATATATATATATATATATGTGTTTGGTCATTATAAAATTAAACAAATACACAATTGTATTATAAAGTGTTCAATACAATTATATTGTAGAACTTTTGAACAGTTGTCATTTGTAAAAGATTCATTATATATATATATATATATATATATATATATATATATATGTGTGTGTGTGTGTGTGTGTGTGTGTGTGTGTGTGTGTGTGAATTAATAAATATATGTATAGGAATACACACATGTATAAAAATATTAGTAAGATCTTGGAGTAACAGCAAATAAGTAGAAATATCGCTTCAATAACTATATTTTGTCTTTAAACAGCAAAAGCACCACTTTGTCCAGATATCACTGGAAAATTCAAAAAAACAGCAAGAACCGATTATTAACTGGAATATCTTCGCTAAAACAAGCCCTTTTATGAAAAAGGAAATATGTAACATATCTTTTACAAAAACTTGTCATCTTAAATCATATAAATAACCCTAACATACTGAATTAATGACCACATACTGCCATAGAAAATAATTACTTAAATCCCTAGATCTTGATTGATACAAATTAGTGTATACATTTTTCACTTTCTTTTTCACTCCGTTACTTCCCTCTTTCTTTCTTTCTTTCTTTCTTTCTTTCTTTCTTTCTTTCTTTCTTTCTTTTCCCCACAAATATTACTAATAATTATGAATTACGTCCCTTTGAATTCATCACCTTGAATTTTAATAATATTTTTCCTTTTTTAATTTAAAATTTTAATTTTAATTTTTTATCTCCATGTAATTTTATCTATTTAAATTTCACTCTTGGTAAATTAAAGAAATTAACCTAACACTTAAAATTTAACTCCTATGAACATCGAGTGAACTTAAATTAAAATCTCTTAAACAGTAGGTTCGTAACATGCACCTGATAATTGCGTAACGCATGAAACTTCGAGTGGTGCTTTGGACGTAGGATAATATGCATATCAATTAATATATAAATGATAGATTTGTTATATAAAATTGAGCATTATTCTGTTTACACCTGAGACATATTTATATATCGGTGAATACCTGGATGTATAAGTATATCTATACTTATTTACATCCACACACACACACACACACACACACACACACACACACATATATATATATATATATATATATATATATATATATATGGTTTGAAGATCACTTCAGACATGAAACTAAGTCACCCAACATTGTAGAATTCTAGTTTTTGTCGATATCCATAAAGGCTCTGTTTCCGACATTGACCACTGTTACCCGTCAATACACCAAATGTTAATATTATTTAAAGACACGCAGAGTGATATACAGCTACATAAACAGATCGATATATAGATTGACTGACTGATTGATTGAAATGCACATGGGCATAAAACATATATTGAAACAGATCGATTTAAGAAACAGTTATAGATAGATAGATAGATAGATAGATAGATAGATAGATAGATAGATAGATAGATAGATATCTTTCTGCATTTCTTAGCTAAGATTTAATTTGTAAATGTTCCTGGTGGCTTTATGGCCTGTGTCAAGGTTTAGCAGCCATGAACTTAATATCCTGGTCTTTGACATATTATCACCCACAACTGTAGGCCTGTTTCAACAATTCACTTGCACGACTTTTATTTCCAGCACCGACATCAGCAGTTACAACCCCACTTGCTGCCTTTGTCTTCGGAGTTACTGTCAACTATTGATCGGCCTCCGATTAACATTCTTATTCCAGGCAAGCTTTTAGCTGCTGACAAGTTTCAACTAAGCCGCTTCAATGCCCGAACTTCTAACCATCAGACCCACCGTAGCCTTCCTTTTAGGCTTAAACACTACTTCTCTTTATATATGATGATAACTATATATATTTATACACATACACAGGCAGATATATGTATACTGAGAGAGAAAGATAATTAGATATGTGCATACACACACACACACACACACAAATACACACACACACACACACACATATATATATATATATATCGAGGGAAAGATAGATATGTGGATACACACACAGACATATATATATATATATATATATATATTCATATGTCTGTGTGTGTTTATGTCTCTATCTTTCTCTCGATATGTGTGTATGTGTGCCTGTGTGTGTGTATGTATACCTCAGAAAAATAAATGATAGACACATGTATTAAGGAAAATTGAACACGTAGGTTAAAGTTGACATCTCTACAATGTGCATCCTGATTTGAATTAATCTCTTCAAGATCTTTCAAAATCTTCACTGTTATTTTTGCATTTGTCAATATCAAAAGTTTAAAGTTCATGGTAACTGATTTGTTGATATCTTCGCCTTTAAATTCAACCTGTTTATCTAAATCTATGAATCTGTCAGTAGGGATGTACTTGGATAAAATGATTGTTTCGTAGAATTGTATTACGTTTTATATCTCATGTTAATGAAACATCTGCATTATGACCTAAAGGCAAATGAAAATTTCAGTGTTCAAAGAAAATATTTCCAAATAAGCTCGGGGCATTTTCATTGGCAACTGAAAACATCATTATTCTAATGACAGTTGAAAATTCTAAGACCTATAACCAAGAAAGATAACGGCAGGAACTACTAGACAAGGTCGTGAAGAAAACCAAGAAGAAAAACATTCTCAATTGTAAAAAGGCAGAATGCATAGGATCAACTAAAGATATGAACAACAACCTGGAAATGTCAAAATCAAGCGCGTACAGATATTTAAATGCCTGTTAAGTGATTTACCAGCAAACAGAAATTGTGACACTGAAATCTGAAGGTAAATTCGAAGAGCAAAATATACATTTAAAAATTAAACAAACTATTTAGTCAGTTAACTGCCGTACGTGATACACGTTTGGGCGATCGTGTCTCTTTCGAATAATGACTGACTGTGCAAAGGATTTTCTTACAGTAGGTTGCTATAAAATTCTACTGTAGACTGGTTGTCAACCATAGCTACAGAACCCAATCTCTGCTGATATTTAACCCATAGCTGGGGGAATAGATGGATTAATACCTTTCCCAAGTGTATTTGTGCGTAAGTGAATGCAACGAATGCAACTGGAATTCGAACTAGGCTCTCCGATTTCTCGTTTCGATCCGATATTCACTGCACTACAAAGCTCATCTTAGAAAGCAGGAAAAAATATTAGAAACAAAGAAATGAGAGTCACCGACATGTTCTACGATACATAATCGAGAAAGAATGTTTGGTGAATTTAACACTCAAAGGATATATTGAAGGCAAGAAGGAAAGAAAAAACCGTGAGTAACTATCCAAACCATTATGTGTAAATTAATGAGACAACAGTGAGTGGAAGGTTATGGGAAAATATAGATATTATTAAGAGCTACAAAGGCTAAGAAATTATGAAGAGCCTTGACTTATAAGAAAAAGAAAATAATATCCTTGTTTTTTTCTTATTTGTGCCCCCTTAGCAGCCATGAACTTAATATAGTTACAAAGGCTAAGAAATTATGAAGAGCCTTGACTTATAAGAAAAAGAAAATAATATCCTTGTTTTTTTCTTATTTGTGCCCCCTTAGCAGCCATGAACTTAATATCCTGGTCTTTGACATATTATCACCCACAACTGTAGGCATGTTTCAACAATTCTCTTGCATGACTTTTATTTCCAACACCGACGTCAGCAGTTACAACCCCACTTTTCTGCTAAATATTGATATCCTTTTCTTTTTTATCCTTTTGCGTTTTTATGTCTCATTAGATGAACAGAATAAGTAAAGAACAAGTAGAAAAAAGTGTCTTTAATCTAACATGTTTCAATTTAACAAACTTCTACAGTGATTTATTATGACAAATGATTTACATTTTTTTAAATTTAAAAATACAAACAGACAGCATTGGAATTGATTTGAACTTTTGTTCTCATCTTGGTTGATATAGGTGTTATAATAACCACAACATTTCGACCAAGTACCGTCTGATCATCATCAGGTGTCCATTGATTAGCTGATGTGGATTATCTCGTTGATTATTGTGAAGTATCCTGTGAAATCAGTTATTGTTCTTCATCAGCCAATCTATGGAAACCTGATGATGACCAGAGGGTACTTGGTCGAAACGTTGTGTCTATTATAACATCTATATCAACCAAGATGAGAACAAAAGTTCGAAATAATTCCAAGATTATTGACAATTACTCATCCCAGAAATAAATAAAAAAAAGAGACATAATTTTTATTGAGGTTTGCTTTCATGGGTCAGATACGTGTCACGTGTAATTAAGTAACAGGTGGCCGTTTTTAAATGTAGAAAACCTATACATTATAGTAAAATCCTTATAACTACAAAGAAATCTACTGGTATCAGAGTACACTGGGGCGTATGGAAGTAGATAAAAAACAAATATATTTGTTGGTAAATGGTGTCCCATCAAATACGCGCAGAAAAACAAATCTCAATATCTGTATTTCAACAAAAACACACAAAGCATTTTAGTCAAAGCAAATATTTCTGTAAACCTGATATTTCTTCCAAACAAGCATCAAAATATTGTGCAATTACAGAAATCTTTAACCCTCTAGGGCCATTCGTATCATATTTGATACAGTATGAAAACAAGCCTTGAAAGAAACATTTTTCTGAAAAATTTTTTAAGAGAAATATTTTATAAATTTCAAATGAAAGCAGTACTGACTGCTCAGTCAATGAATACCAAATGTTTCCTTATAGGGAAATACCAATTGTTTCCTTATAGGGAAATACTGTATCAAATATGATACGAATGGCCCTAGAGGGTTAAATTTCTTTTTCCTTGGTGAATTATTCAATGATATTTTTTATTGATATCTTTTTGTCCACTTCCAGGAGACTTAATTTCAGAGCTAAGCTTTACGCGTTCACTGATTCCTTGTGACACCCACTTTTTCTGTAGTTTTCAACTTCCTCTCTTACCTAGAGTAAATTTTGTGCATTTTGTTGTTGTTGTTTTTCTAATCTGCGTTCAGTAGGCAAGCAAATTTAATAATTATTTTAGGAAATATACATCTCGGGTTTTTTGACAAAATCGAACGGAGAATCTGCAATGTTATTCATTCCGACCTGGTAGCTCAACTCCAGTCACGTTCTCTGTTTCTTCTACAAATACTTTCACGGCTTCTGTTCTTGGATGAGCCCTCTACATGAATTTAGTCGAGCTACTAGACGTGCGTTGTTGGTGCATTGGATATCGGCTCGGAACGCAGAAATCGGGGAGCCGAGTTCGAATTCCAGCTGAATTCATTGCATTCACTTACGCACAAATACTCTTGGTAAAGATATTAATCCGTCTATTCCTTTCAGTTATGAGTTAAATAACAGGACAGATTGGGATTTTTTTGCCTTGGTCGGCAATCAGTCTACTGCAGAAAGCAATGTCAACCTACTGCGGGATAATCTTCTGCCCAGTCAGTCATGTCTCTTTCGAGACATGATCGCCCAAGCGTGTATCACGTATGGAACTTGACTGACTAGATTAGCGACTAAGTCCCACCATTTTAGAGTGAAGCCGATCAAATGTAACCGCAACTTCTAATCTAACTGCTTCTGTGCACGCACTTTCCGCCTGTGGTATTCTCTGCTTCCCTGAGATTTACAATCTCCAAAAATTTAAATGCAATGTCAATTGTAATTTCTTATCTCCTTGACTCATATCCTTTCCCTGACAAGCCTTGTATTATGTTCTTCTTCATGCCACTTTAATGCAACCCTCTTCCCACCAGTGTTCTCATCCTTTCCTTACCCATTCACTGACATCCCCCGTAACTTGTTCCTCTTCCTCATCTTTCACCTTTTATGTAGCGCCTGCGTACCAGTGCATTGCTTGGATTGAAAAAAGTAAAAACAACAACAAAAAAAAAAGTACATTATTTATAATAAAAAAAAGTATTAGGATTATGTACAAAATGAATATTGTGGGAAATTTATTTTTTATGCTTAATTTTCTTATAAATAGTTCTTGAACAAGAGCTTAGAAATAAAAAGAAGATCAAAATGAAGATGAGTATCCCCACTGAATATATTTAATCTATACAACAAGGCGATTCTAAGAGAATTATATAGAACTAGCAGTATAGCCCGGCGTTGCTCGGGTGTAATGAAAGCTTTAAAACTAATCCATGGTCCTGGAGCTCAGACTTTTTGAACATTGGCACGAAAGACTAAAAAGCAATAGTTGTTTCTAGTTAAAGCGAAACCGTAGATTGAAAGAAAAATGAATAAATGTAAGTTAAATTTTGATTTCCTGGTATCGATATCAAATAAGTCTATGCGTCGTAAACTGAATTTTGAAGGCTAAATAAGTCCTCTGAGTAAATGATATCATGGCTGAGACTAAGAACTACAATTATACCTACTTAGAGCCAAACCCGAAGCAAAAACTAAAATAAAAGGGCTAAAAAAATATGCAGACATACAGGCAGATAAACAGACACACACACTAACATCTTGCCTTATATATATATATATATATATATATATATATATATATATATATATATATTATCGATTTTCTGCACTATTGTAAAAAATGCAACTTTGAAACTTCTAAATATCGTTTCGTATATCTTTGTCTATGAGCGTATCAAATTTGATTAAAATCGGACCACTCCTTCTACAACCTGATTTTTTCGATTATCGATTTTCGATATTTATCGCGGGTACCTCGAAACACAACCTAGGTAAGAACACTCGCAGACGATTATAGTACAACTGTGGAAATTTTCAAGAAAATCGTTTTAGCCGTTTCGGAGTCTATATGTAACGGACACACAGACACACACAGACAAAGTTCCATTTATAAATAAGTTTAGATATTATTGCTGAGAACAGCACGAACAACTTAAGATATGCATTAGACGCCATATTTTATTACGCACAGAAATAAAACAGCAGGCACTTATAGAAAATTTCATGAAGGAAAGTGTGAAGAAAAGACTAAACATCAATTACATTTGGGGAGAAGGTATGATCGTTAGCAAAAAGACACCTCAAATTGGTGATGTCAAAATAAAGCTAGTACAGAAATTTAGGTTTCTGGTAAATGTTATAATAAACGAAGAAAAATACGGCACTAAAATCCAAAGACGTATTGAAATAGCGAATGATGCTTTCCAGAAATTATTTCAGTAGGTTAATTACCATACATGATACTGTAATATAGCAATCTGGCCCCACCCGAGGAAGGTTGATGCAATCGATGGTGTTTCCCGTCGGTGAAGGGGTCGGCGAACGACAAGACAGGTGTTTGAGAAATACATCCTGTCGGGGCCTGGAGCGGATGTCGCAGGGTTATGAGTCGGGCTCGTTTGACCTTATTTCCGACAGCGGCGGAAATGACTACGGAGGCAAACAGAACAGGTGTCTCTTGGAATTACGTGGGCGTTGCGTGGGCGAGGCAAAACCGGAAGGAAAAGTCCCGGTCCTAGAAGACTATAAAAAGACCTCGACACACGGATTCGCCAGCAGAGAACGGCCAGTGGAAGCAGAGAGACACCACAGGCAAGACTACACTCCCGTCGACCCATTCTATGTGCGCTCTCACTCTTCCATTCTCTGTTCCACACGAGTTCGTCGTCAGGAATAAAAATATAACCTTATATTTTTATATATGCGTGTTCTCGTTGTTTGTCGTCGTACGGCGATATATAACAATACACGCTTCGGTGATCATGTCTTTTTTGACACATGACTGACTAGGCAGAAGATTCTCCCGCAGTTTGCCATTACTTTCAGCAGTAGACTGGTTTTCAACTAACGCTATAGAACCCAATCTGTTTTGCTATTCAGCCCATGAGTAGAGGGAGAAGAGATGAATTAATACCTTTACGAAGGCTATTTTTGCATAAATCAATGAAATGGATTTATCTGGAATTCGAAATCGGCTCTCCGGTTTCTTATTTGCTGTCGATATCCATAACACCACAATGCACATCACCGAAACTAAACAAAGCATAAAAAGAAGAAAATTCTGTTGGGAACAAAGATAAGACTTCTAAAATATTCATTTAAAATCAATGCTCCAATATGGCAGGGAATGTTGGAGAATTTTCCCACAGTTGAAAAATGTTAACATTGCCAGACACCACAAATGATAGACAGGGTGGCAATTTATGATCACTCACGTCCTGAAGTGACACGTCTTATAACAGAGAGTTTCCTAATTACTATCCTCCGAAATTGTCACACAAGTACAAACGGATATAAGAAATTAAGATAAATTCTAAAGCTTTAAACACAGTATTTTTCTAGGAAAAGCAATTTTACTCAATTCGGTTTTCGCTAAAATAGAAAACAGGCTCTTGATTTCACGTTCAAGTGAGGTTCTTTGTCCCCCATAGCTAAGTGAGACAACTTCCATTTTGTTACATTTGCAGGAATCCTTTTAACTGTCTTCGCAGAGTTTCAAAATAATTGTATCTTATTTCTATGTGGACAATAACGTTTACAGTATTCATTAGCGGAGCCACTTGAATAAGTGTAGCACCGTGATTACCAGTTGTTTTATGAAACCCGCGACAGAATGAGAATAAATTTACTATGCTTTAAAGATTCCATGCAAAGTAATGATTATATATAAGGTGATACAACAGCTTGAGGAGTAGGATAAATCTGAAGTAACCATATCGATTGTATTTCACTCTTTATTTAACCCTATTATGAGAAGGTACATGTTCATCTTTTTTTAATGCTTCACGTGATTTTTATCATTGTTTCATTATTTTCCTATTAGGCGCACAAGATCAAACACGGAATCAGACAGCACACAGAAAGACCTTCTAGTTCGTGGGACATACATAATGATTAAATAACGCGCTTTGAAATGCTTTGTATATAAATATATTGTTGCAAATTACGGTACTAAATCCATACGAAAAATCATTAATTATAAATTTTGTAATTTTGTGGTTGCAAAATAAATTAAAGCAATTCAATATTAAGAATAATAAGAGAAAAAATTGCCAAATTAATAAACTGCCGCACATGTTGTTGAAAATATAATGATTTCTTAAATAAAAACCGCAAGAAAATATGGCAAAACTTTTAATTAGATCTTGAATTGACTATTCAACAACGAACAAAGAGGTGAGATGCCCTGGTAAAAAAGGAGTTACGCCTTCCTTAATAAGGTTTTTGTCTTACTAGAGAGCGAATGACTCAAAAAATATGAAGTAAAGGAGTTCTCTCACTCACTTTGACATTTTCATTGTCGATGAGTGGGCGGCAACATTTCCATGTCGGAAACAATAAAGTCTGGTCTATATTGATACAATGTGATGTAACATTTATTATTTCTCGCAAACCTTCCACTGCAAATTATATAAACGGGATTCACTTAATGAAAGTTTATATATATATATATATATATATATATATATATATATAATATTCAGAGAAAAACTTAACACGTAGTTAGATGGTAATAAATCAGGATTTATTTCGACAATGTAGATTTACTTACATTGACTCTTTCAGACTTGAAATAAATTTACTCAGAATATTTTTTCAAAATTCTTTAAAAAATATTCTGAGTGAATTTATTAATTTTTTTGAGTTTTCTTCCCAATATTTTATAATGCTCTTGATAGTATCCATCGAACTATCTATTTTTATCTAATTATGAACATATACTTAAATAATTTAATTAAAATTTATAATTAAATATTTCAATTAAAATTAGATTATAGTTAATAATTAAATAATAATTCATATTAATTGTATAAAATCTTTTCTTTGTCCTCTCTGTTTTACGTGTCTGCTATTCTCTTATATATATATATAGTATTTACAAATCTGATTATTAAACAATCATAAAATTCTTACATTGACTACACTTGCATCACGCTCTTTCGTAGTCTGACTTGTGACTTGTAATGCGTGCGCATATGGAACTTACATCAATAACAAAGAAACCACTAGTCACATAATGCATGACGTCACTTATAGGATACAGTACGCGTATATATGTGTTTCAAACGCAACATTACAAAATACAATACCAAGATGTAGCCAAAGACATTTGCCTACGATTTAGTTCGTGATAATCAGAAGACGGATAGTGCCACACTGAGATCCAAAGGCGTATTGGCATAGCTAAGGTCGCATTTCATAAACTAAACAGAGTATTGAGAAACAAGAAAATTTTGTTGGTAACAAAGACTGGATTACTAGACTGTTGTGTGATATCTGCCTATCTATAAGTCAGAGAATGCTAAATAATCTCCTGAAAGATGAAGGACAGACTCAAAGCAACATGTTATTATAGGTAGATGCTGAGGATACCATGTCGTTTCTGTTCTCTCCAAAACGTCGAGGTTTTGGAGATAACAGAAACGAAATGGAAACTTATGTGTAACATCAGGAAGAGACAGTTAAAATTTCTGAAACACGTAATAAGAAAGGAGGGTTTAGAAAATCTGATACTCACAGGGCAGATAGAGTTAAAGAGAGACTGGAAAACAACACATGACATATTTGATGGGTTAAGCAAATGAATGTTTGAGCAGGGTTTAGGAGAAATAACAAGACAAATATATTAAGAGCTACAAGAGACAAGAAGATGTGGAGGGAGATGTCCGTCTACTTGCTGAAGGGTCACGGTATATAAAAAAGTTCACCTTTTTAATGTTATGTTTCACATTTTATTATTAGGTTGTGGAATTTAATCTGCGTATATTGAATTTACATATTGCTTACATCTATAGAAGTTAAACAAATATTGAGCAAAAGTTTTATACTAAAAGAGGATCCTAGCATTGGCAGTAAAATCTTATGGAGAATGAATATCAGTTCAAGTTTTAAAAAGAAAACGACTGTATTTTTTAAAAGTGGACGTTGTAAAAAACGTGTCGCAGGGTTTCAAAAATATTAGAGTATTGGATTGCTATGTGATATCCGTTCTTCAATATGGCAGTGGATACTGAACAATATCATCTAAGATAATAGAAAAACTTGAAGCAACTTAAATGTGGTTCTACAGAAGGATGCTGCGGATATCATGGATCGAACATGTGAACAATGATGAAGTTTGGAAAGGATGGAAACGAAAAGGAAATTAATATTGAGAATAAGGAAGAGTCAACTAAAGTTCCTTTGGCATGCAATGAGGAAGGAGGGCTTAGAGAACCTGATACTAACAGGCCTGATAGAGGGAAAAAGAGACAGAGAAAATCAGCGGATACGATATTTGAATATATTGAGTGAAAGAACAGAAATTGGGACTAAGTGTAACCATACTAAAAATACCTATTAGATTCATACAACCATGGATGAAAACGTCATAATTTCTTGTAATTTAAAAAATTACGCGTTCAAAAATTATCTGTCACGTTAGCGTTTAAAAAAACCCACCGTTACTTGAGCGTTCTTAAAAAAAAGGGAAACGGTAAAATCAGTTATTGCAAATCGCCTGAAGAAATCACATGGTAGAAACCTAGGTCGCATAATAACTCGTTTACAAATGAAGAATATTCAAAAGTTATACAAATGAACACTTTTTAATACAAACGTGGTCACATTTTATTATAACCAAAAACCAAGTAATTAAACAATCTATCTCTCTCTCTCTCTCTATATATATATATATATATATAGACGTAAATGTTTGTCAGTACACGCACCCCATATATATATATATATATATATATATATATATATATATATGGGGTGCGTGTACTGACAAACATTTACGTCTAAAACTTATAGCTTCAGCAGTTGTTAAATGTTTTCTTTTTATCCAAAGATGTCAAATCCGATTAAATGCATTGCACGTTCGCAGTGAGTGTGTCTATTCATTTGTGTGTATGTCTCTGTGTTCATGAAGTTCTTTTTAATTGCCAAATTGAAATGCCTGAACAAAAATGTAATATATTCCCAATTGCTGCACTTAGGCTTTTAACGCCGAAGCACCAACATTATTTAATGCATTTCATTATGACTATTTTAACAGTGTTTGCTTTTGCCTCAATTATTACCCAATAAACCTACGCGTTTAGACGACAGTTAACAATACAGCAAATAGAATCACACACCAGTGTTCAAATTCTATTGAGTACAGTTTGTGTTCCTTTCATCATTCAAGCCTTCATTCCTTATTATATAACCTAGAAACTTCAATTATCTCTTCCTGATGTTAAGCACACTCCACCCACGTCTATTGAACAGGTTAAGAGGCTCATCCCTTGTTCCCTGTTTAGGATGTGGTTTCCGGCTTTTCTCTTTTCCAATCTTCTCACTTTGGTTTCTTTTTTTTTTCCAATTGGAGTAGATCGACCTATCTATCGCCCGGTTCACACTCCACCCACGTCTATTGAACAGGTTAAGAGGCTCATCCCTTGTTCCCTGTTTAGGATGTGGTTTACGGTTTTCTCTTTTCCAATCTTTTCACTATTACGTAGCCCCCTGCACATCAGTGGCGTTACCGCCTTGCTCGGGGTGATACGATTAAAAAAAAAAAAAAGTATACATAAATTTTCTTTTCGTTTCAATTTTTTCTAAAACTTCGTTGCTCACATTATTTACATTGTTTGTTTCCTCAACTTTATTTCCGTGTTTATAATGTTTCTGCCTATGTACACTCCGGCCTTCTTCAGATAGTAGGAATTTCGATCCGAACCCTTTATTTTGATCACTACGGTGTATCATTCTCATTCCATAAAATACAATATGGGAACTAGTAACATGGTGTGCTAGAGAAAATCATTAACGCCAAAAATGGTAATATCAGCGCTGGTAAAAATGCTAGAGAAAATAAATAATATAAAAAACTGCAATATGAGCTCTGGTAAAAATTGTTATGATACATTAGTTTTCTAAGTCCCAGAAATTTACACACTGATGTGCTGAAGGCCGCATGGCAAAGTGGATATAGACGTTGGTTGACTCCAGTGATTTCATCCAAACAGTTATGAGTTACATAACTGGCTACAACAGCTGTGAACAAATAACGTAGAGTTAATTTAATGGTAGATAACTACTTGGCTACCAGAAGTGGCATCGCACATGGAATGAGAATGATATAAAGTATTCGGTTCGAAATTCCTACAACCTGAAGAAGGCCGACACGTTGTAAACCTAGCAATAATGATGAGGACATCGTCGAAACAATGTAAATACTATCTCATCCAGAAGTATAGTTAAATACTGAAGGTCTGTTGCTCACGTTTTTGGTTCATGGTTTCCTCAGTATCCTTCTGCTGCTTTAAAATCCTTAATGATCTTTAAAGAAATCGTTCAAAATTCACTGCCATATGGGAGGACATATCACGTAATTGTTCTATCCTAATTTTTTTTTTTTGTTGTTGTTTCTAAAGAATTTTTCAGCAGGTTCTCAATAATCTACTTAGCTTTCGGAATGCAATTTTGGCTATCCCACTGCGTCGTCGGCTTTCAGCGTCGCACTTTCAGTTCTCGACGAACATCAACAAAATCTATATTTCGTTTGATCCTATCTTGAATGATCAAAGGGAGTGTTTTCACCTTCCAAGACGCGTACCGTGTATGAAGATAAACTACAACCAGCAGCAATGATCAGGAGATTGAATGTACTAAAGATCTGGAACCGCCTCTTAACTGCTGTTGTTATCAGGTTCACTCTGACCAGGAGTTGTAGTTCCTGTTAGGTTCCAAACTAATGGAAAACAATAATCCCTCTCCTAAGCGAAAACCAACAGTATAATTTTGACAGATACGGCAACAATATTCAATGCAAGGACGAATGAAAATTGCAAATTGCAAATGTTTCTATGCTTTCAATTTTGCAGTCTCAAGCAAATTAATATTAGATAACATATTTTCCAGGGTATGGTAGTGAACGCTGAACAATTTCCTCACTAATGTAGAAGAGGCTTCAGCCAACAGAAATGTCATACGAAAATCTGCTGGAAATACCATGAACGAATCATGTTAAACATCGTGAACATTTTAGGGAAAATAGAAATAAAAAGAACAATTTTACTTAGATTCAGAAACTTATAGTCTATTTCTTGATAAAAAGTCTCGGATACATAATCTACAGGGCAACTGAAAAGTAACTCCCCATTTTTAAATACTTATAATTTATTTATTAACAATAATTTTGATAGGAAATAGATATGCGAGGAAAACATTTAGTATGTGGTTTTATTTAGAATTCGATATGAGCACCAGGTTTCGCTATCACCTTCTCGAGACACCCAGGAATCGTATCAGTTATTGCAAATCGCTTGAAGAAACCACATGGTAGAAACCTAGGTCGCATAATAACTCGTTTACAAATGAAGAATATTCAAAAGTTATACAAATCGTATTTATCCAGAAAAAACTTGTGGTATGAAAGACATAACTTCTTGTGTTAGCCTTTCAGGGTCTTTCGGTCTTGGTTTGGTATTGTAGAGGTCCTTTAAACAACCCTAAAGAAAAAAATCACAGAGTGTAAAATCAGGACTCCTGGCTGCACACATTTCGATACGAGCTCCAGATTTTGCTGCAAGCTTCTCGAGCCGCCCAGGAATCGTGTCGTCTGATTTTATGAGGAACTGTTGTGGTACGGAGGGCATAACTTCTTCTATTAGCCCTTCATGTTCTTCAAACGTTTTGATTTGTTATCGTAAACTTTCTCCTTTAACTACACACTTAAAAATCAGAGGTTGTTATATCAGGACTCCTGGCAAACTACACACACATAAGACTTTTCTTTTCAATCACCCTGAAAATATAAAGTTCTGTGACTTCCATTTAGAAGAGCCATACATTGACCTATCTAAACCAGTTTTTGTGGCGAAGTGCAAACATGTAAGGAGGTACAAATAATAATTACTTTTAATAATGTGTGCAACTTAGTACAATCAATTTTCATTAAGTTTTTGTAAACTTTAAAAGTCTTATAATTTAACATACAAAACAAGTTCACTACATCGTCATTAACATTTCTCTTAATACTACATTGAGGACAGACATCAAATGACATGACCGCAACCCCAAACGTCAGCCAGCCATCCCCACCACTACACACATTTCAACAAAAAGAGATTGACCTTCATAAGGCATTTCCTAAGCCACTTTTATTTTACCTAAATGCTTGCAGTTTCAGAAATATAATTAACATGGCAAGTTTTTGAAAACCTTGATATTTAGTTAAAAAAATTTACGCTGGGTCATTTGTATGTTGCATTTTCAAGAGTTAGAAATCCATATAATTTGTATTTCGCTTTAAACAAAAATTAATTTTCTTAAAAAAATAATATTAAATATAGTCCTATAAAATTAAGTTAAATTAACGAAATTATCAAACCCCGAAGTATGGTTCTTGTAAAAGTATTTTTCAAACAAATTACCTTATTCAAATTTCCTCGAATATTTTGTGAAATTTAACAAGACATTTTTCTAATGAAGAGCATAGAATGGTGTCTTATAGGGTTAGTTAAAGTATAAACTTGGTTAAGAGCGACAAGAGATGAAACGTTGTGGAGAGTCATGATCACCCACGTCTTAAAAATACACATTACATAGACGAAGATTTTTTCAAGTATAATTAAAATGCTTTTATTGTCAAATTTCACAGGATATTTTAATTTTTTTTATTCTGATGGAAAGAATTAATATCGATTACTATCCTATAATTGAAGTTTAAAAAAAAACTATCTACTCCAGCAGTTTGGCCTGAAAATATGTCGGCTTTTCATCTTTTTAACGTTTCAAAACTTAATTACCTCATTCTAATATTTCATGACCTGTCAAAAGATATGGAAATAGAGAACAGACTAGAAAGAAATTCTAATTGCTCCCCAAAGAACTATAAAAAAGAGCCAATGAGCTACGCCATGTTCATTGACGTGTATAAATGATTATTGGTTTTCGGTAATATATAGGAAAATAAAAGCAGTTATTTTAAAGCTATTTGTCGGTTTTGATTATTTGTTAAATGCTATATAAAATACAATAAAAACTTAAAACTTTCGAACATTCTTGAAGGTTTTCTTCATACAGAGAAATTCAGCGAATCATAAAGCAGAATTAACTGATGAATAACCTCCCTTGCGTCGAAGAAATGAGATTTTGAATTGAATACATTTATTTCTAATACAAATATATGTTTTGTGAGAGAAAATCGTTAATACTTGGGAAGGATTTAACTAACTCCTTTTGAAGTTTCTCTGAATGTCCTCTTCTTTCATGTGCTGCGTCTCACCAGAGCGACGGCTAACATGGCCTGCGACATCATCCTATTCCCTGTTGCTCTTAATATATTTTGTCCTGTTATTTCTACCAATCTCTGCTCTACTTTCTATTACTTCAATCTCATTTATGTTATGCGTTCTTCCCCCGATCTCCCTTTCCTTCTATACCCCTTGTGAGTATTAGATTCTCTAGCCCTCCGTTCTCATTACGTGTCCAAAATCTTCAGCAGACTATTCCTAATGTTAAGTATAAGTTTCCTTTTCGTTTCCATTCTCTCCAAAACCTCATCGTCCCTCAAATGCTCTGTCCATGGCATTCTCAGCATTCATCTGTAGAACCATATTTCTGTTACTTTAAGGCTTTACTTCAACTTTGAAGAAATTGTCCAGCATTTGCTGCTATGTAGGACACATATCACATAAAAGTTCAGTACTCTTTTATTTGCTTAAATCGAAATTTTCCTGTCTCTCAATACTCTACACTGAATATTGAATGAGTTCTTGAAAATACGACTTCGGATCTCAGTGTCACAGTTTCTATCTTCTGTTCTGGGTGACACAGATCAGATATTAAACCGAGAAGGTTAAATCAAATATTTCAATTTTGATAATAAGTTTCTAGATGTTGATGTTTGATTCCCACGTAAAATGAACAAATTTTTATACATATATAATTAACATTATTTGCTTTAATTCTAAATGCACATTTTATAGGTGGTAATTATTTTCTGTGGTAAGTCTATGAGGATTTTAACTTATATAAAAGTTTTAGAAGCTAAGGTTTCGAGTAAAAACAGAAAATTAAGTTTTCTTAATTATTTCTAAAATTGATGGCAATAATGATTGTCAATAAATGATAGCTCAGCTCAACAAGACTGTCACAGAAGCCAAGGTGACACATTTGTTGGCTTAATCCTCAGTTCAGACAAAAAATATAGAAGCTTCAGCGTCCCCATCTTTCCTGTAGTGGCATGAATGTGAAATTGTACAGTGCACCGCTACAGTCTTTCTCTCTTCCTCTGAGAAAGAGATAGAAACAGATTGAGAGTGAAAGGGAGAGGAAGAAAGAAAGATTTTAGCGCTGCAATATACAGATTATGCTATTCCCAAACAAAAACGAACTGTTGAATGAAAGAACTGAAATTATGACTAAGTTTATCCATACTAAGGAATACCACTTAGGTTCATACAACCAAGGATAAAAACTCCATAATTCGTTTTGATTAAAAAATTGCGCGTTCAACAATTCCCTGGCACGTGTGCGTTAAAAAAAAAAGAAAAACGATAAACGGTAAAATCAGTTATTAAAAGTCGCCTGAAGACACCACACATGTTAGAAATCTAGGTCGCGTAATAACTCGTTTACAAATCGAATATATATATATATATACATATATATATATATATATATATATATATATATATATATATATATATATATATATATATGCTTACTCTTCAGAAATGAATTAAGTCCTTTCGGTGATGGCGTGTGTATACACTGCTTATATACAACAGATTAAAATTACCCGAACCCGATTCCGTGGGCCTATGGCTTAGGAGGTAGCGACTCCGACTGACACCAAAATCGGTCGAGTTTCGAACCCTACTAGAAGTAAGTGGATGCATCTAGCCACAATGATGAGCTGTGATACAGCGAAATAGACTTGTATATAAAACCAAAACAAAGTAACGAATTTAAAACGTCAATCAAAGATAGCATATTTTATTACTTAACCTTCGGTTCATTTTAATATTATCTATCAAAAGATTAAGACTAAGTTGTTTACTGTGTTCATTCTTCTTTCCTAAAACGTCAAAAACTGGCGGCAAATATTTTTATCTATATGCTATTAAAAATAACAGCAACATATATATATAGATACTTACTACTGAGACATAAGAAAAAACTTTCAAGCCCCTGAGCCTGACAAGACGGAAACATATATATATATATATATATATATATATATTCGCAGACAGGTCTGTTTCGCTGTATCACAGCCCATCAGTACGGTTAGACATCCGATTGAATTTTATCCAAGATTGAAACGCGACCGAATTGACGTCAGTCGCCGATTCTACCTCTGAGCTATGTGCGCTTTGTAGAAGAAAACAGATCTTTAGCGTGTGATATATCATGTATACACACGCCAAGGGCTTAGCGTGTTCTAGTTTATTACTGAATGAACGATGCATAGATGCCAGAGTAGCTACTGTTTTTCAAAGTCTACCATTCCTCGAGAGTGCTCAATCAGGGTATGCGAGCATATTTGTCATCCATACACAAGCCTGTTTTGCTGTATCAAAGCTCATCAGTGTGGTTAGACATCTGCTTGCTTTAGGCCGGGATCAAATCTCGACCGATTCGATGCTAGTTACACAAGACAATCACCGGAAGAAAACAATTCATTGATGAAGATTAAAGTGTAAATCGTAGAATTGGTAATTGTTTTAAAATTTTCCTCTCCATATATAAAGAAGTGAAACATCTGGTAGATTTAAACCCACTGTTCATGCATTTATTTTATAAAGAGTGCTTAATACAAAGTAATATTGTAATTTTGTAATATTGTAATATTGTAATAAGGGATATTGTAATTTTGTTATTACAATGGTTTATATTATGATTATATCCCTACACAAAAACTTTCATGTTTCAGAACAGTATTGTTCTTCTTCATGTGATATGCTAAAATAAATGGTGAAATTATTTATTTACAAATTATTTATTTCGAGTTTATGGTTATTTAGAAAATTAGGAAGTGGTAGTTAAAGAATATGCTTGTAAATGTGTCAATATTGGTCAGTCAAGGATGAAAATTAAGTTGGATTATGAAGTTGAGATTTGGGTCGCGAAAGTATCGGAAAGAGGAGAATTTCACACAGATTTCTACAAAAAGCCTGCCAGCAGGGATATGTTTGTCCACTATCAATCATCTCTCTCTCTCAGCGCTAAGACTGGTTACACCAAAAACGAGCTCACACGTATCCGAAACAAGAAGAATGTGACACGATAACTAGGCGTATATTAAGGTGGATTTGTAAAATATGTATTTTATTATAATAGATTACAATAGATAATGATTAAGAATAGAAAAATAGTTTTAAAACATGTGTTTCGTTCAACAAAAGTGAAAAAGAATAGGAAACAATAAATAAATAAACGCTTTTTCTTTTATAAGGAACTTTGTGGAAGAGAAAAGTGTATCAGATAATTGTTAAATCCTACCAGTCTTCCAATAAATAAGTGATTTGATGTGATAAAAGATAAAGTTTAGGAAATAGATTTTTAAGTGACCAGGTCAAAACTGTCTTTACTGTATCTTGAGCACACATTAAGAAAAGATAATAGAATTTTCCCTTTCTCCAGGCAATAAAAAAAAACGCCTGGTTACGGGTAAAGTGTCAGGGCTATAAAAATATCCGGTGGCCTTCACACGAAGCCTTATTAAGATAAAAAGTTTTAAAAAATCCTGGAAAATACTTGGATGCTTAGTGCAGACATTCCGTTTACACATCAAAGGAAGCAAAATTTAAATACCTTGAAATTGTGGACTTATAGTCGCCAATGCTTATCGCCCGGTGGTCTAGGCACTTCCCATCATTTTAAATAAATACAGGTGATTTTTCCGAGTTTCAGTGCGGTAGAGTTCAGTCAGCCGGGCGTGTGCTTGAGGTATCCGCGTGTGTCGGGCGCGCCGAAGAGGGGAATCTCCGTTCGTCGGTCAGTTCAGCATTTGATCTCCATTAATTAGAGTTAGAGATGAGTGTCACATCGCCTGCTCCAACTGAAAGACTATCTCTAAACGAAATAAAGCGTCGATTTAACTCATCCAAGTTGTGGAAGTTCGTTCTGTATAGTTTATCTTGTACCCCCAGCTTGAGACTTCGACTTTTTCAACAAACCCCCGACAACATCACAGCGTAGAGAACGGCCGCTGGAGAAATTGTTCGGAACATCCACTGGGGTGTTACAAGAAGACGGTAACATCCACACATCACGTTTTAAGAAAGTACTGGAGACAAACGACTACCCACAGTCCTCTGTGAGTCGCCTGGAAGGGAAAGGTAGTAAAGGCCCAAGGCGTCACACCCTAACTAACACCTGCTCCCTGAGGTTACCACACTTCAGTGAAAATATAACAGCAAAAATACGTAGAGCTATCCGCAGAGATGGATTGGATATAAAACTGGCCCACTACGGCCTCACTCTCCGCAGAACCCTCAACTCCAACAACAAAACAAATAACAACACCACATGCACACTAGCCAATTGTCCTATTGCAGGCACCGGCATATGCCACCAGGTATATGTCGTGTACCGCATGCAATGGGCCAAATGGCAGGAATTCTATGTTGGCAGCACCACCAGACCGTTTCATATTAGGATAAAAGAACATATACACACGCAAGCGTCGTCCTTCCATAAACATTTTAAACAATGCAAAAATACTAACAAGAACATAATCGTCAACATCAAGGCTAGAGAGCGGAACTTGGGGAACCTGCCCATAAAAGAGTCCCTAATAATAACTAAACTACACCCACAGATCAACAATCGACAAGAGCTTAATCTAGACTACATAACAGAGTAGGCAACGCTAACACGCACATGACACACACTGACCACAACAATAAAGCGCATACACACGAGCA
>JBBBDQ010028626.1:517500-595000 GCA_037127315.1 Ascarosepion bandense | reverse complement strand
GTGCTTTAATAAATTTTAACTGAGAAAATATTTCTGTCTCCCTTATTTGAACTGTTATTACACCTACGCTACGTGACAGCTAATTTCTCGTTATTAAATACACCACTATTCTATTATTGCACTTTAGTAGGTATATATATATATATATATATAGCTGCCTCTATAAAATCTCTGTAAAACAGCATTGTATGTAGAAAAAAGGTACCAAAAATTAATAACCAAAAATCTTTTCCATCAAAAGGTTTATGTTATTTTTAAGAAGAATGATCAAATAATTTGTTTAATTATATTTAAAAAAAAAATTGATCCTTTCTAACACGTTCGAAATTTTGGTAAAAATTGTTTTTATTTTCGTTAGCGGGGAGCCAAATCGTGACGAGAATTTACAATGGAAAACGTAATATTACATAACTCAGTTCATTACTGGTGACAAATATATTATTTTGAAAATTCTTGTTGGATTTTAAAGAAACTTTCAGGATTTATTCAAAAATAAATTAAATTATTTTAAAAATTATTATTTAATCAAATATTGACAAAATATTTTTTTACATCTGTTAGCCCCGCTCTACGTAAATTCATGAAATTTCAGGAAATTAAATTCTATCGGCCAAAATTATTTTTATTAGTTAAGCCCAGGACATGTGTTTATTTTTAACCTTTGAACCCCTTTTCCCGAAAATCTGCTCTAATTAATCAAATAAAAATTCTACAATATTATGTAACTATTTCATTAGATAATCTTTTAATTGCTTTAATAAATAATATAAATATCAGAAATTATAATCTGAAGAAAAGAATTAGATAAATAATAAAATTTTAAAAGAATTGATTTCATTTTTATTTTTTTAAGTATAATAATTTATAAAGTTTCAAAAATATTTTTAAAATTTTTCTAATATTTGTGGACGTTAGGCTGGTAAGTTATAAAGTGAAGACTATCTTTACTAATCGAAAATTGAAAAGTTTTATGCAAGCATCTAGCCTTGTACTTTTAAAATAATTTTCATTTTTTTTGTGAATTTGAAGTTTTTGGAGATTTTTTACGTCCATTTAGTAATTTCTACGTATACATTAACAGGTCATGTGTTTCAGGGTTTCTTCCACTTACCGAAAATGATTTGTACAATTATGTCACTTGTGATCGCCATACACTTCTCTTACCTCTCATTTGGCGAGTTGCCGAAACATTTCAAATACGGCGGACAAGTTAAAGTTCAATTTTCGCGCCTACCCGTTTCTTCCTATAAAACGATAAAAAATTTGATATCTTAATTGATTTGATATATTATCTTGTCTTAATATAGTACATCAGAGAACGAAACGCGTAGGCGTGAAGAATATACATTTCCCCTTGTTTTCTTTATTTAACCATACTGTTCATAATCTCGAATTATAACTGAGTATACTTTTGCATATATATATATATATATATATATATATATATATATATATATATATATACATAAATCAGAAACTAAATGGGAATCATAAAAGGGACACAGAGGAAATAAAAAAGTGGAAAACGAGAGAAAACAAAAGAAAATAGGAACCTGGTGCCTTTCTTTTATTCCTTCATCATTTATCTTTAGTTATTTTTCTTTTGCTCTTTCATTTTCCTCTTTTTTATTTCCTCTGTGTCCCTATTATGATTCCCGATTCTGGTTTCTGCCTTTTCCTACTACCTTTACTTCGTAAAAAAAAAAACCTCTGCTAATAAAAAGAAGTGAATTTCCATCTCTTTTTACGACCCGATGAGACATTTCCTCTGTCAATGTCGAAACAAATTGAACATTTTTGTAGTAGATTGTAGTTTGAACATGTTCTAAAATATAATTTACAATATATATATATATATATATATATATTCTAAAATATCATTTACAATATATATATATATATATATATATATATATATATATATATATATATATATATATATATATATATATTGTGTGTGTGTGCGTGCGTGTGTGTGTGTAAAATGCAACTGGAGATTTTATGAATATTTGCACTCTGTTAATTTCCGGTTATCCTGTTCTATAATATTCAAAATTTAAATAGAGAGGCGTCAAACATTATCAAGGTATGTTTCGCATCTCATTGGTGATTAAGAATACTTTCTTTTTCTTTGCACGAATATGGTGCATTGTTAATTTAAATGCTATTTAATTGGAAGATTTTGATCACGTAACAAGCATAACTCTTGCACCAAAAATTGATGATCATAATATGTTTTTCTCAACACTGACAGTGTTATGGTATGTTACAAAAAGTTTTAAGAAGTTTAAGTGTCAACGATTTTGTTTTATTGGAACTTAATGACATTCCCCAAAAGTTAAATGTACTGCAGACAGACGCGAGACATTTTCTAGCATATTCACACATCTCTCCATCTCATTGTAACATTCTGAAAATCATAGAACTGTAAAGTTACTGTAAATAATAGTAATATTAGTTATAAAGCAGTAGATCAATGCTTTTCAAATACTCAGACACAGCTGTCTGTCTCCAACGAATGCTGAATTCGAATTGATTTCAATGATATTTCTTTCTTATGCTAATGCATGAAATTGAATTCAGAAGGTACACATTATTATGTTTAAATGTCTATAATCATTAAATTGCTGTCACAGCACTGATTGATTAGAAATTTCTATAAAGTGCATTTGTTCACGTCCATTTAGTTAAGTGAGCGAGAAAATATATATATATATATATATATATATATATATATAGATAGATAGATAGATAGATAGATAATCATATCAAATCCGTAAATGGGAGGATAATCCAAAAATATTTATTTAATATAAAATATTAGGAGATAGATCTAAATATAAAGCTAAGTGGTTATTATCTAGAGCAATATGAGATATAAAGGAACATTTAACACATCATCTAACTACTTTATAAGATGTAGAGTTATCTTATCTCTTGCTCTTTCTCTGTCTGTCTGTCTGTCTGTCTGTCTGTCTGTCTGTCTCTCTCTCTCTCTCTATGATAAAAATATAGTTTTAAAGTAAGTAAATAAAAATTGGCATAAGCACCGAACGGCGACAGTCTTTTTCAAAAAACTAAATAAATAATTTTATATACATATATATATCGACAGCGGATGTGCGTTGTGGTTCAATGGATATCAGAGAAACCCTGGAGCCGAGTTCGAATTCCAACTGAATCCATTGTATTCATTTAAGCACAAATACCCTTGGAAAAGGTATTAATCCGTCTCTTCCCTCCAGTTATGGGTTAAATAGCAAGACAGATTGGGTTCTATAGCCTTGGTCAGCAACCAGTCTACCGCAGAAAGCGATGGCAACCTACTGCAGGATAATCTTCTGCCCAGTCAGTTATGTCTCGAAAAAGACATGATCGCCCAAGCGTGTTTCACGTATGGCACTTAACTGACTGATATATCGACAAAGAAAGAGAGAAACAATGAGAGACAGTCAGAAAGAGAGAGAGAGAGAGAGAGTGAGGGAGATGTGTGGGTTTAAATATGAGTGTATATGTATATGTACATGAAAGAGTGAAAGGATAATAGATTTTTATAAACAGAGATATACAAGAATAATCAGCCGTAGAAGTGCAACACTCCAGTTATCGTCATCTTTATGTGGTCCTTTAAGTTGAAATTAGCACCCTGTTTCGTCTGATCCAATGATTTTCCAGCAAAAGTGAAAAATAAGAAATCAATTTTTTCTCATTAACAGGGCAGACTAGACTTATAAGTTGTATCTAGTGTCGGATAACGAGTCCCTGAATTCGAAACCAAATAGAATGCAACCTGAAGCCACAATTAAATTCTTTGCCAAAAATGATTGTCAATTCACAGCTTATAAAGACAATTAGTTGGGAGAGATGATCGACTATCTCTTGAATGGAAGAGATAATAAAAGGTAATAAAATAAATATTTTAGACACAGAATGGACATAAATTTAATCTTTATCATGAAGTAATGAAAAATATGGCCTTTTATTATCGCTTTCCTCATAAAAATATAGGGTATCATTAAAAACTCATGTAAAGTTACGAGGATAAAAACAGAATTAAAGAATGAAATTATACAGATATATA
The DNA here is from genome assembly GCA_037127315.1 of Ascarosepion bandense. Classification (NCBI taxonomy): domain Eukaryota; kingdom Metazoa; phylum Mollusca; class Cephalopoda; order Sepiida; family Sepiidae; genus Ascarosepion; species Ascarosepion bandense. The sequence continues at coordinate 590,919 of JBBBDQ010028626.1, read as the reverse complement.
AGAATATAAACATAAGATAAATATACGTAAATTTATACCAGGCTTAAAATGTATGCAGATATCAAGAATAAAAACTAATTTTGTAATACTAAAATTATTCAGATATTACAAGAATAACTGAAATGACTTTGGGCGCTACAAATACAAGAAATGCTCAAAAAGTGACATTTAGTTTCAAAACATTTTTTGTACGGCGTGTAATCCTTGAAAAAAAAAAATATATATATATATATATATATATATGTGTGTGTGTGTGTGTGTGTGTGTGTGTGTGTGTGTGTGTGTGTATAAATTTAGAAAAATTTATTATTATATAAAATAATATATATACTTATAAGCATGTACACTGGCCATTTGTCCTATTCCTGACACCAGTATATGCCACCAGGTCTATGTCGTGTATCGCATACAATATGCCAAATGCGAGGATTTTATATCAGCAGCACCACCAGACCGTTACACATCAGAATCAAGCATCATCCTTCCAAAATCACCTAAATATGCAAAAACACAGACGAAAACATTATAGTCAATATTGAAGCAGGAAACCGCAACCAAGGAAACTTTGGCCTAAAAGAGTTCTTAATAATAGTTAAACTGCTAAATAGACAGGAATAATTAACACTATCACACACCTGACAGAATAATTAACACTATCACGCACCTGATACACACCGGCCACAACAGTAAGGCGTAAACACGCAATCACAGACTAACGCACACGAATACATACCTCTAAATACGAGACCAGTAGCACCAATGACACAAACCTATAAGCCGGAACACGCACAAACATATATCCTATATTCTAACATACTATACACACACATACACTCATATATATCTGCATGCACACACACACGCATATATGATATCGGGAAAAGTATGTAGGTTTATATATATATATATATATATATATATATATATATATATATATATAAACTGAACACAGAAGTAGGAAAAATACAAGAAGTACACACACGCACACACACACACACACACACACATGACACATTCAACCACACGCACGCACGAAAACACACTAGAACGAATACCGGATGGCAAAAATGTAGCAATAAACACGCCTCCAATTAAAGCAGATAGATATAACATCAAGTCATAAAACGACGCCCGCTACCACTCTGACAGAGTTGCAAAAATGCCATATTCGGATATCGGGTAACGTACACATATATAAACCATAAATTAAAGCAGACAGATACCATCAGACCGTAAAACGGCGCCCACTATCACTTTAACAAAGACGCAAAAAAGCCAAATCCTACTACTGGTCAACGTACACATACACAAACACATTTACAGGTTCACGCACATTCACACACAAACACACACATACACACACACACACTACAATTAACGACAACAGTAGCAGCGAAAGATAACCATTCGTTGAAAGGCACTGTCCACGAGCGAATGTGAAAACAAGGTCTCCTACCATTCTGAAGATGAGATTTTGATTAGAAATATTAATGAATAATTAATAGATAATACCCAAAACCTTCCTTACCTTCCTTTATTTTACTAAAACGCATTGTGATAGCTCTCAAAACCTACCTATATATATATATATATATATATATATATATTAGCTCACAAGTTTGGCGTCAAAGACAAATAGCGACACTGCGAAAGTGTGCTGAACAGCAAACCCACCATCCTTCCTTTACTCAATAGGTTTGCGGTCTTCACAGCCTCAGTGTACAAGGCCAGTGCATTGCTCGCAGATTTTCCACTAACTGATCTGGAGTATCTGCACTCAACTTCTTCACTAGAAATGAAGCTCAATTGAGTGACGTTTATATAACCCTATCTCTGGTCTCTAAATAAATTTTGACACCCCGCTAAAATGAGCGCGAGTGTTGTAATTCTGGTCATTGTCTTGAAGAAATGTCATTTCTAATCTCTATAAGTACTGCCTCTCTTCTTCCTGTTTTACTGCCTGCTGGAAATCCTGTTCTGTGGTACCTGTATTAAGAAATCTGGAGGACCCTAATACCCCTATAATTATCATTCTATCAACCCTCTACTGATTTTCGGCAAAGTGTTCGAGGTTCTCATCAATGCTGAAACATAACCCCGTCAATAACCTCTTCTCTGAAAGACAATACGGTTTCCGCTTCGCCAGGTCTACCGGTGATATGCTAACGACCATCACTGAGTACCTATAAGATCGGTGAAGTTAGAGCTGTAGCCATAGATATCCCCAAAGAGTCTGGAAAACTGGCCTTCTGCGCATGCTACAAGACTATGGCATCTCTGGGCGCTTGTTTGATTTGATCCAGTTGTTTCTATCAAACCGCGTAATAAAGGTCGATTTAAATGGGCATGCCTCCAGATCCTATCAAATGCGAGCATCCCTCAGGACTCTACCATAAGTCCAACGCTCTTTCTGATCATCATCAACGATCTCCCTGTTGTTATCAAATCCCAAGTAGGCAACTACGCTGTAAGAAATCTACCCAGGCGAAAAAAGGTAACCTTGCTGCTGATATGGAAAAGGACCTCCAATCTGTGGTGGACCAGATTAAGAAATGACTCGTAAATGTTAATGCTTCCGAGGCTGCTATCCGTTGACCCCTATAGAAAGTCCCTCCCACCCTCTATCAGCATGGATCAAGCAAGTTTTTCTGAAAACAATATACTGTTCCTCTTCGACCCCACACTCTTAGTCGACCTCAGTAGTGGAACTACTACATTGAATCACTAGCTAAATTTACTGCTAGGAATGATGGGTCTCTGTATGGGGCCAGGAATGTTTTCTCACCTGGATCTATCTTAGACAGATATAAATCAACCATTCGTTGAATGCTGTTGTCATATCTAGTTAGGCGCCCCTGCTATTCATCTCGGGGTTTTTGACAGGATCCGGAGGATAATCTGCAATGTAATCGATCCTGATCTGGCAGATCGACTGTAGTTACTTTCTCACCGACGGTATGTGGCTTCTCCCTGTCTCTTCTAAAAATATTTTCCTAGCTTCTGATCTGGGGAGCTTAGCTCCCTGTTACCTGTTATATATGTATTTACTCCAGTAACCAGACTGGCAACAATAATTCCAACCTTTTAAAGTTAAAACAAACAAATGTAGACGCCACTTCTATTCTATCAGTTTTTTTTTCTTACACTTTCTGCCTGTGGAACCCCCTTCCATGTACTTGCTTCCCTGATCTCCAAGATTTGATTGCCATCTCTTGTCTACTTGACTCTCATTTATCTCTTATCTTTTCCCCGAAACCTTCTGTATCGTGTTTTTATTCCTTTTTACTTTACTTTCGGGTAACACTCTTCATTCCAGTATTCTCACCATTTTTTAACCATTCACGGACACACCATATAATCGGTTTCTCTTTATCTTCGATCCCCTCTTATGTAACATTTCACTCACCACACATGTAGGCCCCTGCGCACCAGTGGCAGCAATGGGGTGAAGATATATATATATATTGTTTAATGCGTTATGCAATCACCAGGTGCATATTTCATTTTGAAATATGCACCTGATGATTGCATTAACGCATTATATATATATAGGAAATATGCGCCTTGTGATTGCATAGCCGTATATTTATTAATATATACATATATAATACAGTTTTATCTATACATTGAGCACATTGCATGTTTTAATAATGTATATTTATTAATATATATATATATATATATATATATATATATATATATATATAGTGGGAGAGAGTGAAAGGAAATACTATTACTTTTTTATATGTTATTTTTTCCATAAAAGAAGTGCATTGACATTTTGTAATGAAAAACCAATTTTTTAAAATTATTTCTAAATCGTTTTTATGCAAAGTTATGGAAACACATGTACGGTAAATGTATTCATTGCAATGACATGACTTTTGAGCGTCTGTTTCCTTTATTCGTTTATTGTATTTGTTTAACCTCGGTCAATGCTTCCTGTGAGAAAAGAAAATAAATATCTTAATCGCTAATAGAATTCACTGATCAATTGACACTGCCCGGCCATATTTTCCTGTTTATTTCATTATATTGAAACGTTTATTCCCGCATTTCCTTGTGAATACGACAGATTCGATTTTGTGAAGAGAATAGCGAAGAAAAGCTGGAATATAGAAAAGTTAAAATTGCTCAAGTTACGCCCAAGTTCGTTCATGGAGACTTGCATATGATAACGCCAAACATTTATATAACGCAAAACATTATTTCATTTAAGGACTGGCATAATTGCCAGAGACAAAAATATATTGGCATGCAATTGTCTATTAATAAAGGCATAGGTGAGCATTTCCGTATATATGACAAATCACACGCAGACCAACACTTGCATAAACAGACAACACATGAAATTACTTAGACATTCGAATGCACTTGAAAATATCCACAAAACAAACATGGACATAGGAAAATTTATGCACACATTTGATCCCTATTCTTCTTCTTCGAAATGCCTAGAACGTAGGCGATCATGGCCTTCCCCGTCTCTCTATCCCAGGTGGCTCTTAACATGCTTTCTCCTGTAAGACAACGCAACTCCCGTCCTATCATCCACCTGCTCAGGCCCTTCAAATATGTTATCCGCTGCATTCATCTGCCTCTTTTTTCCCTCTTCTGGTTTATTATTATCAGGTTCTCCAACCCCTCCATCCTCATTGCATGTCCAAGGAACTTTAGTTGTCTCTTCCTGACACTCAATATTAATTTCCTTTTCGTTTCCATTCTTTCCAAAACCTCATCATTGCTCACATCCCTATACAGAACACCTTATTCGAAAAATGGAAAAACGCAATAAAAATATTGGTTTTTGACGGTTCATTTTGTTCAAACGTTTTGGAATAAACAAAATACACGGACACATGTATGCATGTAGCGATGCAAACATGAAGCAGGGGTTGATGAAAGGTTTCAGTTCGACCAACTTCTGAGCAGATGACCAGACATCAGATTCTTTGTTGGAATCTTGATTTTGTTTCTGCGAAAAATTTCACACAAGTTAATCTCTCTCTCTCTCTCTCTCTCTCTCTTTCTATTTCTGTATACAGATAAATAGAAAGATATTTCGGTAATATCTTATCAGCACCTCGTCAGTGATTTCAGTACCCGATGAGTTGCTAATAAGATAGTACCGAAAGTCAACGTCATTTGGTTGCAGTAATCTATGTTTTTATTTTAAACTTATTATAAAACTGATACCATATATACTGCTCAACTAAGTATCGAACACCCTTAATAAAGTAAATCGCTACAAGACTGGTATCGAATTAGTTTGTACTACTTCTCTCTCTCTCTCTCACTCTCTCTCTCTTACTCTCTCTCTCTCTCTCTATATATATATATATATATATATGTATATGAATATAAATATTACAAAAAATCAATAATTTGTATAGTTAGATGGCTTAATTTAGCATTGTCTAACTACAAAATTCTTCGTTGTCGAGTCGTCTAGACACGTCAGATGAATTAACAGCTATATAGTTGCAGCTTCTAATACTGTCGGAGGGTGCATATTTTCCTAACCACATTTCTCGAATATTCAGGCCGTTAAATATATTTAGATATAAACCATTAATTATAAAAATCAGAGTATCAAATCAAATATAAGTATCTATTACAAATAATGTTCAAAATTAAATTTAAAATATCTCGATAACTTTGCGTAATATTTCGGATATACATACATACATAAAATAGCAAAATCTACTACTAAGAAGATTGGGTCACTATGTCGGTCCAGGATGTTTTTTCCACCTGAATCCATCCTGCATATATACAAGTCAACCATCCGTCCGTGCATGGAGTACTGCTGCCATTTATGGTCAGGTGCCCCTGCCGTTCTCCTCAGTGTTCTTGACAAGCTCCAAAGGAGAGTCTGTAATGTGGTACTGATCTGGCGACTCGACTGCAGCCACTTTCCCATCGTCGAAATGTGGCCTCCCTCTGTCTCTTCTATAAATACTTTCATGGCTTCTGCTCGGATGAGCTTAAGTCACTGATGCCTCCTCAACAGGTGTTTACCCGTGCAACCAGACTGGCAACTGGGTCCCACCCATTCACAGTCAGGTTAGCCAAATGCAGACGACAATTCTACTCCTGCAGCTTCCTCTCTCGCACTTCCCGCCTGTGGAACTCACTCCCGTATTCTTGCTTTCCTGACGGCTACAACCACCAGAAATTTAAATGCAAAGTTAATACTCATCTACTAACCACTGGACTCTAGCTCTCTCCCCTCCCCTGTATAACCTTCACTTTCTCTCCGCCTATGTATCTGTCATTGCACCTGCTTTCTCTGCTTTCTATTGTTCCTTTCTAACTAGCTTTTACTCCTCACTCTTTTCTAATTAATCTTTTTACATTTATGTAACCCCCTGCACATCAGTGGCGTTTCCGCCTTGCTCGGGGTGAAATGATTAAAAAAAAAACATACATACATATATATATATAACATAATTTCAATGTTGCTTTTCTCTTCTCACGCACTTCTCACTTAAGTAACATTCTTCCGGTTTCCAGGTTAAATGTCAATTACGGTTTTCAAAATGTTTAAATGCAATGTCAATCGTGTACTTCTGTATCCCTGATACCGGTTTTTTATTTTCCTTTCTGATTATTTCAGTCTCGGTAACCCTTACATCCTAGTGAATTTTATTGCCTTGTCTCTCACGCAAGCAAGTAAACCGAAGTGAGTTCCACGGACGGAAAATTCAAGATACACACTAGGAACATACATTATTTAAATGAGTAGACAATAATTTTTAACCGCAGGTTGGATTTTAATTGATTTTTTACTATCTTATCTGTTAAATGGTCTGGATTATTTAGCTTAAAAATAGAATGAATTCTGGTATACTACGGTAGATTGGAGTTATGAAAACCAGATAAGAATTTTAAATTAATATTAGAGAATAAGTTATGAATTAACAATTATAATTAAACTTTAAAGAGAAATATTTGTGGTGTTTACATGGTACTGTCAATTGATTTCTGTAATTTAGTAATACTTTATTTTTAGGGAATCTTATAAACTGAATCTTATAAACAGGCGCAGATGTCATAGAATGATTTACAGATTCTTGTTTTTTTCCAGAATTTCCCATTTTACTTTAGGGTTTTGGCAATTATCTTTTAATTACCAAAAGTACGTAGAAAGGGATGTTTGGCTTCGTTGCACGTTATTTTTTAATAAGGAAGTTAAATGCAAATACCACCTCCGTTTACAAGTGTCCTTGGTAGATTCAATGTGAATTTTTTGTTAATAGAATGGTTTTCATTTGATTATATAGTACATTGAGGAACAATTGAATTTGTTAGACACCTATTTTCCAGTAGGAAATTGTTAGGATTTTGACAAATTGTTTAACTTTCCCTAATCACTACTCCTTAATTCCATAAATTCATCTTATACATTATAAAATAAATCATTTTCACCGTTTATGTTTAAAATATTACCTGAAGAACAATATTGCTCTGAAACATGAAAATTTTTGTGTAGCGATACAAACCATTGTAATAACAATATTACTATATATATATATATATATATATATATATATATATATATATATATATAAAATATTATGTCCATGTTCTAAAATATAATTTATAATATATATATATATATATATATATATATATATATATTGATTTCTGAGCAAATTCAAATCTTTACAGATCTCATCTATAATATACACTGTAACTATCTTGAGCAGATCTCACTTACAGTTCCCGGTTGAGTCTATATACGCTGGCGTGATTACCTGTTTGAACAATGCCACTTCTCTTAAACTCTGTGCCCTGATGACTTGTTTGTGATTGCACAACTATTCAAACATTTTCGTGCACTCATTTTCACTCTCATTCTTGCATCAGCACGAGATACAGATTTTAACTTTTCTCTCCCTATTGTCAAATCGATCGTGATGAGATTCGAACCTGACTCTTATGACTGGAAACCAAACGTTTTAACCGCTCGGCTATACGTTTTATATTAGGCTGCCACTTACGACGTTCTTCGATTATCGAATCGTGCATATAAGAAACTTAACTGTTTAATAACAGCAGGAATTCAGCCGATATGAAATGTTTCTATGCCACATATGCTAACGCACAAGGACGCCTATGTCAGCATGCCCACGTGTAGCATTTTATAACAACTTTTACTGTTATGTTCCAAACATTAAAATATGATTTGAGTAAATAAAACGTCCACTAATAATTTAAACTTTTTGCCCCCTCTGTTGGGGAGGCGTCGGCAGAAACCGAAAAGTTTACCTTAGATCTAAATATCACTGTAGCTGAATCACTATAATGTATCCATTTTAATACCATTTAATATAGGGTGCAGCGGAAATAACTCCCACATATACCTCTCAGAAATACCATTCTTTGAACCAATTTGTCACATGCAATATAGTAAATCCACTAAAATGCAAGTGGTTACTGCTTATGTAAGAATCAGAAAACAGAAGATCGACAACAAAAAAGGCTAATCTGGAAGACAATAGATAGATTCAAATTTCAAATTACAAGAAAACAGAATGCATGGTAATCAGTAAAACGAGGAAACCAAAATTTCATTTACAAGTTTGTGATACTAAAATCAAAGCAGGTGCAGAAAATTAGATACCTGGAAACTGTTCTAACAGAAGGAGAAGAGTGCAATATGCAGATCCGAAGAAGTATTGTCATGGAGTAGGATACATTCAAGAAGCTGAGTAGAGTATTAAGAGACAAGATAATTTCGCTGGAAACAAAGAAGAGATTTCCGGATTGTTATATGACATCTGTTCTTCAATATTGCAGCGAATGCTGGGCAATATTATCAAAGATGGAGGAAATCTGATTCTACGGAAGTGTGATGAGGATACCATGGAATGAACACGTAAGCAACGTCGAGGTTTTGGAGAGGATGGACACAAAAAACGCGACATCATGAAAAGACAGCTGAAGATTTGGGGACATGTGAGGAGGGCTTAGGGAACATGATGCTCAGGGGACAGATAGCGAGAGGAGAGTGACAAGTGAAGCAACGCATGACATGATGCATTTGAGCAGGTGAATGGTGGAGCGGTCAATGAGTGAAGTAACAGAAGAAGGATATTGAGCAATTGAGTAAAGTTTGGAAAAAATAACAAGAGAAAAGATATTAAGAGCTACAAAAAATGAGATGTAGAAAGTCATAATCGCCGACGTCCTGAAGGAACAGGGCACATAGAAAAAGAAGAAGAACAAGAGAACAAAAACACAACAACAACAACAACAACAAGAGAAACTACACTATTTACATGATTCGGACTAGTGTCTTAATCAGTATTGCCGTTATTAAGAATTTCAGCCGTTGTACGCTCCAGCTGTCTCCAGGTGTCAGGAATTTGGAACCGAACACTTTATTACGATCACTGGGATATATTGTTCTCAATTCTTATCACCTGAGAAGGCCGGAGCGTAGAACGGCTGAAACGTCGTCGTAATAATGGTAATAAATAAGGAAAATATTCTGAACAATGTAAATAGTGTAAATACTACCTCATCTCAGAAGTATAGACAAACACAAGAAGAATCTACTGAAATGCAAAAATAAAAAAATTCAATTGCTCAAGAAAGTTTTATGTTTAAGCGGATATCCACTTAATGTTTTGAAGTTTTAAATTCGTGCTAAGATGTTGCAATTATGAGTATATCTTCTATTTTTTTATCATTTGTAATGTTATCTCGAAGTTTACAAAGCAAATTTCTGCTACTGTGAAATATTGTTATTAGTCAGCTAACTGACCTATTGTCGTCACGACAATAGGCCAGTTGACTGACGAATAACAATAATGTTCAAGTAATGTTAAGTTCGATCGGTACGTATCTTCTAAATATTCATCATATGAGTGAGGAAATTTACCTTTTTATATGTCTGTATGACACGGGAAATATAAGTAGAACATGTCAGAGGCTGGAATTAAAAATAATTCAACTACACCTGACAATGATCGGAAAAGATTTTGTCTAATTTGCATAGGGGCGATAAAATGCTCGGTCGACAATAGCCGTGCGTTTATAAAATAAACATCACTTAAGTAATTTAATGCATCCAGGTATATTCGGGTAGGATTAGGTTTAGGGTTCTATCTTAACTGGGTGCCCATACTTTCGGCCTTGTGCCACATCTAAGATACGCTTAGAAAACAAGGGCTCCTCGACGTGGTGTAATGGTTAGCAAGCCGGTCTCTCTATAACACATTACAACCGTGTAATAAGATCGATCCACAATTGATACCCCATACTTTTGGCCGCCTTCTACCACACCTCAGCGGGGCTTATAAAAGCAACTTCAGATGAATTTTGCTTTAGAAAATGATTCCGTTATTTTACCAGTTAGTACAGCTAAGCTATGTTCTCAGAACGTAGGAACCTTCTATTCGGATTTTAGAAACTATATAAAGTCCTCTATATATAATTGTTTTAGGTTTGAATGTTATCTGACTTAACGAGTATATATATATATATATATATATATATATATATATATATCCAGTTAAAGATGTTTTACGATCTTGAGTTCTCTGGCATGCTCAATGCAATTACTATTGTAGAGTATAATATAATTATATGATTAAATTTGTTATACAATTAAAATTTAAAGATACATTACGGCACGGAAATTTCTGTTTCGAGATTCAACATTTCCTGATGACGAGATAGAAATCGTGAAACCTTTCGTGTCGCAATATATCTTTAATATTTTTAATTGTATAACCAATTTAATTATATATATATATATATATATATATATATATATATATATATATATATATATATAATTGGGTTTTTCGTGCTTTTTCGGAATTACTCAGATTCTTTTAATTCTCAATAGACCTAAGACAAGAGAAAAATGAAAACCGGTAAAATACTTTTCACTATCTGTTTTCTTTTCAATTTATTAGTTGACGACAACTACAATATTTTTTTTTTTATGTTGTTTCATTTTAATCTGTCTGTTTCGGTTTTTATATCATTTATTAAATTTTGTAATGTTAGTAAAATATTTATTTTAGATTCACTAGTATTTTAATAAATAAACACCCGATTTATTTAGTTTTAGGCTATACTCTTTTTTATTTTTCCCATCTGCCATTAATCAAATATAAAAAACGGCAAAGTATCAATTCTGCAACATTATCAAAGCGACAAAGCTGTTTCGAAATGTCCATCCAAATATCCACGTATACAACACCACTCTTTTATGTCTAAATATTTATATTGTTTATTTTAACAGATTTTTTTCTTGTCTGACATTTTGGACGAATATTTTCTCGATATATTTTTGCTGAAGCGTTGCCATAGGAATGCTGCCAAGGTTAAATAACTATAGGATTTTCCACACGAACGAGAAGGTGAGAAACATAAGAGGAAGCACTGCATATATATATATATATATATATATATATATATATATATATATATATGTGTGTGTGTGTGTGTGTGTGTGTGTGTGTGTGTGTGTTCTTGCGTTTGTATGTGCGACAAAGATAACAAAGTAAACACAACCAAATAAGCAAAGGGGAAAAGAAGAAAGGTAGAAAACAAACAAATAACCTTGACTTGAGCATTCATGAAAAAAGAGAGGAAACATTTAGAATTCATCGAACATGGTGAACAATTGTCTAGAATAGAAACGGGAAAACCAATCCTGAATAAATGAAGAAACATTTCGAACCCGAATATGCACAGGACTTAACCACCACAAATAGTTTCACTGGCGAAGCGATATTTAGACGGTTCGAAGACAAAAACACAATCTTTACCCCTGAAATTCTTAGGCACCGGGATCTTTTGTATTTCTGCAGGGTTTGAAACCACATACATACGCATATATATATATATATATATATATATGAGTGTATGTGTGTATATTACCCACCAAGACGGTAAGTAAAAGGTGAAAAGCAATAAAAAAAATTCTTCACGAATAATACATTAAAAAGAAAGTCAACAAAAAAAATTAAAAGTAGTTGATTACTTTTCAAAAAATATCAGATGACACCAAACTCCATATAAGAGAAAAAAACAGGTCCTTCTTTATGTACCGTGTTCATTCAGGATGTGGGTGACCATGGATCTCCAGTTGTCTCTATGTCTTGTCGCTCTTAACATCTTTTTTCTTGCTATCACTTCCCGACTCCACTTCGACAACCACATGCGTAAGCCCATTAAGTAGATCTCGCAATGCCTCCTCTGTCTCACTATCTCTCTACCCGTCTCGTGAGTATCAGGTTCTCCAAGTCCTCTTTCCTCATTACGTCTCCAAAAACCTCAATCATTTTTTTTGGTTTGCATTCTCTCCAAAACCTTGTCGTAGCTCACATGTTCTTCTCATGTTATCCTCATTATCCTTTTGTAGAATCACATTTCTTTTGCATCAAGTCTTTCCGTAATTCATGAGATCGTCTAGTATTCGATAGTGTCGGAAGACAGATATCACATAACAGTCCAGTACTATTTTCTTTGTCCTCAACAAAATATTTATGTCTGCTCAGCCTTTGAAATACGTATTTGGCCAGACATATCCGTCGTTGGGTCCTAGTATCGCATTTTTCATCCTCTATTAGAATGCTTTGCAAGTATTCAAACTTCTCTATCTGTTTGAATTGAGCGTCTCCGACATATAATTGACATTTTGGGTACCTATTTTTGCTGATGACACTGCATTTGCTTTTCTTGATGTTTATGTTTAGCCCCTTCTCCTCACTTTTCTTGTTACCTGCTTTAGGCGGCCATGTATTTTCTTTTCCGTGTCTGATATCAGCACTATGTCTTATATTGTTTAGCGCAGCAGAAAGAAGCCTTGCCCTGACGAAAAGAAAAACTTGCCTTAGAAAAGGCATGTATCCAACATTTCTTATCTAGCTATGCGTTAAATAACACAGTACACTGGGTGAAATTAATCGAAGAGAAGGATAAAAAATTGATTTTCAAACCTTGCATATGAGAGAGGAAATCTACTCTACTATCTTTCCCAAGAATAAGTCAGTTCAGCTACTACAACATCATGCTAGTATCATTTACGCTTTCACATGCTATTTCAACCATGGGATCACAAATGAAGCGTAGGCTTAGCAAGAGGTGGCCGGAGAGTGGAAAGTGAGTATCAGAGAATAGATACTAAACTTTGATCCGATCTTCCCGGGCACATTTCAACGAAGGTGACACAGATAATAAGTGTTCCGTTGTCAGCAACATCTCCTATCTGTCGTTTTTGCGTGCGAGGTGATGATCGCACCTTTGTTAAAAAATATAACATTTAGGAGCAGTAGACTGCGACAATTTCATGCCAACATATATATATATATATATATATATATATATATATATATATATATATATATATATACTGGAAGAACTGGAAGAACACGTAGATTAAAAACATGTAGATTAAAAACACGTAGATTACAACCCACTTTACTCATAGATAGTCTTTAAAAAATCTATTGTTCAATAATAAAAAAAAAACTAAAATCCAGCCTCCTGTTAAAAAGTATTGTCGACTCATTTAAAAAATCTCTAGGTCCCTCTATATATCTTACCCAGACAAAATTGAAAAGTGACATGTCTAGATCTTAGCCAGCCTAACCCAAATGTTTAGATCTCTATGGTTACATAATTCTAACTGCTGATTGACTATTTTTGTCACACTTAAATGCATTTCCTCCATTCATCACTCCCTAATTTTCAAAATAACCATAATTTCATCTTATCTTTTCAAAAATAAATCGTTTTCACCACTTATTTCAACATATCACCTGCAGAGGAAGATTTTTTCCGAAACATGAAAATGTTTGTGTAGTGATATTATGTTTTTATAAACCACTGTAATAACAAAATTACAATTTATTCATACATACATATATATATATATATATATATATATATATATATATATATATATATATGCGCGCGCGTGTGTGTGTGTGTGCGTGTTTATATGTTTTTGCATTTTGAAGAATAGACTATAGATTGAAAGTTGCTTTCCATTTGCAAAACTAATTTAGTAGCTCCCTGAGAGCAATAGGGACAATTCTCTTTCCGAAGAGATTTATCATAAATAGTCAATAATAATAGTAATTAAATTAACCTATTACTTCATTAGTTTTCCTTCTAATTTTAGCTCTTTTTCTTAATCAGTTTTGCAGAATAAGGGGACCCTAAAGGCTGGCGGATTTTTATTTTTGCTAGCTTTCTCGCTAAAAGATTATCTGCCATGCAGTTATGCTTTACACAAATTCAATAAACTAGTGTAGTAGGAGTTAATTAAAGAACAAATATTAGTAAATGGTAACTATGTTACAAAGATTGTAGCCTATATATATATACAACAAGCTAAAATTTCCTCCTCTGTCAGTCATGCGCCGATAGCTTAGGAAGTAAGCACTCCATTGGCAGCAAATGGGTCTAGTTTCGATACCGCCTAGTAGCACGTGGATGTCTGGCCACACTGAAACAGGCTTGTATGTAAATGACACACACACACACACACACACACACACACACACACACACACACACACACATATATATATATATATATATATGAATCTGGGTTAAAAGCAATCGGATGTCTAACTGTAATGATGAGCTGTGATAGGGGGAAACAGAACTGTCTGCGGATGACTATATATATATATATATATATATATATATATATATATATATTTATATATATTTATACTCAAATTGAAGAAATATAAATAGATTATGGCTAAAAAAACGAAGAAAAAATCTATATCTTAATACACTTTTTACTCTTGGTTAGGTACTTCCATTCATTTTCGATACCTACGTTTTAAATGAATTTTAATAAATAAAAAGCTTTTAATGGAAGCTTTCAATTTCACTTTCTAATTCCAGTAAGCAAAATATGCTGATGTATTTCAAACGGAAATTCTATTGATTGGTATCTAAAATTTTCAGATTAAAAAATTTCCCTTTTTCAGCCAATTTTTGATAGATCAATACACGTTGTAAACAGAAGCTAACTTTCGGTTTAAAAAATATTGAAAAAATAAAATATACATACCTGACACTTTATTTTAATAAAATTAGCAAATTTAAAGCTACCTAAATCTGATTTGAAACATTATCACTTGCTTACAGCCTGAAATATAATATAAAAGCATTTCCTAATCACAGTAGTCATGCTATCAGCGTATAGTAAAAAATACTATATCATCTGGCATTTAACTAAAACACATAAATAACGAGATGGGTATATCAAAACGCATAAATAAACAGGGATGCGTATATCCTTGAGAGAACATCCTAAATCAACTCGTTCCATGTTACACGATTATAAAAGTGCTCCATAGGGCTAACTAGAGCTAAGATAAATGCAAACTTATCACTATACTCGTTTCAAAAACCCTCCGCGTATGTACGTGGAAGGAAAAATGGTTGTGAAAAAAGAAAGAGCTAAGCACATGAACATCAGCCAAAGCGATTTTGACCGAGTCAGTACATAGCCCAAAGAAAAAAACCCAGACGAGTAATCAATAACAAAAAAAGCGCTCAATACGTAAGCAGAGCAGAATAAGTAAATTAACCTAGTGAGCCAACAAACCTACCAAGGTTTCACCTAAACGGATCTTCAGGGAAGGTTGGCTAAAGAGGAAAATAACAACGACAAGATAAAGGGAACTAAATAACCCACGTGAACAAAATAAAGGAAGATACCAAACGCAAAAAAGGGGGGGGGGGACTTTTATTAAGAAACAAACATTCAAAATAAAAATAAAAATAAAAAGCGCCAACAAGCGAAGACGGAAACCTAAACCTACTAACGACAACAAAAGAAAATAAGGTAAAAGGCAAACCTACCAAGCGCTTTCTAATTCAAAAGCCAAGGCTTCCTATGTCTACACTTATTAATTATTTCTGTTTTAGAATTCAATAAACTGGTTCTGGGGGAAAACGGTGTCGTCACGTAAGGGAATATCTGGCTAGAAATATGCACACTTGTCGTCTTGCTGCAAGTAAAAGATTTTTGCCTATTCGTGTGGATATCCCTTGGGTACGTCTGCTCTATGCTGCGAATGACATGCGGCCTGCAGCCACTGACCTCACAATGCGCTGATCTTAGCTAATGTCTGTACTACGTGGCTTTACAAAACATCGCCTATAACGATGATTATTTACAAACACAAAACTCTGACCACTTTACATGAAAAAAAAAATTACATATTTATAAATCTACTATTTGTGCGTGCACGGAATAGTGCTGGTATATCTATTCTGGTACGTCGTTTATATAACTTGAGATTCTGAACAAAAGACAACAATTGTTTTTAATGCTATCAGTATAAACTGACATCTCAAATTCAGTCAATTTTACTATCTTTTCTATCAATACTTTCATGTCAGTTGTTCAAATGTGCTCACTTCTTGGTACCTCGACCACATGAATTTAAGTGCACTACTTGATTGGCAACTAGATTTCTTCATTTTACCGTTTAAATAGCGATATAGAACCGTCAGTTCTATTCTAATAGTTTCTTTTCTAGTTCTTATCTGTGGAACTCTTTTTCGATTCATTGCTTTCCTGACACATAAAATCTTCAAAAATTTTAATTAAACATCAGTCATCATCGTCTGTGTGACTGAAACCGGTTCTTTTATGCACCTGATTTCGCGAATAACGTTTTTTTCTTTCTCTTACACCCCTGGTAACCGCATTACGTCTAAGTGACATTATCGTCTGGCTTGGGATGAAGTGAATAAAAACAAAATTTTATGACCACTCTATTTGAAAATACATAGCAACTCAATATATTATAGACAAGCGAACACACAAGTTTAGTGATGAATATATTTAAGTATTTTAAAAGGTACACTATTTACCTTATTCGGATTATTGTCCTCATCTTCGTTGTCATTTTTACGACGTTTCGGCCGTTCAGAATGATATAACTCAGTGATTGTAATAAAGGGTTCGATTCGAAATTTCTAGCATTTGGAGAAGGTCGGAGCGTACAACGGCCAAAACGGCGTAAAAATGGCAACGAATAGTCCGAATAATGTAAACAGTGTAAATACTCCCTCAGAAATATATACACCTATTTTAAACGTTAATTAAACATTCGTATAGAATCCTAGTGCGGTGTGGACACTGGCTTCTTATTTTGTGAAAATGACCCTTTTAGTGTTCATTTGACTTGCAAAACACATTTTCATCACTACATATAAGAATGCCACGCAAAATAAAAGATTGATATTCCTAGTTAAAGATAATGGAACCTTGTTTTTGATTCTAATATTTTCCAAATTAAAACAAGAAACACGCTATAAACAAAAATTCTATTGGACAGAAATGATATACTAATTCTAGACTTAATATTTTCTTACACAAATTAGTCTCTGATTTAATACGTTGCTCATATTTAATAAAGAATACATTATTACTTTCTGAACACGCCAATACTGTCACAGTGTGACTAATACAAAGTAGCGTTATTCTTCCAAACTATTTTACTCTATATCGATCTAAGGCGAGGATTCTTTTTTCTGTCTAATATATGTCTAGGGCTGGTAATATGTAGAATCTTATTGAAAGAAATAGCATGTAAATAATGATCGATGTCACTGGTGTTTCTCTTTCTGTCTTCTATTTGCTAATTTTAATTCAATCTAGCGCAACAAAGAGAGCATGGAGAATGCAGTGAAGCTAGAACCCCCGCCGCAGTAACGCCCTGTAAGATTCGCTTACTGACTCTTAACCGAGGGATATGATATTATTCGCTATGAAATGATATTCTTGGTCTGAAAATATTGGTCAATTAATTTCATTCCATTTATATTGCGTCACGTCAATTTCAGTTACCTACAAGAAATATCTACCGACATTCCTAATGCTGAAAGATTGGTAAGATGTCAGAGGGAAATAAGGCAACCGAAAGAATGTGTGCAAACGTAAGATAGAATTTCGAAGAGACGTGTCGAGAACAACGAGGTGAAGGCCATTATCAATGTCTGTGGAAAGAAGAAACAACATCAATGGATCACGCAAGATAAGAATTCAAACAATGGAATGGATTTTGAATAAGGAAAATGACTCATTATAAGAGTTACATAGAGGAAAAGCTAGAATTCGGGGACCTATATGGTGCATATTGTACCAGATAAAAGGACCATTTGGAATACTTATTTCGTTAGGTCTTGTTCTACTTGAAAATAATAGGAAAAGGTATTATTCCTGAATCAGCATCCCTAAAATAATTTTAAAATAACTAGCATGCAATTCCAAATAGGAATTGTATGTTAACCTTGTCCACTACACTACGGAGTACGAGATCGCATACTGAATAGGGTAGGTGACGTTACTGCGGTTTCTATGACCATTGGGTTTCATAAAGTGTGGAGTTGCTATCCCTAAACGCAATCAGGTTTTAATTAAGGGGTTCCTTCTAGACTGATTCCGTATTAAGGCTAGAAAACCTACTCTACCCTCTTACTAATCACTAGCTACAGAGGCAAGAGGATAATACTTTTTCAAGAGTTTACACAATTTACATTCTTTGGACTTGTGTTTGAGGCAAATTAACATGGTTTAATATTAAGCAAGCTTGACTCGGTAGAACAATGGCGACTGGGTAGTGACCACGATTTACACTGGGCGTCCCATGCTTTCTCCCTTGTGCAAGATGTAAGCTACGCTTAAAAATCACTATAATATACAGGCGTTTATTTTTTTCTTGTTGCTTCATCATTATGTTGCAAAGCGATTCGTTTAACACTTATGTACCAAACCGAAAGACTGAAGCCGATAAATTTTCATAACACTCCTTAAGAAGTCAGACGCAAAGGAACGTGAACTCCATCGAACAATCCGCTTAATGAGTCACATAACAAAATTAATCATCCAGATGAACAGAGCGTAATAGCATCAGGCCAGATATAAGACAAGAACACTGCGGTTTCGTCAAGCATACGGGAACAAGGAACGCAGTATGTATGCTCACAATGTTATCAGAAAGGGAAATAATGTGCAGAATAACGCGTTAAAGTACGTTAGAAATAATTGATAAAGATACCTTGATATATTCGGGAAAACTATAAAATAATGAAGAACCGATACACTCAGCAAACAATCTGCATACAAACAGGAAATGTATTCAGCAGACATGCAAAATAGAAAGGGGTTTAAGACAAGGATTTGTTTTCTCACAAGATCCATTCAAACTATCCAGCGAATCAATTCTAACAGAACTATTAGTCCTGCCAGAATTCGTCATTGGCCGCCACAATCTTAACAATATAAGATACACAGATGATACCGTGCAAATAGCAGACACAGAAAAGGAACTACAATAATTCCTACAGAAGATACTAAAGGAATACTTAACATAAACTACAAAAAACTGAACGCATGATCAACAGATGAGCTCAAAATGCCAAATACAGGTCGGAGATAATAAGATCAAGCTGGTACATTTACTGAAATTACTTGGAAATGTTCTAATAGAAGACAGAAAGTGTGACCCTAAGATCCAAAGGAGTTTTACCATGGCCAAGAATGCCTTTTAAAAGCTGAGTAGAGTATTGAGAGACAGGAAAATTTCGTTGGAAACAAAGAAAAGAATACTGAACTCTTGCGTAATGTCTGTCCTCCTATATGGCAATGAATTCTGGACAATTTTCCCATAGATTAAGGGAAGACTCGAAGCAAAAGAAATGTGTTTCTACGGAAGAATACTGAGGATACAATAGACAGAATATCCAAAAATGAAGTTTTGGGGAAAATGTAAACAAAAAAATAAACTTATACTTAATATCAAAAAGAGACTACTGAAGTTTCTAGGATAAGTAATGAGGAAGGAGGGCTTGGGGAATCTGATACTCACAGGACGAAAATAGGGAAAGAAAGACAAGAGAAAGCAAAGCGTAATCTACTTGATATACTTAAGCAATTCAATGGCAGAGCAGAGTTTGGAAGAAATAACGAGGCAAAAGTTGTTAAGAGCTACAAGGGATATGAAGTTGTAGAGGAACATGATTACGTTTTGAAGAGACACGCTAAATAGGAAAGGTAGAATTACCAAACTCAAGTGCCAACATGATTAACATATTTTCTATGATTTACACCTCTTTACTTGGTGAATATTTGGAATTACAGGTAGCGCGGCGGTTACTGGTGCTGAAACTGGATTTGACCTAGAGAGCTCAAATTCTTTACATTCTCTTTCGCAAACACTTTAGTAGATAAAAGCGTTGATTGAAGTAATCAGATGACTTGACCCAAAAAGTAAGTTTGATACCTGGCCACAGCGAGGTGTGTACAAAAACATGGAGAGTTGAATTACTAAAGAGAATTAACTAAAAATAAAATATACAGAAAAGGCATGACGCACAAAACTAGAACAATCTATATCCCCGGGACTAAATAAAGGGATCGGTCCGAAATTTCGACATATATCGACTGAAGAAGGCTGAAGCGTACATCTGGTGAAACGTCTTGCATGTGGTAATAAAGATTGAGACAACAGCTTTATCGATGTAATTAACGTAAATAGATTCAGTAAACCAAATAAGAATATAATGTCATAAAAAACCAAAGAATACATTGCTGAACTACAATGTAATATCTGCTCGGTAAATGTTGGCTAATTTTCTTTACAAGTGAAACGGGGATTAGAAGCGACAGAATTGTTAAGAATATCCTGAAAGGAATAAGTGTGAGAAAAAACATAGAAGTCTTATGGATAATATTAGGAAAAGAAAGTAGCTTGTACTGAAAACAAGAAAAGCGGTGAAGTAACATTTTTAACGAGTTTTTGTGGATGGATATTAGTACACGGACAAAAATGATGGTAAAAAATAAAGAATTTACTTAAAGAAATGAAAGGTTAGGAAATTGTTGAGAGCCGTAATCGGCCATATCCTGAAGAGACAGGGCACATAAAAGAAGAATATTGCCTCTGTAGCATTTAAAACATTCTTCAGCTGTTCACACACTGATTGTGTTAAATTTCCTATTTTCTCTTTAGCAATATTTTCAACAGATTTTATTGCTTCCCAGAGGTTTCCTTTGTTTGAACACTTATTTTTATTCTCATATAATTCTCTTTCAGTGATAGATCACAAGTATTCAATTGGAAAGTATCGGAACAGTTTAGAGGCCATTTGATTAATTTGCTGTCCAATAGTTTGTTTTTTTCTTCTTTTTTTCTTTTGGCAAGGTGGGCAAGTGTCGATATTGCAAATTATAAAGGGGTATAGTCTTGCATTTAATATACTATTTTGTTTGAATTTTTTTGTTTATGGTACAAAATACATAAAAATGTCCTGCCCAAGTACTTACAATAATTCTCTGATGACTCAGTAAAAAAACCTTCCAGCTATTTTTAATTTTCTACTTTCTTTTCTTGGCAGACCATCGATTTTGCTTTTCACGATGACTCATTCCTGGAAGCCCTCAGATGGCTGTGCGACTGTTTTGAACAGAAGGCACATGGAAATTTCACAACTACGTCAAACCATGCATTGTTGTTACATCGCCTTTCTTTTGCGCCTTCTGTAGACACCGAATATAAGTTACAAGTTTTACAATCGATCATAGTGAATGCAAACTATGTTGTCCTGTTGAAAGTTGCCCCTGTTAGGTGATTTTGAGGCTGATGCCACTTACGTTCAGGTTGCGCTTGATGACATCTTTGTGTTTTTGCGATCGTCAATGTGTCAGAGTCATTGAGGTCCTCACCAACAAATTCATAAATTATTTTCTTATATGAATGATCAGAGTGAGTTTTTCGTTATTACCATTAAACTCATCGAACTCTTTCCCAATCTTCTGCAATGCTGTCAAAATGAGACCAACCCACGCTGAAATCTTTTTAGTGAACGTTTTGGTGCGAATGCCAAGCCGTACAGCAAGCAGATTCAACATTTCTGGCAGAGTGAATTGAGTCATGGTGCTGTTTTTCTCACGAACGTTGACCAACTGGTTCTACTATTCTGTGCCGTCGACATACTAATGATTATAAACGCATGCACGAAATTCAAAATATAAAATACCCAACTAATATAAAATATCAGTGGCCAACTATGAAATAACATGTGATCTCCTTACTCTGCTGATGGAAAAATAAGCCCTGACGAGTGAGGATGTGCATAATAATGTTTCCTTTATGAAACTTCCAATTCGGTATGACCCTACTCAAACACAATCTTTTTTCATTTTCGATATATATATATATATATATATATATATATATATATATATATATATATATATATAATACGAAAAGGATGAGCAAATAGAAAAATTCTAATAATATTAATTTTATTAATATTGAAATTGATCAAGGCGGAAGCTTTGATGTTAATAATATTATCTATTTACAGAGACAAGTATGTAAAGTATCTCAAAAAACACTTTAAAATTTCGGAATTTCTTGACATCTAAACTTATTTATAAATGGAACTTTGTTTGTGTGTGCGTGTGTGAGTGTGTGTGTGTGTGTGTGTGTGTGTGTGTGTGTGTGTGTGTGTGTCCGCTACCTCTAGACTCCGAAACGGCTAAACGATTTTCAGAGAAATTTTACACAGTTGTACTATAAGCATCTGCCAGTGTTTTTAGCTAGGTTTTGTGTCGAGATATCCCAGATAAATATCGAAAATCGATAATCTAAAAAGTCGGGTTATAGAAGGCGAGGTCCGATTTTACTCAAATTTGATACACTCATACACAAAGAGATAAGAAACGATATTCAGAAGTTTCAAGGTTGCAGTTCTTACAATAGTGCAGAAAATCGATAATATATATATATATATCTAATGCATGATGTTTGTGTGTGTGTCTGTTTATCTGGCAGTAGGTCTGCATTTTTTTCAGCCCTTTTATTTTAGTTTTTTCTTCGGGTTTGGCTCTAACTAGGTATAATTGTAGTTCTTAGTCTCAGCCATGATACTATTTATACAGACGATTTATTTAGCCTTCAAAATTCAGTTTACGACGAAAAAACCTATTTGATATCGACACCACGAAATGAAAATTTGACTTTCATTTCATTTTTCTTTCATTCTACGGTTTCGCTTTAACTAGAAACATCTATTGCTTTTTAGTCTTTCGGACCAACGTCCAAAGTGTCTTAGCTCCAAGACCATGGATTAATTTTAAAGCTTTCATTACACCCGAGCAACGCCGGGCTATATTGCTAGTACTATATATATATATATATATATATATATATATCACATTATTTTAATGAATGTTCGTCTTGTAATGCATAGGTAGTTTTTCTATAAATAAAAAGTACATTTATATATTTCCACTGGCTTGAATATTCGAGTATTTTAAAGTACCTATCTTCAGGCAGGATTCGAATTGCGACTCTTATATGACTACAAAAGTCATCATTATATCTAAAATATCTTACCATTCGATTACAGAAGATGTCACGATATGTAAATGTCAAATAAGGCTTTAAATAAAGAAATTATTGACTTTTTAGCACATAAATATCTGCTGCAGTTGTATCTAAATGAAAGTAAACAAGGGCAATAAAACGAAATCTTATGGAATGTGACCAAATAGTATTAACCGATATATTTATTAAAATTTATTTGTTTGAACATTATTTTCAATAAATAAGTTTAAATAAATCTGTCGGTTAATATATATATATATATATATATATATATAATATCATATATAATATATATATAATATATAATGTTATATATAATATAATATATATTACATAATATATAATATATATCTATTATATAATATATAATATATATATTTAATATCATATATATATTTTATTATGTATATGTATATATGTGTGTGTTTGTGTGCGTGTATATATATATATATGTCTGTAATCAGACCAGGGACCACAACACCACTATTTTGTCACTGTCTTCGGCCATCCGCCACGGTAGGGATGGACTTATATTTTCAATTCAGTTATCTTTATTGTTAATAGCTTAAATGTTCTATGTTTACTGTGTGTTAATATTTACTCTTTGATAATGGCTTATGTGAGCCGAAAGCTTAGACCAGATAAAAAATTCAACAAATACTGTGATTTTTTGTTGTCTTTCAACGACATCACCATCAAGTATATCAGACGGTATGAACGGATCCTACACAAAATTAATAGACAAAACTTGTCTATATTATTCAATGAAACCTGCATTAATGAAAAAATGCTGCCAAAATACAGACAATTTAAATTACATGATCCAGCAGCCCAACACACCATCACCACCTTGAAATATAAATGGAGCCTTGTGAAAAGGCAAATTGAAATAGCGAAAGAAAATCTTGACACATTATACAAGAACAAACATGACCTCTACAACAAACTGAAAGATATAACTACCTCAAACCAACTAGAAGAAATAATACTCAGATTATCCAAAATCACTGCAAAATCTGAAGTTGAACACCGTG
This sequence comes from Ascarosepion bandense, assembly GCA_037127315.1. Classification (NCBI taxonomy): domain Eukaryota; kingdom Metazoa; phylum Mollusca; class Cephalopoda; order Sepiida; family Sepiidae; genus Ascarosepion; species Ascarosepion bandense. The sequence goes on along the minus strand of JBBBDQ010028626.1, from coordinate 566,481 downwards.
CTAAAATTGTCAAAAACTTAATTCACTATACAATGGCACGATCACTCTTCCCAAAAAATTCGATAAATTCATAAATCTTTCCAACCACGAACTAACTAAGCACCAAGAAGAATTACTCAACCTTGGACCTAACTACCATATATACCGAAGGTATAAACAGCTTACTAAAAAAATTGAAATAGAAACGCTATATCAAAGCATCACTAAATTACAAGATGAAAAACTTATAACTGTTAAACCCGAACTGAAAGATCTACTTAAGGCTGAGGCAATCAAAGATCGCCATGATAAAAGCAGAAGCTCCTCAAAAAATTCTATCGAAACAACTAAAAAGTGCCGCGCACGAACTACGCAACCACCTTCACATAATTGTAAAAAAAGCTGACAAGGCTAACATTTTTGTTCTACTTAACAAATCAGATTACAACACAAAACTCAACCACATACTCCATGACCACACAAAATTTAAAAAAATTAAAAACCCGACACACCAACTAAAATCTAAACTTAATAAACTCATTAGTGCCAACAACGCTGATCAGAATTCCTTAAAACTCCCTAAAATTATTGGTGACTATAAACCTGGTTACATATACGGAACCATAAAAACTCATAAACCTAACTATCCTCTCCGCCTTATCATATCCCAAATTCCTACTCCTGTATACCAGTTAACTAAACATATTAACCAGCTTATCACACCCTACCTTCCGAGTAAATACAGCATAAAGTCAACCCTAGAGGCAATCCAAATCCTCAAGAGTGAAAAAACTAATAATGAAATCATAGCTTCACTTGATGTGGAAAACCTTTTTACTAATGTACCCGTCAGTGAAAATATTGATAGAATTATAAGAAATGTTTACAGTAATCCTTCATTACCCCGACTCAAAATTAATCCCAACATCCTAAGAAAAATTCTACTAGCTTCTGACGTTGCACTTAAATAAAAATTCAAATATATTCCGTCATTTAGAACAACACGGTTATCAACGCACACTTCTGAGAAAAACTCTTGTTGATAACACGTACATACTCAAACAAGAAAATAATAAGCAGAAACTAAAAATCCTCGAAGCACTCTACATAAAACAATTTAAACCTGGTTTGAATACAATCAATTTCGATATTTCCAATAACGTACTCAAATGTCTGTAATCAGACCAGGGACCACAACACCACTATTTTGTCACTGTCTTCGGCCATCCGCCACGGTAGGGATGGACTTATATTTTCAATTCAATTATCTTTATTGTTAATAGCTTAAATGTTCTATGTTTACTGTGTGTTAATATTTACTCTTTGATAATGGCTTATGTGAGCCGAAAGCTTAGACCAGATAAAAAATTCAACAGATACTGTGATTTTTTGTTGTCTTTCAACGACATCACTATCAAGTATATCAGACGGTATGAACGGATCCTACACAAAATTAATAGACAAAACTTGTCTATATTATTCAATGAAACCTGCATTAATATATATATATATATATATATATATATATATATATATATATATGGATGTATGTGTGTCTTTAGACAGCAAATTCTTCTTTAGCCATGTCCAATTAAATGAATTACAAACAGTATATCTGCTTATTTTTAGTAAAATCCATTCATACTCAGGAATAATCTTCCGTGAATTATAAATGAAAAATGTGAGAAATGCGCTGTAACTTTTGTAGATGCTTTCATTTTCATTTTTCTTAAAAAAAAAAAAGGTAATTACAGTCTCCTTGTGAGATCATCTTAGACCTGTATTTTCTATAATATAATATAATTTTAATTTTTTATTAGGAAGCAGAAATGAGGTTTTTTTTATGTTTTTTCATCTTGTTTGTAGGTATCGTGCATCTGGTTGCAATATATTTGTTATATTGGAAGGCTTTTTTGTTTGTTATATTGGAAGGCTTTTTTGGAAGTGCCATATTCTGTTTGATGGGTGTTGAGGTTTTTTATATATCTTATTTGTTGATCTACAGTGTAGTCTGGGAAATTAAAATTATTAAGGGTCTTCTTAATTTCTTTACTTTAGTGTGTAAAAAAGTATTTCTGGAGGAGTTAATTTGTGCTCGGTTAAAAAAAAATTGCATTAATAGTATTTTATATTAATTAGACACCCACTCTTATACTTGAGAATGTAAGAGCTTTCGCTAGTAGTTCTATATATATATAGATATACATTACGGAAATTAACGAAACTTGGTTATAAACAAAACGACAATTTGAAATTATTTGTTTGGACATTATTTTTTATCGATACTCATATTTAAGTAGATATTCTGTTTTTTAATTAAACAGTATTATATATTTATATCTACTGGCCTGATTATCTAAACATATTTACAAATGGAACTTTGTGTGTGTGTGTCTGTGTGTGTGTCCGTTACCTATAGACTCCGAAACAGCTCAACCGATTTTCTTGAAAATTTACACAGTTGTACTATAAGCGTCTGCCAGTGTTTTTAGCTAGGTTTTTTGTCGATGTATCCCCGATAAATATCAAAAATAGATAATCGAAAAAATCGGGTTATAGAAGGAGTGTCCTATTTTAATCAGATTTGATACACTCATAGACAAAGACATAAGAAACGATATTCAGAAGTTTCAAGGTTTCACTTCTTACAATAGTGCAGAAAATCAATAATATATATATATAAAAGGCAAGCTGTTTGTGTGTGTGTCTGTTTATCTGCTTGTATGTCTGTATTTTTTTCAGCCCTTTTATTTTAGTTTTAATTCGGGTTTGGATCTAAGTAGGTACAATTGATAGTTCTTAGTTTCAGCCATGATACTATTTACTCAGACGATTTATTTAGCCTTCAAAATTCAGTTTACGACGAAAAAAACTTATTTGATATCGATACCAGGAAATCAAAATTTGACTTACATCCATTCATTTTTTTTTTCAGTCTATGGTTTCGCTTGAACTGGAAACAACTATTGCTTTTTAGTCTTTCGTGCCAACATCCAAAGAGTCTGAGCTCCAGGACTGTGGATTAGTTTTAAGGCTTTCATTACATCCGGGCATCGCCGGGCTATACTGCTAATTTACGATAAATTTTTATTACGAAAACCTACGTCCCCTATCTACATCGGGGAAGATACCATTTGATCGGACAATGTCTTAGACGTCTTGACCACGAAATACCTTCTTTCTAAACGAGGTTTTTATCAAGCCTATATAACACAATTTTCAATTCATCGCAACAACCATATCTGCTCTGAAATGCATCGTAATGTCAAGAAATGTAAACATGTTACGGAAATTAACGAAAATTCACAAAATTTGGTTATAAACAAACAACAAATTGCAATAATTTGTTTGAACATTATTTTTTTATCGATACTCCTATTTAAGTTTAATAAATAATATTAAGCAGGTCAGTAGATATAAATATATAACACTGTTTTATTAAAAGAACAGAATATCTACTGTGAACACCAGGTAGGTTTGTTGGCTCTTTAGTTTATCTATTTTGTCGGCTCTGCTTACGTATTGAGCGCTTTTTTTATTATAGATTACTCGTCTCGGGTTTTTTTCTTTGGGCTACGTACGTTGACTGATGTTCACGTGATTAGCTCATTTTGTTTACATCCATATTTTCCTTGCGCGTATATACTCGAAAGCTTTTCGAAACGAGTATAGTGATAAGTTTACATTGATATATATATATATATATATATATATATATATATATGGAGAGGTAGTAAATGTGTTATTGTTTGTATCTATTAAAATGTCAAGGAAAGGGATTTTGTTATCTTTGTTAAGTGAGTATGTGGACGTAGGATAAAGTTCTATTGAAAGATTTGAGTTCCATTATTTCTTCTATAATTTTAAGAAGACACACACACACGCATATATATATATATATATATATATATATATATATATATATATATATAGCGTGTATATCCAGGTCTATAGTTGAAAATTGAATGCAGTCACATTAACATTATATATATATATATATATATATATATATCTATATATATATATATTAATTTTGTTATTATATGGTTTATAAAAGCATTATATCATTACACAAAATTCTTCATGTTTCAGGTGATATTTTAAAATAAATGTTAAAAACTCAGCTTTGTGTTGGTCATTCTTCACAAAAGTAAACGCATGAACAATGAATTTTAATCTATGTGTTCTTTGACTTTTTATATATTTAAGATATATATTTAACAGTGCGGATTATCTTATGGTGGTAGTAAGTGGTTATTTTATTACGTTGGCTTAATAAGTTAGTTTTGGGGAATTTAATTATTTGAATTTTTCTTGTAATACAAATATATATATATATATATATATATATATATATATATATATATATATAAAACAATCCTTGTGACGCTAAAAATATTTCATTCACGTGTACGAGTCGTTGTCTTTGTGGTGCTATCGGTTAGCGCATTCGACTGCTAACAGAGAGCTTTTGTGGACCATGATCCACCCAGATACGAATTATCGTTTTAGGATATGCGTTGCTTTGCAGTGGCTCAAAACGAGATATTGGCAAGTTGGATTCATTGCATTCACTTACGCGCAAATAGCTTTTCGGAAAAGGTATTAATCTCGCTCTTCTCCTTCCATTTCTGTTTTTATAACCTCGGTTGGCAACCAGTCTACCGAAGAAAGTAATGGCAGCTTATTACGGGAAAATATTTTCTTTCCAGACATGATTTCTCAAGCCTGTATCACGTATGCCACTTAAATGAATGGTATGAGAATTTGAGATCATATATTTAATCGAATAAGTGATTTGAGAAAATATTATATTTGTGATTGCATTTTTATTCGATTAGAAAAATTAATCAAATTAATTGAAAAAAATAATAAAAGAAACATTTAAAATAAAAACTTAGAAAAGAGCCATGAATTTAAATAAAATATTTCAGAGAAATTACTACACACACGCACACACAAGCACGCACACACACGCACACACTCACATACGCATGTATACACATGTGTATATATATATATATATATATATATATATATATATATATAATAAAAGCAACATTTAAAATAAATACTTAGTAAAGAGCCATGAATTTAAATACAATATTTCAGAGAAATTACTACACACACACGCGCACACATATATGTATACACACACACACACACACACACACACACACACACACATATATGTACATACATGTGTTTAGATATGTGTGTATAAATATGTATATACATTTGTATATCATATAGCTATATAAGATATATATAAAAGAATATATATGCGTATGTGTGTGTGCGTGTGTGTAGATTTGTGTAAGAACGGGAAGCATTTACGAATGGCTTGAAAATCCCCTCTTTGCTTTATCTCGCTCTTTGACACTGACTACAGACACTTCCTAAAGGCAACTGCCAAATATTGCAATGATTACCGTTAGGGATCAAAGCTTCGAGGACAAGTGAGCAAGGGTGGCTGGTAAGATCAGTACACGTCCCTCTTCATCTTACTTATCCCAGTCTTTGATATGTTAAGCTGAAAGGCGAGATGGCTGCGGGGGTTTGAATGTTTCCTTTCCTCGATTCGATTGGATAACGACCAGAGAAGCAAGAACAATAAAACATTTCCTAAGAGCATATATGTTTGTGGGAGTATAGAAGAAAGAATAATTGTCGAGTGCCGAATAAACGAATTCTTCATATTTGGAAGACGAATGAGAAAGTTGCGTCATATGATAGGAAATAGGTTATCTATTGGGATGAAGGACAGAGTAGGGCTGGAAAAATCCAAAGAAAAATCCTGGAAGGAAGATGAAAGATTTGGATGAATAAAAAATACATCTGAAGATACGTTGTAGAAAATGATTTTTCAACGAAAAATATTTTTTCTAACTCATTCTTGCAGTGATGCCAAGAGAGGAGCTGTACAAATTGTGTAATATATGATGAAAATTAACAAAAATGACAAAACAAAAACTAAAATCTAAACTATAAAAAAAGAAAGTCTCCACAACTTCCGGTCATGTATAGTTCTAAGTAATGATGTTCCCTTAATTATACAACCCAGATAGTTACTGCCTCATTAAACAAGCTCGTTAGGTAGTAGGTTACTTGTTTGTGTTTTATTTTTTCAATCATGCTTTCAAGTTTTAGTCGTTTCATGTTATATGTATTTATCAGTAAATATAATATGCTTACATTTCTAACTAGAGCACGCGTCAAAATGTCTTTTGAGAAAGAAAGTTTAGAATTCCTTAATTGTTGTGAATCGTGCATCCCTATGAAAATGGAAGATTATAAGATGCATTTTAGACAGGTGATACATTTGTTAGCTTAAAGAAAACGTCTCGTAAACTGTTATGGTGCCCTATCTATAGGAATGGACTCTTCCTCCGTCAATATAATGCTAACCAAGGAAGCAGCTGTGAGGCAGTCTAGACGCAGTCTAGAGACAGTCGAGACTCTTTTATATTTGCTGATAAAATAATGACGGATGGATTATTTACATCAATGTCCAGTAAAAAAGATCCAGGGTAAGCCACATGAACAAACAGATCTTTATTTTTAAAAAAGTCATACTGTGCATCTGGTGGGGGTGGAAAAGAATCTTGCACTATGAGTTTCTGTCAAGTAACCAGTTAATTTATTTTGAAAATTGCTTCTTGCAATTTGACGAATTAAAGTTAACAACTCAGGAAATATGCCCATAATTATTGAACAGAAAAGATGTTGATTTTCACCATGATAATGTCAGACCTCACGTTTCCTTAGCGAACAAGCAAAAATTGTTGCAGTTTGACTGAGACGTGTTACTCCACAGCATAACAAACCATTGCTTTTTCGAATTTTTCTTTATTTAAGTCCTCGCAAATTAATCTTAGTGTTAAAAATTTAATTCTTTTGATGACGACAACAAAAATCACCTTAATTTGTTCTTTGTAAAAATTATCGGAAGGTGGAATCTTTAAGTTAACGGCAGTATGGAGAAAGGTTGCGCAACAAACAAGTTTAGATTTAGTTAAAAAATATTTAAAAGCATAATTTCATTTTGTGTTTATTATTTCCATTAGAAATCAGCATGAAATTTCTGAACAACAAAATAATTTTCCTAAATCCTAATAATTTTCTTAAATCTTTGTTCAGGATTTGTGTGATGGATAATGCATCAGAATGAGAATTCAAAGTGCCGGTTTTGTTGCATTTTCTAAAGCTCTAATACGCTTGGATAGGCATGAATGCATCTCTACTCCAACAGGTAGTGACCGAATAGTAGAACCTACTGGAACGTATAGCCTTGGGTAGCAGCCAGTCTACTGCATAGAAAACGACCATCTGCTGTGAGAACATCCGTTACGTCAATCAAAAATCGAAAGAGACATGATTGTACAGTCCTGTATCACGCATGATACTTAACTGACTAAATATTTTGTTCAGTTTTTGGAATGCATCGTTCATTCTTCTAACATTCATCTTCATTAATTCCTTGTTTATTTTTTTAGGCATCCTCTGCTATTCCATTGAATATATATGATACTAAAAAAAGAACTTTAATTCCCAAGAAAAGCCCTTATTACTTTTTACTTATAAGTTAGTTACTTTATATTTGTCATAACGCCGAGACAGTCAGTATAAAAAAAGAATATTAAATAAAATAAAATGTGATTTCGCTTGCAATAAGTGATGCTTTAAAACCTTTTTTCTCTTTCGTGTTTGCAAATATAATTCATATATGGACATATTAGATTAGTGCAACATTTCAACTGCCATTAAAAAAATTGAGAACTCTTAAATATTCCACTGAACTTTGAAAGACGCTTTATTTTTAGTGAACCCAATATACATTTTACAATGCTTAGCAAAATCCCGTATCTCAAGAAATAAGTTTGATATTGGAAAACACTGCTGGCCAGTATTTAACACAGAGTCATCATGCTCTTCGGCAGCAGAGAGAGAAATACTTTTTGTTATGCAGACATTTATCTGTGTAGCAATAAACGACCGATTATGTGGTAGAGAAATCCGATATAGTATTTATTTCTAAACTTGACCAGCGCAGGAGATTTTTGTGGCTCAGCATATTCGCTAATTTTAGTGCTGTTTTCTATTATTTCAACTTCATCCTACATGGGACCTGAGATCTTTTCTTCTTCCATATGTGGTCAGCTACTCCTGATTCTTCTATTTCCTCTCTTATTACGGCTTTGCAGTGGTCTTGCAGTCTTATCTTAGGGGGGCAACCCGTTTCATCTTTATATTTCTTTAGTCAGATAAGTGCCATAGGTGATACACGCATAGGCGATCATGTCTCGAAAGAGACATGAATGACTGGTCAGACGATTATCCCGCAGTAGGTTGCCATTACTTTCTGCGGAAGATTGGTTGCCAGCCAAGGCTATTAAAACCAATATGTCTTGTTATTTAACCCATAACTAGAAGGAAGAGATGGATTAATACCTTTCCAAAGGATATTTGCTCGTAAGTGAATGCAAGGAATTTAACTGGAATTCGAACTCGGCTTTCTGATTTCTCGTTCCGAGACGATATCCACTGCACGCACATCCTTATATTTCTTACTGCGCAGAAATATAGACAAATTGGAAATGTCATGTCATGTCATTAACATTTCTATTGGCGAATTTATAAAACATATTTTGGATCTTTATCAGCACAGAAGTGGGTCATTTTGGGACAAGTAAATCATTTGTTATCAAACATCGATTTAATATGATGGAAACATTCTTACTAATTGTAGAAACTTTCATAGACAGTAACTAGGCAACGGCACGATGAGCAGACGATCAATTTAAGTGAAATAACAATTTATTTGGTTATTGAAATCAGCTCTCGATTTTGCAACAAGGCATTTAGCGTCCTCTTAATGCAAGTCCTGTGCAGAGAAAATTGTAGAAGACTAAGCGAGGGGATATTTTCCAGAATTCTCAGTCTCTGACAAAAGGAACAACGCAACATGAAAATTTAGAATCGGTTCTAGATGTAGGAATGCTCATTTGACAACATAAATACGTCACCAACACCACGTGATCAAAGTGGCATACTAAACCTTTACAGTTTTGCAATCGGGCCCCTCAATCATTTCTGATTTTGTAATAAGTGATCGTTTGTCGTTTGTTTTGGCTTCATCCATTGCACTAAACATCTCGGCAGAATGCTTACGCTTTAATTCTCAATTATAGTTTGAAAACTGGAGTGATTGAAATATGTCCCAAGATGGCCAAAATGTTCAATATTTCATCGGCTCATCTATCACTCTAAAGCAGTGTTTCTCTAACAATACGGTGTGTCTCATATGGGCGGCAGAAGCGGACAGCAACTGAATGAAAGACGATCAAAGATTCAGAAACAAAATATAATAACTAGGGTCCACAAATTGGAGGAGAGAATTATCAATGATAATATTCCGGCTCCGCAGTTGTCCCCTTTAACAAACGTTTTTCTAAATTTTTAAATGTACTTTTATCACTTAAAAGTTAGTGAAGATCGAGCAATTTTTAATTGCGAAAATGCAGCTCAGAGAAAAACAGTTGGGAACCACTGCTCTAGAGAGAAATTAACATCGTCTTTAGCGAGCAGAAAAGAAATTTAAGATGATAATTCATGATCGGCAGCAAAGAAAAAAAACAGATGTGTGTGTCTCATATCTAAACTGAATGCGACAAAATCAAGCAGCTAGAAAAATAGAAATATCCGGGAAATAGGCGACAGAAATATAAGAAATCCAAAGGAGCATTGGAATATGAAAGGACCTTCTTTGCCAATTATGTAAAGTAATTAAATAAAGAAAACTTTCGTTAAACACAAAAGGAAAAAGAGTGCTGAACTATTTAATCATATCTATCCTCCTGTATGTCAATAAAACTTTAGCTTTACAGAAAAAGAAAGGACTCTAAGAACTAGATATATTTTTATACAGTACGTAAGGATGAGTATAAGTTTTTAAGAAAAAGAAAACTAGAAGGACAGATGTTTAAAGTCAGAAACAATCAGATGATAATTTTCGGATGCGTATTAAGCAAATGTTGTGATGCAGTGGATATCGGCTTGGAACGAGAAATCAGAGAGCCGAGTTCGAATTCCAGTTGAATTCCTTGCATTCACTTACGCGCAAATACCCTTGGGAAAGGTATTAATCCGTTTTTTACCTCCAATTATGGGTTTTAATGACAGAACAGATTGGGTTCTATAGCCTTGGTCGGCAACCAGTCTACCGCAGAAAGCAATGGCAATCTACTGCGAGATAATCATCTGTCCAGTCAGTCATGTCTCTTTCGAGACATGATCGCCCAAGCGTTTATCACGCATGGCACTTAACTGACTGATTAAACAAAATAGGGGGAATTTAAATCTTAGCGGATAAATGGAGTGAACAATGGACAGAGTAAAACTGATTAATATAATGCGTTTTTGTGCAAGAATGGCGAAGCTTTGATAAAAAAGTCTCGTACAAAATCAAATCTTACTTCAAAGGGACAGAAAATCGAGCGAATTTATATTCTAAAGAGACACGAAACTTGAGTGAAAATTCTTATGAGTGTTGACTGAAAGGTATGTAGAATGAAAATGAAGTTATATTTGCAAGAGGCGTGACATTTCGCATGTATGAATTTCAATACATTTTATTAATAACTTCTCTGTTTTCTCCCAGGTAAAGTGACATCTGTCCATTCAGAAAAAAAATCCTGTATATTTTCTGTATATACTTACATGTTAATTGTTTGGATGAGATCTTTGCTATGGTAATCTTGACCTTATGAATTTAAGCAGAGTACTAGATTCGCATGAAGGTCTCATCAATTAACAATTGAATTGTCTTGATGCAACCGTAAACTCTATACCAACAGTTTCCTGTATTGCATTTTCGTTTGTGGAATTTTCTTCTGTCAAACTATGGTCTTTAAGAATTTAAATGCAATGTCAGTCGTTATCTACTGTCTTTCTGATTACTCTTCTATTGTTCTCGCTCTTTTATAATGTTTTGTGTTTTATAATTCTTTCAAAGCCTGTAACCTTTGGATTCTTTGTGGTTTGCTTGGATTAAATTCAATTAAAAAATAACTAGTAGCGGCCTCTCTTGAAAATGTGAAAAAAATTGAAGTTGTGGTTTTATAAAGTAGCTAAACACAATTAAAAATTAAAGAAAAGCTAATGTGGTTAGCATATCCCTTAAGGGAGCTGAGAATATTCTTCACAATGAATATAGCATGACGACAGTTCCTGATCGATGGGTGCCACATCTTCTGACATCTGATCAAAAGGCACATAAAAAAAAACTGATAAAAACGCACAGGAAAAATCTAATACTGTTTGAGTTAGATCCAGCTGGATTGTTAGAAGTTTTCTTCACCCAGATTGAAGCCTGGGTTCATCATATTGAGCCAGAGACAGAAAAAGCCAACACATGCATCGGAAACACATCGTTTCAACAGGTTGAAAGAAAGCCAAGCTTGTTTCAGCTGCAGGTAATATTTCGGGGTACAAAATTCACTGAGTTTATTGACTATCTTAAAAAGAGCCACACCATCAATGGGGAGGATGAATCCAACTTGTTGAAGCAGTTAAGAAAGGCTATCAAGGACAAATACTTAGATAAAATGACGAGTGGGCTTTTGTTTCATTATGACAATGCACCAGTTCACAATTTCTAGGTTTCAATGGCTGCTGTGTGTGATTGATGTATTTTTATATACATATAATTTATATAAAATGCTATGTATCACATTTATCTTCCCCGTATTCTAGATTTAAAAAGAACATTTTAAATGGTCTGCTTTTTACCATGAAATTCAACTTCTTCGGGCAAACACCTGCTTGGGTCTTTCCCTGAACAAATTAATCACTTCGAGTTTAAAGTATCTCAATCAGTATCTATATTCCTCAACTTCATAATATTTACTTCCAACTCTTTAAGTTTTCTTACACTTACTATTTATTATAACAATCTAATGCTTTATCTTGAGTGGCTCTTGAGGCTTGTAATACGTTTACTTTAGCATTAAAATAAAAGAATTCGTGCAAATGAACAGACAATGTATCGAGCTGTATTCGAATTCTGGTTTCTAATTTATTTTTTTTGTACAAACAAATGTTTTACTTATTCAAGCCGCCATCTGTCCTCACAAATTAAAAAATCATAATAAAGAAAGAATGAAAGAGAAAAAAGAAATAGTATGAAAAACAGAAAAGAAAATCAAGAGAGAGAGAGACAGTTGGCAGAAATTGATTAAAAGTTTGATGGTTAGGTGCATCCAATTACATACATCGACTTTAAATCAGTCAATTCAAAATTTCGCAGACACGATATATTTTTTGCATCAAAATATTCGAACATGTGTTTTATAAAATTTATATGACTACCACGAAAAAAATTGTCAGAATTTTTAACATAAATACATTTTATGAAAAAAATGTTTTGCCGCCAATAAAGGACCTTAAAAGTTTCAATCCATTTAAAATAACGTACATAGAATTTATGAAATAAATTGTTTGCCATGCAAAGATGTTTCTGTGAGGGAGACATCACGTGATTTAAAAGCCCGCATCTGCGAATATAAGAGTGACTTGCAATTGCAAAAAACGATCCAACGCTCTAGTTTTACCTCAAATGGAGATGCAAACCTAATTAGAAAAATTACAATCCTAAAAACTATTTTGTAAACTTAGTAATGATATCATTACCAACTATAAACGCACACTAAAAACATTACATTTCCTTTTCCTTTGAATCCAGTGTTAAATAATTTATCTTGTATCTATATAATAAAAAGAATACGTGCTTAATAAATTCAGACATGATGTGACACCCTGCTGTGCTGGCTAAACGCACAAAAGTGAAGACACCAGAACGCCCACTGGGCAGATACACATACACAATTACGAACACACATTAACATACGATGTCCGCTTAAATATAAAAAAATCATCACAAACTTACATGAATATAGAATTATCCCCGGTTTTAATGCACATGACACATGAATGACCAATGAGATCTGTCTGAAAAAAAAACTGAAAATAGCAGTATTTTTGCTTTTTGTCTGTTTTCTCTTAATCTCTGGTGAAATTGTAATAAACGTAAAACATGTTAGGTTGATATACGTTTACTATTTGTTGTTTATTTTATCACCATATCGGATTCCAATTTGTATTTGATCTTTACTTATTGATCTTCCGGTCAATACATATTCATAGGTAACCGTTGGCAGTTATTAATAGTAATGAACGGGACACAGAAATACAAATAATCACTAATGAAGGGAAAGTTGGAACTCATTTAAAATTAAATTTAATCAAATATAATTAAAACGTAAGTGGGGTGTAAACTCTAGCTCAACAAGAGTTATTAAAATTGATTAAAGTAAACTCACAGTCCCTCCAATCGTCTTAAAAACAGATAAAATGTTCATTCTATCGACACAAGTTGGGACGATGGATCTTCAAGTACATCGCTTCTAGCACACGTAAATGGTAAACGGTGCGTGCACTATTAAGGACAGAAAACCAAGTGTCCTCGTACACTGAGGCACAATCCTGACTATCCAGCAGATGTTGTCCGATAGCTGATTCCTGGACGGTTTGTGTATTTCTTATGTGACGTCTAGGATTGCCAGAACGAATGGTAGTGGGGACATGCTGTGAAACACATGTTTCTAATCTGAGATTAGTCCATCCTATATAAACCGCTTCGCAACGGCATTTGAACTTATAAATGACAGAATTATTATTTATTATTACACACCATGTTCAAAAATCATCTGAGAAGTGTTTGGAGGTTAAGTCCATACTGATCTTGTTGTCCAACGAATACTCTGCACTTTGCTCTGAAAGAGATAATCTTTCATGGCAGAGTATCCATTACCAAAGTGTGAAGGCATTAAAAATGCGGGAAGGTATACATATTACTAAGCCAGATAAGGGATCTGGTGTTGTCATATTAAATAGGCAAGATTATCTGGATAGAATGCACGTTATTTTAAGTGATTCTGCAAAATTTAAGGAAATTGGTCCAGCTGAGACACGTGAAAATACCATCAAAGTGGAAGCCAAGACACAAAGATGGTTACTTTCCATGTATAAAGGTAAACTTATTTCAAAAGAATCAGGCCTGTTGGTTCGCAGCGACCTAGGATGTATGCCCTTCCTGAAGTTCATAAAAACGGAGTCCAACTCAGACCAATTTTGTCTATGGTGGGCTTCATACAACAATACGGCCTCTCGCAATATATATATATATATATATATATATATATATATATATATATATATAGTGTATCGAGACAGCAAGTAATTTTCTAAATATATGCTGTTAAATATAAGGGACAATGAATGTCTATTATGTTTAATCATGAGCCGTTCTAAACGTCGTATTTTTGCTTTAATTTCAGTTGAAAATAAAGACAAAAATTCTCCAACATTTGGATAATTATTTATTGACTTTCTTCTAAGCTTTCGACTCACATGAGCCACCTTCAGAGAGGTTGTTTAGACTGAAATATTATAACATCCACCATCACGACGATTTTATTTTGTGTTGATATAAAACTCCGCTTGGCAACGGCAATAGTTACCAAAAATAATAAACGCAGTTCTTAAATTTGCGATGTGGTTTTATGACGTCACACCGCGTGCTAGCGCGAAATGACAACAAAACCATGTAATCAAATGCAATGTAATATGTTATTACCGGATTTAAAATTGACTTTTTTGAGTGTTGGTTCTTTTGATTTGATGTACATGGCCTCCAATATCTGCAGGTTCCTCTTACTGTGTGGTATGAGTAAGGATCACCGTATTGTTGACCAAAATCTGTCTGATATTACCTACATGTTTATGTTTTTCTGAGAAATGTTGTTTAATAGTACTCTGATCAGAAAGATGACATGTAATTCTGAAATGTTGAAGAATACGACGTTAGAACGGCTTATGATTAAACATAATAGACATTCATTGTCTCTTATATTTAACAGCATATGTTTAGAATATATATATATATATATATATATATATATCGAGAGACAGTGAGAATAATATATATATATATATATATATATATATATATATATATATATATATATATAATAAATATATATATATATATAGCATATATATATAGAGAATAATATATATATATATATATATATATATATATATATATACATTCTTGACAATATTTAAATTGTTGAGACTGTTGTACTCATCCTTCACGACGTTTTACGCACCGGGATTCTTCAAGTGATTAGAATTTCGAAATGACCTCTTCATTTCATTCACTGGGATAGACTTTTCAAGTTTTACGTATCGTTCCTCTTTCAGATATTAGAGAATCAGTTATCTCCCTTCAATTCTCTAAGTTTTTTCTTTTTTAGCCAGGTATTAAAGTCATAACTCTTTGGGTCAGTGGATGTAACCAATGTTTTTATCCAAGGGACCATGTGTCCTTGATTAATATAGGAGAACTGAAATGTCACAAACATTGATGACAGCTAGTTTGGACCTAAATGAATTAGTTTTGAATGTGCTTTTAGTATAACGGTTATCAACGCGTAACATGGAATTGCTGGTGCAAGTTCAAATTCCAGCCTCATCTGTTCATTTGTGAAACTCTCTATTTCTTCTCCTTTTATTCCAGGTACGGTTTGAATTCTAGAATCATCTGTGATTTCTAACCTTAGATAACATCCAGTCTAAGAGAAGTATTACTGTTAATTCAAAGCTTCTGAGAAAGAAATATTGCACTAGACCTCTATAATTCTCAAGAAGCCACAACGGATTAATAAAGAAAAAAACATTTTGAGGAGTTTTGGCATGATCACGTTCAGACTGAGACTCAGTCAGTCAGTTAAGTGCCATAGGTGATACACGCTTGGGCGATCATATCTCGAAAGAGACATGACTGACTGGGCAGAAGATTATCCCGCAGTAGGTTGCCATTGCTTTCTGCGGTAGACTGGTTGCCGACCAAGGCTATAGAACCCAATCTGTCCTGTTATTTAACCCATAACTGGAAGGAAGAAACGGATTAATACCTTTCCCAAGGGTATTTGCGCGTAAGTGAGTACAATGGATTCAACTAGGAATTCAAACTCGGCTCCTCGGCTTCTCGTTCCGAGCCGATATCCACTGTACCACAACGCACGTCTAATCTGAGAATAAGTAGTATAAAAAAGAAAGGAAAATCTTCCATCTGATATCCTATTTCATTAAAATAAAATTATATTTTTTTCTGTTCAGTTGTCTCATATCCAACATTATCAGCATTCCAATCAAAGATCTTTTTACAGAGAAAAACTATTTTTTTGAAACAGACACCCAAGATGCTTTCGACATCTGGAGATTTCAAATATAGAATCAAGCGTTATCTATTCTATCTATCTTTATAGCCTGCAATTACTTGTTCTTCTTACTTCCATATAACTCTTATATAGCACTCAATACTTTTAGTGGCTCTTGAGCCATGTAGTATGTGAAAGTTTAGTATTACAAAATAAAATAAAAATTACTCTCAGAAAATATTGCATCTCTATCATCATTTTTTTCTTCGAGGTGAATCATATTCAGCTGCATTGACAATAATTTCGCTTTAGTCAACTTGATCCAATAGTTGCTTCAATATACAACTTTCGTTTTCCTCCAGAGTTAGATATTAAGTTTTTATTATTGATCAATCAATAAATGATTCTACACCTGGCAATTCGATACATGAACTCTAGTAAATTTATACCAGCTGATAATGAAATCTAAAAACTAAATAAATGATATTTTATTTACAGCTAGTTATTCTTCGGGAATAGAAAGAATCTTGGCAAATTCGATGATCTCGAAACGAATAGTCACGTCATGTAAAATAAATCTCACACGAATACAGTATATGTTACAGCGAAAGGTTTTTGACAGTAATATCGAATTCTTTTAAATCAATGGTTATGGTGAGTCGATATGAGCCTAACTGGCTGATAATGCCCTTAATACGCTTTGCTGTCAGTTTACCGGATTTAAAATTTGCCAGTAGGCAAAGACAATAAAACAAAAGTCAAAAGTAAAATGCTACTCGGTCGTATTTGTTTCAAACCCGTGCACCCTGCAAACCAACTCTGACGAAACAGTAATAAAAAATGATTTGGACGGTCTCTCCCTTCAATCTCAAATGTCAAAAATGCTAAGGCAAGCGTAAGTTATATATATATATATATATATGCATATTGTTATAATAATAGCATACTGCAACTCAAAAGTTATCAGTGCTCAAGGCACCATAATTAGATTGGGAAATGTGGTCCAGTTACGAGGTCATTCGTAAATTAATAAGGCTATATACAAATGCCACCATATTAGTTAAATGTAGCGGAATGGAAGGTTATTATACATTGAAAGATTTGTTGGTGTAGACTAATGAATATTGAGGCACTAGAGTGTAGCAATGTATTGTATTGGCAGAAGTGTCAGTTGAATTCCTTGCATTCACTTACCCACAAATATCCTTGGGAAAGGTATTAATCCAACTCTTCTCTCTAATTAAGGGATAAATAATAGAACAGATTGAGTTCTATGGCCTTGGCTGACAACCAGTCTACCTCAGAAAGCAATGTCAACCTACTGCGAAAGAATCTTCTGCCCAGTCAGTTTTGTCTTTTCATTGATCACCCAAAGCGTGTATTACGTATGGCAGGTAACTGACTAATAATTATTTAAAGTGGTAGGATTATAGATTCTAGCATATGGTAAACAGTTTGAGATAGTTTTAGATTTATTTCAGAGTGTGGATTATCTTATGGTGGTAGTAAGTGGTTATTTTATTACTTTGGCTTAATAAGTTAGTTTTGGTGAATTTAATTATTTGAATTTTTCTTGTAAACATATATATATATATATATATATATATATATATATATATATATATATATATATATATACTTGGTGAAGTTGGTAAATTGTCGCTATTTTGTGTATTTTTCACTTAAATTCAGGTATCCGGGTTGTTTATTTTCATTTTAAATGCACAGCATAGTAGACCACTGTCTGAGATAAAAATAGCACCATAACACATTTCACTCAGCCCAAAATTTGAAAACGGCATGCTCTACTGGTGGGCATTTGTGCCGGAATTTTCAATAGGAATCTTTCAGAGTGTTTGTGCGTCAATCTCAGAGCATTACTGAGAATTTTTAAAGATCTAGAGGAATCAAATGGTGACTATAATGGTGTTTGGAGTGATCACTAGTGATGAAAACGTTATGCCTCAACTCATCTTCCCATAGAGCGTCAGACTCAACTGGAAAGCCAACATCACATAACTTGGGAAGATAGTCCTGCCTCAGTAAAGACGAGGGTCTGCTGGAAGAAGCTATATCTGACAAAAGAAATCTCCACTATGCATCACAATCCAGACAACCAGACATTAGAGACCCAGCTGTCAGACAATTTCTCCTGCTCACCTAACTCTCCACACTGCAACCCCCTTGATTATTATTATGTATGGGAGGCAGTAGAGCAAGAAAGAAGTAAAACACTTTGTAATACCAAAGATGAACTGAAAGCAAATATTATGGCAGCATTCCACAACTTAAACAAGGAAGCCGTCCCAAAAAGATGCACATGTTTACACACGTGTACATAAACATCCACCAAGACATATATATATATATATATATATATATATATATATATATATATATATGAATACTTATTTTCTTATTTATGCATACATGTACACATACATGTGCAATTCTACATTTTATAAAGACACACATATATTTAAATATTCCTCCTCATAAATCATTAAGTACCAAATATATATATATATATATATATATATATATATATATAGTTGTGGATAATAGAATGCGTTCGGCTTGTCGAAGATAGTTTTAAATATAATTGTGTGTGTTGAATCGAGAAACTTTCGTCGCCAGCAATTTGTTTTTTTTTTTGTTTTCATTTTAAACATTTTTAATTTTAGCGATCAACTGCAAACATATTGTAAATATATGATTTGTAGGGTAGACATAAATTCTAATTAGAGCCAAAAAACAATTTTCAAGCCTCCGATGAAAACCCAAAACAACCGCTGTTTGTGAAAAACAAACGTGTCCAAGAACACAAGGATTAAATTAACTGGAAACGAAATAAGATCAATTTATATCGTGCGTAATTTTTCTGAAACAAGTAATATTGCATAATTCCCATATATAGTTGCGTATGAATAGAATAATCTATTTAATAGGAAACAAACCGACACACCATATACAGAGACACACACAATATATATATATATATATATATATATATATATATATATATATATGAACTTATTCATAAATGCAAATTTGTCTCTGTGTGTGTATGTGTGTGTGTGTGTGTGTGTGTGTGTGTGTGTCCGTTAACTATAGACTCCGAAACGGCTGAACCGATTTTCTGGAAAATTTACACAGTTGTACTATAAGCGGCTGCGAGGGTTCTTACTTAGGTTTTGTGTCGAGGTAACCCCGATAAATATCGAAAATCGATACCACTCGACCACTCCTGCTATAACTCGATTTTTGCGATTATCGATTTTCGATATTTATCGGGGTTACCTCAACACAAAACCTAAGTAAGAACCCTCGCAGACGCTTATAATACAACTGTGTAAATTTTCCAGAAAATCGGTTCAGCCGTTTCGGAGTCTATAGTTAACGGACACACACACACACACACACACACACACACACACACACACACATATATATATATATATATATATATATATATATATATATATATAAGGCAAGATGTTTGTGTTTGTGTCTGCTTATCTGCCTATATTTTTTTCAGCCCTTTTATTTTAGTTTTTGGCTCTAAGTAGGTATAATTGTAGTTCTTAGTCTCAGCCATGATACCATTTACTCAGAGGATTATTTAAGCTTCAAAATTCAGTTTACGACGAAAACAACTTATTTGATATCGATACCAGGAAATCAAAATTTGACTTGCATCCATACATCTTTCTTTCAGTCTACGGTTTCACTTTAACTGGAAACAACTATTGCTTTTTAGTCTTTCGTGCCAACGTCCAAAGAGTCTGAGCTCCAGGACTATGGATTAGTTTTAAAGCTTTCATTACACCCGAGCAACCCCGGGCTATACTGGTAGTATATATATATTAGTCGTCCAGATACAAACCTGTTTCGCTGTATCACAGCTCATCAGTGTAGGTAGACACATCCACCTGCTTACTGTATGATAAAGATGATATTTTTGTATTGACATAAAACATGGCTATGCGACTATAACAATCACCGAATAGCAGAGTCCGAAATGTTAAAAGAACCATATGTCTAAATGCAATGTAATGTGTTGTGACCAAATTGAAATGTGATTTTATTGAGTGTGGGTTGTTTTGATTTAATGCAGATGTCTCCCAATATCTGAAGGTACTTGTTACTGTATGTATATGTGAGTACTATTGTGTTACCGACTAAAATTATCTAATAATACATAAATGGCTATGTTTTTCTAAGAAATGTTGTTTAATTGAACTATAATCAGCAAGGTAACAGGTAAGTTTATGGAGGAGCGTGGTTCTAATAAAACCAATGTATGAGTTTGTTAATATATGAGTTTATTATTAGTATCAGAGATACAATCTCTGAACGTGTATGTGAGTTAATGCACTTTATAGGTTTTCTGTAGAGAATTTAGTTCTGTAGTTGTAAGGTGATTAGAGACTATGTGGCCGATTGTTTGAAATTTTTATAATATATGATGAGCTTAATTTGTTTATTATTATTAATTGGTTTAAAATTTCTACCTATTAAGTTTTTGAGTGTTGTTTCCTCTTGTTTGTAAATATCTTGCGCTAATGTTAAACCAATTAAGTATATCTATAGATCTTATTGCGTTAATTCCAAATGTCAAATAAGGTATAAGCAATTATGTTATATGATTAGGCAGAATAAATGTTTATTGTCTGTTATCTTTAACAATATGGATATATATATATATATATATATATATAATGTTCAAACAAATAATTTGATATATATATATATATATATATATATATATATATATATATATATATATATAAGGAGATTTAAAAATAATTTTAAAATCAAAATGTAAAAGGCCATCAAGTTATATGAATATAGTGGGGTTGGAAGTTTATTACATTTTAAAAGAACATAGCACTTCGTTATCCAAGTAGTTTTAGTGTTGAAAAAAAAAGCCTCTACTGTTAAATGGAAGGTACTTACTAAAGCTCCAATATGAAATTTCCTATGTGCCCCTTGCTATCTTTATCTCAATGAGAAGTTAGCAATCATCAGGTTTAAGGACAAAATGAATCTTTTAAACCATATAAATGAAATTACTGTAAGCATAATTCATTCTTTACTTTACAATAGGGGTTGTAATATTTCAGAATTTATATAAACTATTTTCGCTGGTGTCAATTATTATATACATTTAGTATTGGGTATTTTCATCTGACATGAATTCTCAATTCAATATTTTCAAGCCATTTAATTTGGCTTATATTATCATGATAATATTAGCTAAGTACCTAAACTAACATAGACCGCAAAATTATATAACTCTAAGGTATTTAGCCTAACATAGATTATTATGTAATTATTCGATATATTTTAATCTAGTATATACCATCTGGTTAAATTTAAAAACTCTTTACTATTGCACTGATTTTTAATTTGATATTTAATAATTTTGTTACTTGAGGCATCAATCTCCCATACTCGAGTACATGTGTTTGTCTACGTATTAATGTAGGTACGTAGGTTGCATGTAGGGTTCTGTACCAGTAGACATACTGATATTTTGTTTTTCAAGCTAATGTGTATGTTTATGTTTATATATATATATATATATATATATATATATATATATATATATATATATATATATATATACATAGTATACGGTATTACAACTGTACGGCTGACCGGAAAATGTACCTGCACTATTTTATTTTTGTTGTATTGTTAACCGAATAATTAGCATAATTTTGATTATATAGTTGGTATGGTGATTAAAAATAATTGATTAACTATTATATCTTAATTGCTTAATTTTCTTAGGTTTTTAAAAAAATTCCAATTTCTCATCCTTTCATTAGTAATATATAAATTTATTTTTAAACTTAATAATTAAGACATGACATAGGTTATTACAGCAGCTAAATTCTCGACTCAGTGCAATAATACATAGTTATACACCGTTAGGGAAATATATAAGGTACGGAGTTCATTCGATGTGGCCACCATCGGCGATTACTTCTTTCACCAGATGGGACTGGTAACTCTAGCTTGTCTCGGCCATGGCATTTCTGTAGATGCTGACAATGACGTTTCTGATGGCTGTCTTGAGAGCCTACTTGAAGTTAGCGGACCTGCTGTTTTCCTCCCTCTTCAAAACGATATACACAAAATATTCTATAGGACTGCTGTCTGGCAGTGAGGTAGGGGAAATTTTTTTATGACTAGCAGTACGGTGAGCAAGTAGCGCCTCTTTAGCGCATAAAAATATAATTTTGCCTGCTGGTGTCTATTTCCTTGGGCTTTTTTTTATATGATTTTGCTAGTGTTAACCTTAACAACGTAGGAAACGAGATCAGGCCGCCTGGTGATGCAAGAACAGTTTTATGAGTCCTGCTTTCTGATCTGAAATTGTCTCTGTCTTTGCTAGTTTGTACACGAAGGTTTTAGTGTAGTTAAAACCATTGAACCATTAAATGATCTCCTTAGCTTTGTGACCGGTGCATATGCTCTCCACAACAGCAGCACAACCATCGCATTTTGAAGACATGTCAATTACTAAGCACTTTGTGTGTAAATGGCTAGACAGCGACTGATGTGTAGCACATTCTAATAGTGCTCTTGAAACTTGGCTACGCCATGACGCTTCGGTGTTGTCGGCAAATAAATCTAGTCACCTAAACACAGTAAATGATAGTTTTACAAGAATTAACTAGCATTTGAGGTGAACTAATTTGTCTTGCTCTTGTGTCATTTTTACTTGTATCGTTTTTTTTCAGTTTTGTCAGTTTTTTGGATAAAGCCAGAAAATAATTTTAGATTGTGAGCAGTTTTAGATAATTATGATTTACTGATAAAAATCTTACTAATTACTACCAAGATGTGGGATACTAGGAGCAGTAAGCTTGTATGTGCGGGTGGTGTACATTTTACATTGAATATCCGAGTTTTAATTCCAGCTGAGTTCGTTTTAGTCACTTACCCTAAATACCCTCGAAAAAAGAATAAATCCCCTTTTTTCTTCTCCCGGGTATGGGTACATCAGTAAATAATCATTATTAATAAAAAAAGTTATAATATTTTTCTGCTTTAAATAACTTGAAAAATGTGGTAAATCATTAAAAAAATCAATCAGTCAATCAATCTCAAGTATTACCGAATGTGAAATTTTTTAGAAACAAAAATAATTCGGCTTTAGACTGTTATTACATCGATCAGAAAGCTTTTTAGACAACAGGTGTATAGATTAACTTTTTTTCTATATGCAATGTCGCTTCAGGATATAGGTGATCATGACTTTTCACATCTCACTATCCTTAAATGTTCCTAGCATGCTTTCTTCTGTTACCCAAACCAAACCCCGCTCTACCATCTACTTGCTCAAGCTCGTCAAGCATGTTACGCGATGATTTCCACTGACTCTCTTTCTCTCTATCTAACCTGTAAATATCAGATATTCCAAATCCGCCTTACTCATTACATATCCCCGAAAATTCAGTTGAATTAGTTTTCAATCCCTTACCAACCTCTCCAAAACGTAATCGTTGCTCATATGTTCAGTGCATGGTATCCTAACCATCCTTCTGTAGAACAATATTTTACTTCCCGTCTCCCCTTCATCTTTGAGATGATTGTCCAGCATTCACTGCCATTATGAAAAACAGACATCACAGACATCCAGTACGCTCTTCTTTGTTTCTAGCAAAATTTTCCTATCTCTTTCGAACAATCGAGAAAACAGTTCGTTGAAATGTTATTGAAAATACTTACATCGCAAGCTGAAAATACGACACATATTGCTCTATGTGATTGCCACCAGAAATCGATGAATAAAAATATGACAAATAAACTAACAGAGACGCAGACATATAAAAAGAAACTCGGAAATATTCTCATTTATTCAATGTCTGCTTTTAATCATTTAGTTGGACATATGTTCTTTGAATAATTGAATCTGTAACTGAATTTAGAAAAAAAACAGCGCTCGATGCAAACACAAATTTTTTACCCATGCTCCAATAAATATAAGGCCTAGTCAGTCAGTTAAGTACCATACGTGATACACGCTTGGGCGATCATGTCTCGAAAGAGACATGACTGACTGGGCAGAAGATTATCCCGCAGTAGGTTGCCATTGCTTTCTGCGGTAGACTGGTTGCCGACCAAGGCTATAGAAACCAATCTGTCCTGCTATTTAACCCATAACTGGAAGGAAGAGACGGATTAATACCTTTCCCAAGGGTATTTGCGCGTAAGTGAATACAATGGATTCAACTGGAATTCGAACTTGACTCCTCGGTTTCTCGTTCTGAGCCGATGTCCACTGTACCACAACGCACCCTAGACATGGGTAAAATAGCTTTGAGCGGTTGAAACCTGAGCGTCTTGGTAAATCCCATCTTTCTTTGAATATTGTGTATTGGTACTACAGATGCACAAATAAAGTATTCTACAAAATAACAGACACCGCGTCACTTTCGGACTATCAACAGCGGCGAGAAGTAAAATAGACGGCACATCTAACTCGAAGAGAAAATAATTACAAACTGAATATGTTGACATTTAACACTACTACAAATAAAAAGGCTAGGAAGAAAAACGATTTCTACTCTGGAAAGACCGGTAATAACTACTGGACATAAAACGACTATTTTCTTATAAAACATGCTTTCTCGGAAAGATTTTATGAGTTTTACCCGACAGTAGTAAGAGCAGCTCAGTTTACGAATATATATATATATATATATATATATATATATATATATATATATATATATGGATTTTTTATGTTGTATGGAGTACTGCTGCCATTTATGGTCAGGTGCCCCTGCCGTTCTCCTCAGTGTTCTTGACAGGCTCCAAAGGAGAGACTGTAATGTGATAGGTACTGATCTGGCGGCTCGAAATGTGGCCTCCCTTTGTCTGTTCTATAAATACTTTCATGGCTTCTGCTCAGACGAACTTAAGTCACTGATGCCTCCTCAACAGGTGTTTACTCGTGCAACCAGACTGGCAACTGGGTCCCACCCATTCACAGTCAGGTTAGCCAAATGCAGATAACAGTTCTACTCCTGCAGCTTCTTCTCTCGCACTTCCCGCCTGTGGAACTCGCTCCTGTATTCTTGCTTTCCTGACGGCTACAACCTCCAGAAATTTAAATGCAAAGTCAATACTCATCTACTAACCACTGGACTCTAGCTCTCTCCCCACCCCCGTATAACCTTCCCTTTCTCTCCACCTATGTATGTGTCATCGCACCTGCTTTGTCAGCTCTCTATTTTTCCTCTCTAACTAGTTTGTACTCCTCACTCTTTTCTAATTAATCTTTTTACATTTATGTAGCCCCCTGCACATCAGTGGCGTTTCCGCCTTGCTCGGGGTGAAATGATTAAAAAAAAAAAATGTCATGATCATGCGCTTGTTACATTTGAAAGATGGAGAAAAATTACAATAATTTTTAGCAACATAGTTTTGCTTTTTTTTTCTTAACATAACTCACACCCCTGAAGATGATATCGGAAGGAGACTGAAAGTATTTGGAAACATCAAGAAATGAATAATAAAATAATCTGTCAAAGGCAAAGTTAATTTCCTACATCTTCCAATTATAATACGAGAAAGATTGTCCGTGAGTTGTGAACGGATTTTATTAAAAATAAGCAGACACAATGTTTGCAATTAGAATTGAATTTGAATTAGAAATTCTAACATCTTTCCTTTTTGCTGGAGATAATAAATGCAAAAATGTTCTGTAATTATTATTTTTACAAGTGCTTTCATTGTTCATTCTCAAGAGTTTTATATTCCTTATGTTGTTAATTTTTCCTTATGTTTTGACTATTACGTAATTTATTTTGTGTTTGAAAAATATTTCGAAAATACAATAATATTATTAAATCACAATATAAAAAAAACGATGAGTGGTTTACTTTTTTCGTATTAACTTTCGTCTATGTGTACCTACAACGAGTTTATACGCAATTATATTTTGATTGTGAAAACTATTTTAAGATTTCACTTGAATTTTTTAAATCAATTCATAATATTTTCTTGCCTAAGGTGGCTAATTGAAATTTGGTCAAGTTTTCTAATTCTCACCTAGTACTGCAAACTTCTTAAAATTTAGAGTAAACCGTTATCTATCCTACATAACCTCATAACGTACACTTCTTAATTCCTTCTCCTACGCACTGTCAACAAATTTATTCAGCAATCGTCAACATTCGGTGTCTCCTGTGTCTAGTATTGATTAAAACAACTAAAATAATTAGATATTTTATTATTTCTAGTGCATTGTACATAGAAACTTCTTCTTCTTCTATGTGCCTTGTCCCTTCAGGACGTAGGCGATCATGGATCTCCACGTCTCCCTATCCCTTGTGGCTCTTAGTATGTTTGCTCCTGTTGCTCCTGGCAACCCCCGTTCCGTCCTCCACCTGATCAGGCCCTGCAAATATGTTATCCGCTGCCTTCCTCTGTCTCTCCTTCCTTCTATCTGACCAGTCAGTATCAGGTTCTCCAGGCTTTCCTTCCTCATTGCATGTCCCAGGAACTTCAGTTGTCTCTTCCTGATGCTCAGCATCAATTTCCTTTTTGTTGCCATTCTTTCTAACACTTCGTCGTTGCTTGTATGCTCAGTCCACGATATCCGTAGCATCCTTCTGTAGAACCACATTTCGGCCGCTTCCAGTTTTGTCCTCATTTTCGATGATATTGTCCAGCATTCACAGCCGTACTGAAGAACTGACATCACGTAGCAGTCTAGCACTCTTTTCTTCGTTTCTATTGAGATCTTCCTGTGTGTTAGTATTTTGCTCATCTTCTGGAACGCGTCCTTTGCCATGCCAATTCGCCTTCGGATCTCCGTGTCGCACTTTCCATCTCCTGTTAGAACACTTCCTAGGTACTTAAATTCTTGTACTTGTTTGATTCTGTTATCCCCCACCTGTATTTGGCATTTTGGGTTGTATCTTTTGCTGATGACCATGCACTCAGTTTTCTTAAAGTTTATTTGTAGTCCCATCTTGTCACTCTCCACTGCTACTTTCTGTATGAGATCTTGCAGTTTCCTTTCCGTGTCCGCAATCAGTACGGTATCGTCCGCGTATCTTATGTTGTTCAGGTTGTGGCCTCCAATAATAAATCCTGATGTGTCATCTAGGGTCCTCAAAATATTCTCGCTGTATAGGTTGAACAAATCCGGTGAAAAGACACATCCTTGTCTTACGCCTTTTTCTATCTTTGTGTATCTACTGAGGTCGTTACCTGTCCGTATGCAGGCCGTTTGCTGCCAGTAGAGATTCTTGATTATTCTTATATCTTTGCCGAAAATGTCGAGGTTTCCTATCATTTCCATCAATTCTTTGTGTCGTATTTTGTCGAATTATCCCTTTTAATTTAAAACTTTTTTCTATACCAGCAATACATTACTTTATCAGGATGCTCTTTAAAGTTACAGGCAGCAATGGCATTTAAGTTAATGCCTTTCTACATTAGCAATAGTGTAAAATGGATCTCAGCGGCCTCAACTTTATTTAATGCAAATTTCACAGCTTCTGATAATCGTTTCTCAAACATTACGCCTCCTACCACTGAAAAGAATAATGAACTTCATTGTGATATTTTTGTTTCAAACAAATTACACATCACTTATTTCGATTAATCGTGTTCCTTAGGACGATTACTTTGCAACATATTTAAATGTACAAAACATCATTAGATGTCAGTAAAACGTTACAGATGGCTACAAAAGTCTTTGTTGATTATTTAGAGCCGATCTTTTAAAAAGTATGCATTGTCTATTAACAGTACATGATAATAATTGTAAAAGTAAAATCATGCGCTAATATAAGTAACCAAGTAATTATGTTAAGTGATTTGAATATCGTAGCCAAATTTGTTTAACCGAAATGCAAAAGAATTGATTACTAGTGTCTTCATTAATATTTCAAAATATCATCATAAACAATTTAATTAATACTAAAAACACCTAAAAATTTCATCGTTTTCGCATTTGAATATTCTGAAGAATCATAATTCCTAATTTTATGATTTAATTTTGTGGGTTTTGTGATCCGTGAATTACGCTTATTGCTTCATTAGATATTTAAGATGTCATTATTCAAAATAGTAAGACTGTACAAATGAGAAGATACAAAATTGACAAAGTTTTCTTTTTCACTGAAACAGAAGTTAAACGCGCTAGACTCTTATCGCCTCCATTATCTTTCGGTTAATCATGCCTGAATTCTTTCTCTCATTACGACCAAACAGCGTCTCTGATGTGAGTTTTCTTTCGTCTTTCAAAATGGTATGAGGTCATTTTGAATCTGTGCTCATTTCACGGTTTAACGCACTTTCGAATTTACGGGAAAACAATCACAATTACAACACGGTGTAGAAATTCATAAACTTACCAAATTTTCAAAACCAGTTTCATTTCTGGAAAAACAAGAATCCATTTATGAAGAAGTTTCCACTGATCCAGTCATTCTGCAAAAATAAAGTACAATGCATTAGGTTTCTCAACGAGACCATAAATAGTGAATAAATAAAAAGTTCCTACATTTCTTCATGAAAATTTCATTGATGTTACACACTTATGTAAATTAGTTGAAACAACTACTTTAGTTTCCTTTTTTTAACATACGGTAGTTTTAAACAAAATGGAGTGACAGGGTGTAATCGATTTCTATTTTTACTGAGATGAGGTCATTTGCAATGGCGTTTAGTAATATGAAACTGTTTCCGGGGTGAATAATGACGTTTGTTTGCCCTTGAAAAACACTGCGTCATCAGTGATTGCATGAGATCTTTATCAAGTCCAGGCACTATTGTTTCAACAATTAGTTGTCTTACCGCATTTGTCTGCAAGGAAACGTACGAACAGTGTAACACACTGGCAAGCCTTACAGAGAGATCACGGATATTGTTGGTGTCAGCCGTTCAACTGTTAGTCTGGTCATTAAGGCGAAGAAGGAAACTAGATCCATGACTCCAAATCATAACTATACGTTTTTTATATTAAATACTGCATTATTCTCCAAATCGGAATACAATTGAATAAGTCTGGAATAAAAACGAACATTTAGAATGAAAAACATAAAATTAAATGATTTTTAAGTTTTTCTTCATTTTCAGCGTAAAAAGCATCAACAAAATATATGAAATCAAACTTGTGTGCATATTGTTCAATCATTTTATATTTGAATATTTATTTTTCAATGCAAAATTCGGCACGTTTGACTGCATCTTTTCAGAATTACCAATCTGATTCAATGAAATGAATTAGAGCGCTCTAGCTATTGGGCGCGTATAATGATATACGCTAAAAAGTCTGCCAACTTCCACCGAACGCCCATAGCCCAGGGGTAGAGTCGCCGACTGACGCCGTTTCAATCCTGGGTAAAAAAGCAATCGGAGTCTAACCGTACTGATGAGCTGTGATACGGCGAAACAGATCTGTCTGCGGATAACAATATATATATATATATATATATATATATATATTATTTTTTATATGTTCGTGTAATTTTTTTCTTTTCAGAACTCAAATTATATAAGAATTGTCGAAAGCTTTTGTACTTTCGAGTGCTTTCGGCTATACTTTAACATATTAACTTTGTTTTACTTATAAAAATACATGTGAAAAGTTTATGCCTATAAAGTCTTTTGTATGTTAAGCTACGAACATGCAAAGAAGGTTAAAAATAATGGAGGCATTACTAATTAAAAAGAGAAATCCTACATTTAATAACATCAATTATGAACACGGTAACATACATATATATATATATATATATATATATATATATATATATATATATATATATATATATGAGTTATACCGTGCTGTCAAATATACCGGTGAAATATTTATATCAATGTGCGGTCTAAGATGATGGACTGAATAATGAGTATCTTACATGATGATGTAACAAAAAGAAAAAAATAATCCAAACCCCTGACTGTGAGAAGAGATAAATTTATTTATTTACACAAATAAATACACAGTGGTCTTTACTAAAAGAGAGACGATATAATTATATATATTCTTCACGACATAATTACAGCGAAAAATAAAGTAATAAGACGCCGTTAAAGAGCAAACTTTCGGTAAGTGATTTTAGAACTGGCTGCAAAAGAAATTAACTTAGCCGACGCTGCCTTGCTATTGTTTCTTTACATAGAAAGAGAAATCTCAATAGATATTATCCAGAGCAAATATATTGAGAGAAAATCTCAACACATAATTAAACGGTTATAAATCCAGAATTTATTTCAGCAATGTAAAGAAAATTTGTTCTTTTTTTTTTGTTGTTTTCTTTTACAATGGTCTGGTTTACATCGTTGATGTATAAGTAAATGTTAATTTCACTCGAAATATTTTAAAATACCTTTCTCTATTGTAATATATATATATATATATATATATATATATATATATATATATATATATATAGATGTCCAGTTCGTAAACGGTGAGGATAATCCAAGATCAACTTAATATAAAATATTTAGTGTTATATATAGAGAGAGATCAATGGAAGCTATCCAGAGCAATATGATATTTATGAAGGGAAACTCAACACGTCATTCATTTCAATGAGCTTAATTAGCTCATTTCATCAGACCACACAATATTCCTTCCATTTGTTTCAAAAACATTTGCTGGAATAAGCATTTTCTTTAACTGAAGAGAAAAATAGAAAAAATAAAGAATAAAAAAATAAGAAGAAGGAAAAAGAGAAAAAAGAAAAGAGAGTCAGGACAGAGGCATTGGCGTCAGATCAGCTACGGGTATTCAGACAAGTCGTGAACATGTTGACCGCTCAGTCATTAACCGTTTATTTCTAATTCTATGGATACGTTTATTTCTAATTCTATGGATATGTGTAACCCCGTAAATTAACCCATCCATGTACACTAACTTTTATCCATATACACATATGCGCACATCCCCACATATACACACAAATGTGACTCTGTTAATGGTTATACATACTTACCGACCTGCACTTTTTCATGTCTACATGGGGATCTTGTGTTCGTATATTCACATATAAACATTTCATAAAGACGGGATTTCCGAGCGTATAAATAGTGTTATATATATATATAATTATGCTAGTAATTCTCACACATACTCCCAAAATACGCATATATTTTCATACTTACATACATACTCACATCCATACGTATATATACTTATAAATGTGTTCTTCATACATACATTCATCTATATCCACATACAATTATTTGGTTCACACACTCGCAATTCTATGTTAGATCTTTTTCCTCAATTTTTCGGTCTGTAAAATCCTCCAACGAATGATCTACACAAATGTGAAAAAGCTGGTAAGTGTGTCAGAACGGGGTGATTCTAAGATTTTATGTGTTAGTTTAAATTTATTTTTATGGCGCATTTGAAACTCATTTCATTTCTCTGATTTAATAATTGGTTAGATTCTCTGAATTTGATAATTTTAATCTTTTCGTCTAAGCATAAATTGCATCTGCTTCTAAAGCTATTATGGGTTTGATATTTCATCATAATCTTCCATTCAATCTGAGAGGAAAAATTTCTGTCTTTTAATTCCCTTAGAAATGTTTAGAGAGAGCGTTTGATGTTTTAGGCGGGGTTTAGAAAATGAGTGAGTATGATTATGTAGGTGTTGTTTCCATGGTACGGCGGAAATTCCTACATATATTTTTCTCGCTATTGTCTTCGCTAGGATAGATGGCTGCTTGATATATTACCTCTTCGGATTTGCATATACCTCTAACTGGGCATTTACTTTTTACTCTAGAGTTACAGAGGGTTATACTATCTGTCTTTTTATTGTTATAAAATTTCTTTAGTATATCATTTTTGTTTTTTATTATACTATTATTATGTGAATTGAATATATATATATATATATATATATATATATATATATATATATATACACACACACGCGCGCGCAAAAACAATGATCTTTATTACAATAGTTATGATTAAAAAATATTTTATATGTTACTAATCTTTTTATGTAACCGTTTTTGACAAAGCAAACATTGTCCCTAAGAACAGTTTCATTGTACTTAACTGGTTTCCTGTTAAGCAATTTCCATTTTGATGACGCTTTTTTCTGTTTCCGTATATTATATTATACACGTATAAATTTGCGTAAGCTTCATTACTTGTATACGTTTTAGAGACGTGTACATTATATATATGTATATATATATATATATATATATATATATATATATATATATATACACACACACCAACGGTTGAATAAATAGTGGAGGGAAATGCAATGCAGGAGTTCAAATTGGCAAAAATTTTAAAAAATAACCCAATATCTGAATACATGCTGAATTTATTACACAGAATTCAATAATTCCTTGCAACAAGGAGATGGAAGGCGTTATTTTTCCTGCATAAATATGTCAGAAGCAAGGATGAGATTGATAAATTTCCATTTCAAACCAAAATATACCCCTTCCCCTATGTGAGAGATGAGTTGACTGGTTTTAAAAAAACATATGCTTTGATAATGTCCAGAGACAAGTTCAGAAAAGCAAATATCATCTTTCAAATTTATCTGGCTAGTGAGGTGCAAAAATGTAGGAAACCTCGAAAATTTTAATCAAACGTGACAAAACAGGAAACATCTATATGATCAGCCAGCCGGTGTATAAAAGCAAAAACAAATATGGAGTTCACCAAAATTTATATAAAACAAAAATCACATAATCTGTACATAAAAATATTAATGCGGTGTCTAAAAATATCACAGTTCAAATGAATATAGATGACAGGGCACAGCAATCCTGTATAACTGTAAACGACCACATAGATAGTTTTCGAGGCAATCCATCATTTCGCCTATTTAATTCAAGAAAAACGGAATTGGGAAAAATAAACCAGAATATATTACAAGAAATGTGCGATTTACTACTGATTACAACACAGGATAACAAGTGGAAAGGCGCAGTAGAGTGTATATCTTGGTTTCGTGTAATAGAAAATTTTTTTAAATATGTATTCATTAAATACGACAGAAAGGCTGTCTATCCCTCCCTATGTGAACAGGAGCATTCAGATTTGCTAAAGATTTTCTTAATGTGACTGAGCAAGTAAATATATTCCACAAACTATCAGCATCTCCCTATATATGAAACCTAACAGCAAGCTAAAATATGTAAGTGCTGAATCCAACCACCTAAAAACTGTGATTAAGGATAGCATGCAAAAGAATAATATGGATAATCACATGTGCAATTGGATGGTTAAAGTCAAGCGCCAACTGGATGGAGTCTCTTACAAAAAAAAAATAGTCTATAAGGTTGAAGTGGAAGAGGAAATGGGCCAGAGTAAAGTGTAAGTGTGGTGTTCTGAAGTAATTTAAGAAAATGCTGGTATAAGCATCGGCCATCATTTTATTTGAAAATTTGCAAAAATTGTACAAAACTTACTAGTCATGTGTGGGAAATAAAAAACGAAAAAAAAAAAGAATGAAGAAAAATGAAAGTATACATTAAAGCATTTTAAAAAATCAAATCTTACAGAATTAGTAATACAATGTGCATATCGTGTCAGGAGTAAAAAGCTAGCAAATATTTCCAAAGCAGCTCGTTAAATGAGATGTCTTTGGCGTAATGTCAGGATGGAAACATGCAAAAAAAAAAGTAGAAAAATTATATTATTTTGGTAATCCGGATGATAGTACCTAATATTTTCCTTTCCTCCACCTTACCTCTCTCTCATTTCCCTCTATTCTTGCTTTGCCCTTCCAATAGCCTATGTCCCGTTGAAGTTATGTATATCATTAAAACATTGGAAAATGCAATTAACCTTTTATTTCTTGAAGAAAACTTGTGAGTGAAAACCGCGGTGTAGACCTATTTCCAGATGGCTGGTATTCGTTTTTATTGATTTAAAAGATAAGAAGTAATTCAAATTTTTTAAACAGTCAGTTCGTATTATTATACACCAAGTGATTGCGTAACGCATGAAACCCTGATTCATGCTATTGATGTAGAATGATATATATAGTGACTGGGCAGAAGATTATCCCACAGTTGGTTGCCATTACTTTCTACTGTAGAGTGGTTGCCAGCCAAGGCAACAGAACCCAATCTGTTAACCCATAACTGAATAGAAGAGATGGATTCATACTATTCCCAAGGGTATTTTCGCATAAGTGAATTCAAGGGATTTAACAGGAATTCGAACTCGGCTTCCCGATTTCTCTTTCCGAGCCGATATCCACTGCACCACAACGCACATCCCAACGCACATCATTCAGTTAAGTGCCATACGTGAAACACACTTGGGCGATCATGTCTCTTTCGAGATATGACTGACTGGGGAGAAGATTATCCCGCAGTAGGTTACCATTGCTTTCTGTGGTAGACTGGTTGCCAGCCAAAGATTTAGACCCCAATCTGTCCTGTTATTTAACCCATAACTGGAAGGCTTTCCTTGGCTATCTTTTTTAGGTAGTATTGTAGTTTCCTTTTCGTATATGGTATCAGCAATATATCATCTTCCTCTCTTTTGTTGCAGATGCGAATCCTAGCATAACTTCTAGGGTCTTCCTAATAGTCTTTCTGTACATGTTGCTGTACATGTTAAAAGACATACCCTTGTCTTACGCCAATTTCTATCGTTGTATATCTGCTGAATTCGTTTTCTGTCAGTATGCAGGCGGTTTGCTGCCAGTAGAGGTTATTCGTTACTCTACTGACTTTTTCAAATATGTCGAAGTTGCTGAGCATTTCTATGAATTCTTTGTGGCATACTTTGTCAAACGCCTTTGCATAGTCTATAAAAAATAGGTGCACGTCAATTTTTCATTTATATTGCCAGGAATTTATTTATTTAAAATATCCATTGAAAGCCATTATCTTGTCTATTGCTGATCTTGTCAGAAAGTTTCAGGGACTTGATTTTTGTTTAATTTTAGTGTACAATTCGTTTATGCATTCAATATTATTGTCACATCTGGTTTGGTGCTTCTGCTATGTATTGACAGATTCTTGATAAAATTTAATCTGAAATGTTAACGATCCTGACCTGGCATTTCAGTATAAGTCTCTTTCCCACCGCCGTAACCTATCATCCCTGCATTTTTCTTGACCTGACAACTCGACTCCAGCCACTTCATCATCGCCGGATGTGGCTTCACGTTGTCTCTTAATAAATAGGGCACTTACTAGGGCAACCAGACTGACAACATTTACAGTTAAATCAACGAAATGCAGGCAACAGCTTCTTTTTTCGCACTTCCCGCCTGTGGAACTCCCTTCCATATACTTGCTTTCCTGACAGCTACAATCTCCAGGAATGTAAATGCAAAGTCAATTCCCATCACTTATCCACTTAACTCCAGCACTCTCTTTATCACCCAGTGTATCTTGTTCTTTTCCTTTCTCTCTACCTTCGCAATTCTCTTCACTCCTGTGTTCGTATCTTTCTCTTTCCCTTTCTCTTTCACCCTCTGTAGATGGTTCGTTTTTCTCTTCACTCTCCTCTTGCCTAAACATTTATTCTCTTATGTAACCCCCTGTATATCAGTGGCGATACCGCCTTGCTTGGGGTGAAATGATTAAAAACAACATTTTTAATGTTAATTATTCTAACGAATTTAGGCGCAGTACTAGATTGGCAAAAATGTTTCATCATTTTACAGTTGAAATTAGTAGCTATAACCATAAGGTTTATGCTAATGCTTTCTTCCATTGCATCTGTAATGAGATCGATACCGACTTGGCAGCTCGGCTGCAGTCGCCATCTCACCGGCGTGACGCGGTTTCCCTATGCCTATTCTATAATTACTTTCACAGTTTCTGCTCCAATGAAATTAGATCACTGGTGCCCCCTAGGTATGAATTTACATGAGCTACTACATTAGCAACTAGGTCCCAAACTTTTACAGTGAAACCGATAAAATGTAACCACAATTTCTACTCTAACAGCTTCTTTTCATGCACTTCCCGCCTGTGGAATTCCCTTCCATATATTGCTTCCCAGGAATTTAAACTCATATCCATTCTCTCAAGCTCTTTTTTCATTTACTCCAATCACATTCTCGGTATGATCTACTAATACATTCACAAACTTCAGCCCCGTCTTTTCCTTCCTTAAATCTAGATATTCATAAAAAACGCGATATAATATTAGCACTGTTTTCCAACAAAGTTTTATCATAGAAATGACGTTTCTCTGTCTCTCTTCTCTTTAGTATCTTCAGGGGGGCGTCATTTTCTTGAATTCCTCCTCCTTTATTATGTGTTATCGAAATGTCAACTGTATCTTTTTATTGGTAAATATAACCGTCCATCTTTGCTGATGCTTTGTTTTGGTTTCAATTTGACTGGATTCACGCTACATTAAAGACGGTCGCTTTTAATCTGGTATCAATATCTTCTTCTTCTTCATGTGCCGTGTCCCTTCAGAAAGGAGGTATCATGGACTTCAACTTGGCTCTGTCTCTTGTCACTCTCATTAATGTTTCTCTTGGTATCTCTTCTAAGTCACGCTCCGTCAGCCATTTGCTCAGACCTAACAAGTACGTCTCGCGCTGCTTTCCCCTGTCTTTACTTCCAAGTATCCGACCTTTGAGTATAAGTTCTTCAGGTCCTCTTACTTCATTACGAGTCCCAGGAACCTCATTTGTCTCTTCCTGATATTTAGTATCAGTTTTCTTCTCGCTTGCATCCTTTCCAACACCTCGTCGTTACACACGTGCTCTGCCCATGGTATCCTCAGCATCCATCTGTAAAATCACATTTCTGCTGCCTCAAGTCTCTCCTTCATCTTTTATGAGATCGTCCGTTATTCACTTTCATACAGAAAAACAGATATCACATGTCAATCCAGCACTATTTTCTTTGTTTCTAATGAGATTTTCCAGTCATTCAGTTACCTGGTTAACTTCTGAAATGTGTCTTTGGCCATGCCAATGGGTCTTTGGATCTCCCTGTGGCATTTCCCATCTTCTGTCAAAATACTTCCCAGGTATTTGAATTCTTTTATTTGTTTTATTTTAGATTCCCCGATTTGCAGTTGGTATATTGGACTCCTGTTTTTATTGATAACCATACATTCAGTTTTCTTGAGGTTTATCGATATACTATGTCAAAATGTTTCCAGTTTACACAGTGTAAAGCAGATATGTCCGTGTTTAATTTGCAGCAAACACATCGCAATATTTGTGCATTGTTTCTTGCGCTTTATCCACGAACTTTCTTTATACTTCTCGTATTAAAGTGTGTGTTTTGATGCAGTAGATATTGCCTCGGAAAAAGAAATCGGAGAGCCGAGTTCGAATTCCAGTTAAATACCTTGCATTCATAAGTGAATACAACACCGTCGTTTCTTTCTATGAGTTAAATAGCAGGACAGATTGGCTTCTGTAGCATTGATTGGAAACAAAAATCTAATGGCAACCTACTGCAGGAGAATCTTCTGCTCAAGCGTGTATCACGGATAGCACTTAACAGACAGATAGTGACACACCAAAGAGTGAAGGAAGGCGAAACTAAAACGATCATTAGTTTTCATGATAATACCGACTGTTTGCACCTGCTCTTCGTAAGCAAATTCCGGTTTTGGCATCAACGTCAACCATTTCTCGTGCTACTAATCCATAAACTTCTACACTTATTTCACTTCATTTCCTTCATCTCATCTTCACTCAATTTTCACTTCATTCATTTCCTGACTGAAGAGATTATCATCACCAATAAAACTATAATTTATTTTTGATCGTTTATCAAATGACAGTGACTTTCTCATTAGTTTTATCAACTTATAAATTATCTTAACATTTTTTCAATGACAGTTAGCACTAACTTAATTATTTTAAAACAGAATAAATAAAGTCTTTGAAAAATTTGATGTTGACCTCCAATTCAGGGCATAAAAACATTAGAATTTATAATTTCTAACTCAATTACAACAGAGACAGAGTATAATTGAACTTGACATTTTTTATCTTCCACGGTCAACAACAAGCGGATATACACAAAAGGCGAATTCAAGGACTGTCATTTTCAATGAATGGCAAGTAATAATTCAACCTTAGATTTATTTCTCAAATACAGCGACTATTTTACAGATTTTTACAGTATTTAAAATATTTTTAACGAATTTCTAAATGTTTTCCAATTTAAATATTGGGCCATATAATCGATGAAATATCAAGCAAGAATTATCAAGCAAGAATTAAAAA
Source organism: Ascarosepion bandense (assembly GCA_037127315.1). Taxonomy (NCBI): domain Eukaryota; kingdom Metazoa; phylum Mollusca; class Cephalopoda; order Sepiida; family Sepiidae; genus Ascarosepion; species Ascarosepion bandense. The sequence continues at coordinate 528,011 of JBBBDQ010028626.1, read as the reverse complement.
AAACAATAAACATCTAGAAATTTTTTTAACAGAGGACAGAAAGTGCGACACCGAAAGTCAAAATCGCATTAGGAGAGCGAAACATGCCTTCCAGAATATAAGTAAATAATTAAAAAACGAGACAGTCTAGTTAAAAATAACAAAAAAAAGAGTACTTAACTGTTATGCAATATCAATGGCAGTGAAGGATGGACAATCTTCTCGCAGATGAAGAAGAGACTTCAGTTAACAGAAAAGTAGTTTTACAGAACGGTGCTGAGCATACCACGTGCAGAGCATGTGAGCAACGATGAAGTTTAATAGAAAATGGACACAAAAATGACATTTCTACTTAACATAAAAAACAGTTAAAATTTCTAGGACACATAATGAGGAAAGAGGGCTTAGAAAATTTGATACTCACGGGATATACTAAATACAACAGGGGTACAGGAAAGCAGCGTATAACCAACTTAACAAGAATGTGTAAATGGTTGGCAGATGCGGGATTTCGTGAGATAGCGAAAATGCAAACTTTACTAAAAGCTAATATGACAAGACATTGCAGAGATACATGATCGCCAATGGGTCAGAGGTGTGGCATATAGAAGATGAAAAATAACAGTTAATAATTCCTGTATTTTACTATAATTATTATAATATTCAAAATGACATCAAACTTAAAAATATTGGTACGCTATGTATGCTTGTTTGCGTGAGGGCGTGCCGCGTGATCCGCTGTTTTGCGCCATTTTATATCCTAAATTCAAGTGAGTGATGACTTAACAGCTCACAACAGAACAAAGAGAATTGGCTAATTAAGATCCGATTTTGTTTTGGCTTTTTTTGTTTTGTTGCCTTTGCACTTTAAGCCTTGTGAAATAAATAAATCCACATTTCCTTACATTTTATTTCCATCATAAGGAGTTTTGATTAATATGCCATCACTGCCACCATACTTGTAATAATATCAGAATCACCATTTAGACAATTAAGGCATCTCAGTGAGTAAAAGTCTGTTCCTCTTACAGATAACCTTGCCAACAAAATCGCCTTGACTGCCATAGAAAAATTTAACAGGTCCAATAATAAAGGTTGTTGACTATTATTCTAATCTAACAGGACAGACCCGTTATTCTCACCAATTTTTCTAAAGGCTTTCAAGTAGAGATTATACGTGCCCGATGAATGCCTATCGTATTTTTATTTCTCACCGCCTATATTCTTTATATTTTTTCATTTGGTTCTTTTCGTGTGCCATTTCAAGCTATTTTCATATTTCAAGGGAGATAACTGCATGCTTAAGATATTTACAACTGCGAGCGCGTTAAAAATCTTTTCATAGCAAAGATCCTGACCTGGCATTTCAGTTTAAGTCTCTTTCCCACCGCCGTAACGTATCATCCCTGTATTTTTCTTGACCTAACAACTCGACTCCAGCCACTTTCTCATCGCCGGATGTGGCTTCCCGTTGCCTCTTCTATAAATAGGGCACTTACTAGGGCAACCAGACTGGCAACTTTTACAGTTAAATCAACGAAATACAGGCAACAATTCTACTCCACAGCTTCTTTTTTCGAACTTTCCGCCTGTGGAACTCCCTTCCATATACTTGCTTTCCTGACAGCTACAACCTCCAGGAATGTAAATGCAAAGTCAATTCCCATCACTTATCCACTTAACTCCAGCACTGTCTATATCACCCAGTGTATCTTGTTCTTTTCCTTTCTCTCTACCTTCGCAATTCTCTTCACTCCTGTGTTCGTATCTTTCTCTTTCCCTTTCTCTTTCACCCTCTGTAGATGGTTCGTTTTTCTCTTCACTCTCCTCTTGCCTAAACATTTATTCTCTTATGTAACCCCCTGTATATCAGTGGCGGTACCGCCTTGCTTGGAGTGAAATGATTAAAAACAATATATTTTAATGTTAATTATTCTAACGAATTTAGGCGCAGTACTAGATTGGCAAAAATGTTTCATCATTTTACAGTTGAAATTAGTAGCTATAACCATAAGGTTTATGCTAATGCTTTCTTCCATTGCATCTGTAATGAGATCGATACCGACTATAAAGGCTACAAAGGCGCCATAACGTGATTAAATTTATTGATAATGAAGTAATTACGTTGATATTGAAAACATAGGTAAATATATCTTAAATTATACGCTTAATTACATATTTTTGTTTCGTTCAGTGATAAAAAACTATACACCCTAATAACAACAATTATATACCATCTTATAAAACAAGGATTTAAAACTTTTTTTAGGCGATATTAAACAACGGTCGCAATTTTGGCTTTGCAGTGGCTGTCACACTGACAGAACACACTGTTAAAACACATGCGTTCTATCTACTATCATTAGTTGAATTGTGAATATTAAGTATATGCACATTTATATATATGTTTGGCAACATATTTTCATTCAAGCACGCTTCATTAAATAATACAGACATATTATGTATATTTATTTTTATAATGGCCTTTCCAGTTCTCTAATTATTTTCTAGATGTGAAAATGAAATTCATCAATGGAGTCGCCGAAACATTTTCCTTTCAAAATACTTTGATCTTCTCCAAGATCACCCTCAGGAGTGAATTGCAAAGCCAAATTTATTGTAACTGGGATAATATCTGCATTTCGTTGGAATGGTAATTTTTAAAAAATGTGTAAACGGGCTCTATTATAATCATTTAAAAAATTTAAATGTATCCGTGTAGCTATAGAATTTTTCGTCCCAATAAAAAAAGCTAACCGGAAGTTAGCATAATTGCAAAAGAAATTAAATGTTTATTGTATGCCCTTCAACACGTTGATAATAGACTCGTAATAAATTTTGTTGAGTGTTGGTTTGGGTATAGAGGGCCTCGAGAATTTAATGTTTTGTGGTTGATTACATTATCTCCCTTTATGAATTTCATCTCAACCTCAAGAAATTAATACTTATAAAAATAAATAGATATATTTTCATGTTATTCAATGAAACATGTTCGTAGATGTATATATATATGAAATGATTTGTTTGAACATTATTTTTGATCGATACTCGTATTTTAGATATTTTGTTGAAACAGTATTATATATTTATTTCTAACGGCCTGATTATTTACGACAAATTTTTGTTACGAAAATGTGTGTCATTCATATGTGGATAAGAATCGCAGGTTCGAATCCTGCCGAATGACTCACATTGCAGTTCCCGCTTGTGGAAATCCCTTTCATTTTCTTTCATACCTGATAGCTGTAATCTCTTAAAATGTAAGCGCAACATCAATTACCATCCTCTATCTCCTTGAATCACATGTATCTTTTGTCCTTTCTTCGATACCCACGTTACCAAATCCTTTCTTTCACTAACTTTCTTCACACTAGTGGCGGTCTCACCGTGCTTGGGATTAAATGACTAAAATAGTAGACAGTGTGAATTACTATTGAAACAATCTAGATATTGATATTTACGAAGAAATAAGATCATTCTTTCAAGATGGTTTGAAGGTACGACGTGTAAGTTTGAAAATATTCTGAGGTCATAGTCATTTCTTCTGATGACACGAAGGCCTTTTGACGGTGTATTCTGGTTAACTTGTTGGCGGCAAAACATTTTCCTCCATTTTTAATAAAAAAACGACATTGAGTGAAAGTAGAGAACAAAGCAGCTTTTCCTTTATTAGGAATTTGATTATAGAGTTTAGTTATCAACTTCAATTTATAATTTTCCAAAGAAAGCGTTAATTTCTGTGGTGTAGAGGGAGAAATAAGCATAGACTCTGATTTATATAATTATCTTTGAGTCATGGCAACGTGAAAAAATGGCAGTAAAATAAAACAGTTTGACTTGATATGATTTAAATCAGGAATATATAAATGGAATACGCGATGACCTTTTATACATGCACACACACACATACATATATATATATGTGTGTGTGTGTGTGTGTGTGTGTGCAAATAATTGAAATATTGTTGCAGAGAATTGATGTATACGGGGAGAAAAAAAGGCAATATGTGTTAATTCAGTTAGACGAATTTCGTCACGAGGAAAATGCAATTTTAGAACATGTATTTTCTTATTTCATGAATATTCAAATTAGCTACATGCAAAATTTTTGCTTTTTACTCCAAGAGTTAACGAAATTACACAGAAAGATTTATTGTTGCACTCATCAGCTACAAATGATCAATATATTTACGAACTGCTAGGCAGATGTTTGAGAAAGTTTCAGAATCACTAAACAGTGTGTGCATGAGAGAAAAGTGGTGTCTGAATAGATAGATAGATAGATAGATAGATAGATAGATAGATAGATAGATAGATAAAGAGAATGAATGATAGTGAGTTAAAGAGAATGAATGATAGAAAAATAGAGAGAGAGATGATAAGCAAAATAGATAAAGAGAGTGAGCGAGATAGCGAAATTAATAGATAGGTAGATAGATAGTGCTAACGATATATATATATATATATATATATATATATATATATATATATATACTAAGAGAGACAGTGTGTGTGTGAGATAGTATTATATATATATATATATCGTGATAATGGCGAGAGATAGATAGATACAAAGAGCAAAATAGAGAGACAGAGCGAGATAGAGAGATAGAGAGTGACAGAGAGAGAGAGAGAGAGAGAGAGAGAAATAAATAGTGAAGATAGAGAGCGAGGAAAACAAGAAGGGAAGAGTGAGTAAAAAATGAGATGAAGTGAAAGAGAGATACAGAGATAGAGAGAGAAATATACAAATAACGAGATAGATAGATAGATAGATAGATAGATAGATAGATGCAAAGCCCGTAAACAGAAAGGATAATTAAAAAAAATATAGCTAATAAAATATATGAAGAGATAGATGTGTATAGCGAGTTCAATAGAAATTATCTAGAGCAATATGATATACGGACAGAGAGACTCAACACATCGTCTAAAGTGGTAATAACCTATAATTTATTTTCACGGATGTATAGACCAATCTCTTCAGGTCAGGAATTCATTTGTTTTATTTTATATCGTGATTCGTACCATGTGACATCCGGTCGCCCGGATATATAAAAGACAATGTGCGCTAAGAATGAGGTGGGTGTTGTCATTATCACGGACCTTGTGAAGTTACACCTACTACTGCGAGAGACTGTAAATATTGTATATACATCTTGGTTGTACCACTCTGTTAATAAAGTAGTTTTTAGCTACGTTTAATGGTGTATCTCTTCATTTGATATCGGCTCGGAACGAGAAATCGGGGAGCCGAGTTTGAATTTCAATTTAATTCCTTGCATTCATAGACGTGCAAATACCTTTGGGAAAAGTATTAATCCGTCTATTAACCCAATCTGTCCTATTATTTAACCCATAACTGGAAGGAAGAGACGGATTAATACCTTTCCCAAGGGTATTTGCGCGTAAGTAAATACAATGGATTCAACTGGAATTCGAACCCGGCTCCCCGGTTTCTCGTTCCGAGCCGATATCCACTGTACCACAACGCACATCCCACACACATCAACGCACACACCTGAGTACTGGTCTAATATGATTATGACCAGAAACTAATTAACTAATTATATATATAGTCATCCGCAGACAGATCTGTTTCGCTGTGTCACAGCTCATCAGTACGGTTAGACATCCTATTGCTTTTAACTCAGGATTGAAACCCAAACGAATTTGCGTCAGTCGGCGATTCTACCACTCAGCTATGGGCGCTCGATAAAAGGGGACACACTTTTAGCGTTTGATGTATCATACGCCAGTAGCCAAAGTGCTCTAATTCATTACTGAATTACAGATGCGTAGATGCTAGAGTATCTACTGTTTTATTTCTGATATGTTACTATAGAAATCTATTTTTATACTTTGAAAATGTTTTGCTTGGTGGGGGTCACTATTTGCATATAGCTGGAACCAAAATAGATGCTACCCCATTCCCAGTCAGGTTACACATGGGGACAACAGCAATGAAATGGTGGCTCCTCTCTCCTCAAAAGCTTCGATCGTTCGATCAGAAGCCTTGCTGCCGGATGTAGTTTATCGTTATACCCAGGACGGCTTTGGAAATACTCAGAACATCATTAATTTTCTTTTTAAATCCTGTTCTATATTTCTCTTTCGCAGCCATTCAGCAAACATTTATTTTATTAAATTATTTTTTTCAAAACAGCTGTAGCAAGAAAATATATAACAACGCATTTCAACATGTCGGAAATGTAGCACATATGACAAATGTAATTCCGAAAGTTGTTTTTTTATGCAGTTGAACTATTTGAATTAGAAACATTGGGCTGGAGATCTTTGGCTATTTGAAATAATATTCTTCTCAAGCTGGGTTAATTGGAATCTAGCGTTGTTAACATTAACATTGTATTTTCTTTTTGTCATTATATTTTTTAACAAAATTACATATCATGGATTTCTCCTGAAATTTGTTGCTGGAATTTGTATTACTTTCAAAATAATAATAGGATCCTTCAATAAAATGACTCAGATTTCGGAAAAAAAGATTACATGTAGAGTTTAGTTACAACTACACATGGGACAGTCAGAGAAACTACACCTCGATGCAGAAATCTGAAAACCTAAAGAGAATTATTTAATAACAAGAATATTTTAGCATCCCTACCAACAAAGTCGTTGAAGTCATAGAAATGAATAAAAGCGAATATAAAAAATGCAACTCTTTCTCGAAAACAACATACATGATGGTCCTGGGCATGACGGTAAACTGATTTTGGCAGCATGGCCTCTGATAAGGAGGTTGTGAGGACCATGGAACCACCTCTTAATTGCTGTTGTTTTCAATTTCAGGTTCACCCTGACCTGGAGTGGTAGCACCTGTTAGACCCCCAGCTATCGGCAAATAGTTAACCCCCAAACTGAAGTCAAAATATTATGAATGTATAAAAAATAAGCTTTTATGGAAATATATACATGAAAATAGACTTTTTTGAAGGAAAAAATGTTACCACCAATACATTTTTGAAGGAAAAAGCTATTATCAGCAAAACATTTTTGTATACAAAACATTTTCAATTTTCTAAAGTAAAAAGAATAAAAACAAAAAAATTAATAAAAATCTGACTAATCAAGCTTCTCACTATAACGAACATTAAAAGAATGCCTTAAAATCTAAACATTTTGACATTAAATGACCCACAGAGGTGTTGATAAGCCGTTAAACAAAACTCAAACATATATGAAAAAACAAATAAACCCAATATCAGAAAAACGACAGAAAGCTTTTAAGCAGGATACTTAATAACGAATAAAAACATTCCCTGGTTAATACAAACCTGCTCTCCATTAGCCATCATAGAGAAAATTTCCTACCTACCATCAGTAAGGTTACACTAGTCTCCTGGAGTGCAACACACTGCTTCTCCTTGGCTTCGCTTTCTCAATAGACCTTAAATGAAAGGAATACATCGAATCTATAGATACATCTACTGTACCGAATCATGAAGTTTTTCTCCTCAGAATTCATATCGCATATTTATAAATCTAGCATTCGTTTGTGCATTGAATAATGTTGCTATTTCTGGTCAGGTGATCCTACTATTCATCTTGCGGTTATCGACAAAATCCAAAGAATGATCTGAAATGTGATCGATTCTAACTTAACAACAGCCCACCTTTAGTCATTTTCTCACCGACCTGATGTTACCTCCCTCGGCCTTTTCTTCAAGTAATTTCATGGCTTCTGCTTTGACAAGTTTCTTTCCCTGCTGCCCTGGCCATAACTATTTACGCGTGCTACTAGATTCTCATCAAGGTCCCACTCATTTACTGTCGAAATAGTTAAATGTAACTGTCTCTTCTACTCTTATAGTTTCTTTTCTCGCCTTTCCCGTTTGTGGAACTTCCTTCAGTTTGTATGCTTCCCTGATAGCTTTAATCTCCAAAAATTTAGATGCCATTTTTATGTCCCTGCCTCCCACCCCTACCTTATCATTTCTTCAACATCCCCTGTATTTTGTTTTCGCCCCTTTTCTCTAACTGCAACACATTGCGCACTAGTGAATGGTTCTGCCTTGCTTGAGTAGAAAAGGTTGTAACAAAATAATAATAAACACAAGTATGGTCTGGAGTATAATCGATCATCATGCATCTCGACTTCGGTCACTTTCTAACTGACATGAGGTGGCTTCTATGTCTTTTCAACAAATGCTTTTCAAGGTAACTGTTTTGATGTGCAACTTTAAAAGAAAATAACCCAGACTTAACGTATTATCAAAAATAGATAAAAAAACGTTATTTCAATGAGGTTCTTTATACAGGCAATGGATAGTGCCCCACATAAACAAACCAAACAAGATGCTAATCCTACTAGTTGCTACAATTATTTCCACACATTCATACATATATTTATATATAATTTGTTTGAACAATATTTTTCATCGATACCCGTATTTCAATAGATATCTGTTGTCATTAAACAGTATATTTATATATAAAAATCTAGCGGCCTTGGTATTTATGAAAACTGTTGATAGAAAAATATTTGTCTTTTGGGCGAATTTGAACTTGCGATTCCTAACAACATAGGGAAATCATTAACTGATCTTATCTGGTGTGGTGTGTCTTTGATAACTCACCCACGAATTATTTCACACTCCAAACAAAGGAAAATCAAGCTTTTAAACCTACAATTTTCCGATTTCTCGTAAATATCAATCTCTGCTATGAAAGTATCCTAATGTGAATAAATGTAAACAATTACAATTATGGAAAGTTCCGGAGATTATATATATATATATATATATATATATATATATATATATATATATATATATATATATATATATATATATAAGCAATCGGAGTGTAACCGTACTGATGAGCTGTGATACGGCGAAACAGATCTGTCTGCGGATGACAATATATATATATTTATATATATTAGTACGGTTAGACTCCGATTACTTTTTTACCAAGGATTGAAACCCGACCGAATACCAACTCTTTAACATCTCAATCAGTCAATTAAGTGGCATACGTGATACAGCCTTGGACGATCATATTTCTTTAGATTCATGATTGATTCTCTTGCATAGGTTGCCAATTATTTCTGCTGTAGACCGGTTGCCAACCAAGGCTATAGAACTCAATCAGTTCTGCTATTCAGCCTATATCTAGAAGGAGAAGAAATAGATTAATACCTTTCCTAATGATATTTGCACGTAAGAGTATGCAAAGAATTCAACTAAATTTCGAACTCGGCGCGCGCTCCAATCTCTTATTCTGATCCAATAACCATCACACCGCAACTAAGTTTAATACTATATTAATTGCAACAATAAAAATAATTAGGTTTTAATCAGAATCCAACCAGCCAGTAGTGACAAACAAGAGAAATAAAGAAATGATAACTATCTACACCCTCAAATATTATGAGGACTGTAATTCTCATCTTTATTGCCGTATCCAAGTGTACGATCGAAACCCCTTCAAGTCATATACGTTGTAATTTCCAGTCGAAATCTATATTTTTTAACAGTTTTAGATTGTTTTAATTCTACTTTAAATATCTTTCTTGGATATGTCAGTATCAATTAATCCCCTTTATTAATTCAACTCTCTAAAAAAGATATTTCTTTCCATGTGCAATGATCAAGTATTGAACTCACAGAACTTTACGTGAAGTCACGTGTTGGATGATCTTAGCCGAAGTTTTTATCCACTGGATCATATATCCTTAGCTGGTAAAAAAGTTAACTGAGTCGCTATGCGACATCGGTCCTCTCATATGGCACCAAAAGCAGGACAATTTCCTCACAGGTGAAGTGATAAATAGATAACAGAGATATGTTTCCACAAACGGATTTGGTCAATACCGTAGACGATGAGATATGTTTTAAGGAAAATTGAAGCCAAGAAGGGCACTTAGACTTAGTATCAGAAAGCAACAGCTGAAAGTTAAGCCATTCCTAAAAATGAATGATGTCTTGGAGAATTTGAAACTCTGATTGAAGGCAAGAGTGACAAGGGAAACCAAATAAACAAACGTACGAGAAATGAATTGCAAAAAAGTCAATTAAGAGTGACACTAAGAAGATAAACATTATTTAGAGCTACGAAGGATAGTTAGGGAGAGCTATGGTCGCAATCATCTTAATAAAAGAATATTTTGGGTTTTAAATGTAATGGTCTAATAGGTATTACTGCAAGTTTTCCCCAGTCTCTATTTACTAAGAACTTAGAATCTCAATACATTTGTGAAGGCTAATGACGTCAATCAAATTAAGATATATTTTATGAGGATGAAGATTATGTATAATATAGTCAAGTTCGTATCAAGCGCTAAGTTCTGTGGACATAGGCAACACATTATTATAAAAGAATATTTCTATCTCTAGGAGTCCAATCCGTTAAGAAACTTTTAACACTAAAATGTAAAAGTTCTAAAACTTATTAATCAGCTGAAGCTGATTAATAAGTTTTAGAACTTCTAAGAACAAGATAGATGATATTTGTCAAACGAAATTAATTTTATATAAATAATTCATTGTTTTATGCTTTATGAATTATTC